>JAGDYQ010000018.1:9483493-9505023 GCA_021962125.1 Bulinus truncatus | reverse complement strand
TTCTTTTTTTTAAACATTATTATTTTGTTTTGTTACATGAAGTGATTAAGGACGACTTATCTGTCTTGTTGTAAGTTACATTCTTTTTAAACCAGGGAACTCGGTGAGCAGGCTGTTTCCTTATTTACAAACATCCGGGGGGAAGGGGGGTAGTGCTGTAGCCATTTTAATTCGCGCCCGGGGCACAATACCTTTTTAATTCCTTTTTAGCTCCCCACCCTCCATTCGAAAACCATATAATATTATATGTAAAATATACCATTAGGCATGATATCCCCCCTTGCCCACCCCTCGCTACGCCTCTGGGGGGGGGGGAGAGACATGCATACAAAGACACAAACATACACACGTACATGTAACTCACAACAAATAGCTGCCACTGCCTGCCACGACTATTCGCAAGTCACCATAATAGATAAATAATCTTTAATCTTTTTATCTACTTGTATTAGGACAACTCCCTTACTCACAGCAGTCCATGGAAATTTATGTTACAGCATAACTCTTCGTGGTAAACCATAAGTTTATTGAATTACTGAAAAGCCTTTCTTTTGGTATGTAGAGACGTTAATGGACATAAGGGTGGGGGGGGGGGGAGTTGGCCCTGTCGAGGCCCAGTAGAATAATGATATACATTTACTCTAGAAAAGGGGGGGGGGGCTTTTGGCATTAGAGGCGTAGATTCAAGTCGATCTATTAGTTCGCCTATCCTTAAGCTCGAATCTGCATATAGAAAGAATAAAGAACAACATACATTCTGTTCTATTTATTAACTAACAGATTTGTTGCAACATATTTTCGGTACACTTTAATAATACAGATTTTGATTCGGCGTGATGGAACTAAGAAAAAAAAAGGGGGGGGGGAGTGGCACCAAGCAGTGAATTACTTTGAAGTAATGTCACGTGATTGAAAAAAAAAATCATGTATATAAACCATAGGGATATGAAAGGGGCAACTGGATTCTGCATTTTATACCGTGTGTGTGTGGGGGGGGGGGGATTTTGCTTGTGAAAACTAGGGTTATTACGTCATAATGAATCTATCCACACAAAAAAACCCTCTGAACCCGTGAGTGGTCGCGGTCCGTGAATTGAGAGCACTTCTCTAAACAGGCCAGATAAATTAAATCTTTGGGTTTTTTTTTTATCACACTGCGGGTTATCACTCAAACTAGTGGAAATAGGAATGTTATCACGATGGCTCGTATTTCTGTGAGCTGGAAGAAAAAAATGTGTAAAAAAATAAACTGGCTGGCATTGATGGTCTGGAGAAAGGGGGGGGGGGTTGAGATCGTGTTATCTGAACTTCTAGCGGCACTTGGCCGAGTTAAAGTGTGTTGTTTTATGTCCTTTAAATTATATCGGTTAGTGCTTAATAAAAAATATATAATAAACTCTCTGTCCGTGGGGATGGGAGGAAGGGGGATTACTTAAATAACAATAAGTAACTGTCTATCCACCCAGGCACGCCGATAGGGGAAGGCAGGGGGGTCATTGCGGGGGGGCCGCATCTGTAAGGGGGCCCGGCCGCCCCGACCATGTCAATTTTTTCACGACATATTGTTTATTAAGGGGCCCGCAATGATGTCCTGCCCTGGGACCCGTGTTGGCTCTCGGCGCCATTGTATCCACCCCTTCTCTCTCTCTCTCTCTCTCTCTCTCTCTCTCTCTCTCTCGCTCTCGGCGCCATTGTATCCACCCCTTCTCTCTCTCTCTATCTCTCTCTCTCTCTCTCTTTCTCTCTTTGTGCGGTGTGCAGGACCGTACTTGACAGAGACTATGGGAGATGTTTAGGGCCATCACTAGGCAAAAGTAGCTGTAGGGGGCCTTCTTACAGTGCCGAACCTAGGGATTTGGGGCCCGGGGGCTTGACCTCTTTGGGGGCCCCTGCATTTAGACATTCGAGATAATGTACTTAATATTTAATGTAAAAAATTGTTGGGGGCTCTCCTCAAGATGGAGCCCGGGGGGGGACTTTCGAATTTGGATCCCTACCCCCCACCCTTGTAACGCCTCTGCCTTCTTAGACAAATATGTAATATTAAAAATTACTTGAAGAAGCCATCTTTTACCCTGGGAGCCTTAGGTGTTCGCCTTACAGACCTTTCTATAAGAATGGCTGTGTTTGCATGTAATAAAAAAAAACAATTCATTTTTCGTCATCTCCTTAAAAGAAAAAATAATAAATTATCGCGACTCCGTATGCATGCAACCGTTTGAAAACATCAACATGTCAATGGAATTTCAGCATCAACATGTCACTGGAATGTTCACAACATGAAATCAACAAGCCTGTGTACCCTTCGGTCATCGCATGAATCTGTTGTATCCGTGGGAACTCCGTATAATGACAATCCATGTTTTATCTCCTCCCATTATGTTCCCGCTAAGGTAAGAGCAACAACTATCAATGATGAAAACTAAACGAGTTTTGATCTCATGATTTGAAAGTATTCACCAGCAGATAAAGTACGTTTACACAATGAAGCTGTTCACAGCTGTGTGATGTTCTTTTGTAGAAAACACATATACACATAAATCAATGTGCTAAATATTGCCACAGTTGGACAGAGGGATTGACAGAAAGAAAGATAGATAGAAAAATACAAAAATATTGATAGATAGATATACAAACAGACAGGCAGGCATACAGAGAGATAGACAGACAGACAGATAGATGCATACTTAACACTGGTACATACTTCACACTGGTGCATAATTCACACTGGTGCATACTTCACACTGGTGCGTACTTCATACTGGTGCATACTTCACACTGGTGCATACTTCACACTGGTGCATACTTCATACTGGTGCATACTTCACACTGGTGCATACTTCACACTGGTGCATACTTCAGACTAGTACATACTTCACACTGGTGCATACTTCACACTAGTACTTACTTCACACTAGGACTTACGTCACACTAGTACACACACTAGTACATTCTTCACACTAGTGCATACTTAGCACTTGAACATACTTTATGTATTTATTTTCCATGTTCCACTTTATTATGGGGCCCAGAGGTTTTTTTCCTGCGGCCTGGGCCTCAACATACCTTAACCCACACCCCACCCCCTGGTGTCAAATAGATGTAATTTAGAGTCTAACTCTTAAAAAAAACAGCGCCATCTAGGCCATCTGGTGATTTTTTTGTTTCCTACGCCATCTTGTTTTTGTTTTTCTTCGCTAGGAAATTGACTGCCCCCTTCTTTAGATCAATACAGATGACAATAATGGGGGGTGGGGGTGGGATGGAAATGAAGGAAGCATAGGATTATTGAGCTGGTCAAAAGTCTTCAAGTTTTTTTTTTCTTTTCTTTCTCTTCACGAACTCATTTATTTCATCATGGAACGTTTGTGACCAGGACGAGGACAGATTTTACAGGATTCTGGCCAGGTTGTTGTCATACAACTTAACATGATAAACAAACGCAAAACAATATGCTCGTAAACTTCGTGCGAATTAAACATCATTCGATTTACGATAATGTATTTGAACTTTTTTTTTTCTAATAAATTCTTTGAACTGGGGTTAGTTCGTTACTCGGGTGTGCGAATTCACTTTTTCAACATGGATTTAGCAGTAAACTCGTTAGAATTTAAAGTGAATTTTCGAATGTTAAATATTATACCTAATATCGGAATTGATGGGTTAAAGAAAAAACTAAAATCTCTCAATTTTCCAAGATGAAACTAAAAATAAACAACTTATCGCAAAGTATTTAATATGTAGTAAACACCGTGGTGTACACCAGATTTAATCTATTGTGTACACCTAATTTCTAAACTTGCAGTGGGGGGGGGATGATGTGGGGAGGAAGTAGTCTTATCCCGTGCAGCACTGACTTTGCCTCCAGCCTGTGAAAAACATCTTCACTTCTATAGTAGGCTATTGAACTCGTGCTAGTTATGTCATTGAACTAGTGCTAGTTATGTCATTGAACTAGTGCTAGTTATGTCATTGAACTAGTGCTTGTTATGTCATTGAACTAGTGCTAGTTATGTCATTGAACTAGTGCTAGTTATGTCAATGAACTCGTGCTAGTTATGTCATTGAACTAGTGCTAGTTATGTCATTGAACTAGTGCTTGTTATGTCATTGAACTAGTGTTTGTTATGTCATTGAACTCGTGCTAGTTATGTCATTGAACTCGTGCTAGTTATGTCATTGAACTAGTGCTAGTTATGTCATTGAACTAGTGCTAGTTATGTCATTGAACTAGTGCTTGTTATGTCATTGAACTAGTGCTTGTTATGTCATTGAACTCGTGCTAGTTATGTCATTGAACTCGTGCTAGTTATGTCATTGAACTAGTGCTAGTTATGTCATTGAACTAGTGCTAGTTATGTCATTGAACTAGTGCTAGTTATGTCATTGAACTCGTGCTAGTTATGTCATTGAACTAGTGCTAGTTATGTCATTGAACTAGTGCTTGTTATGTCATTGAACTAGTGTTTGTTATGTCATTGAACTCGTGCTAGTTATGTCATTGAACTCGTGCTAGTTATGTCATTGAACTAGTGCTAGTTATGTCATTGAACTAGTGCTAGTTATGTCATTGAACTAGTGCTTATTATGTCATTGAACTAGTGCTTGTTATGTCATTGAACTCGTGCTAGTTATGTCATTGAACTCGTGCTAGTTATGTCATTGAACTAGTGCTAGTTATGTCATTGAACTAGTGCTAGTTATGTCATTGAACTAGTGCTAGTTATGTCATTGAACTAGTGCTAGTTATGTCATTGAACTCGTGCTTGTTATGTCATTGAACTCGTGCTAGTTATGTCATTGAACTAGTGCTAGTTATGTCCAGTAATCTGGTATAATATATAATTATTAATGACTAAACAATTATTGTGTGCGTGTGTGTGTGTGTGATAAGCGCTGCTCCAGTTGGTGATGACTGTTTTACTGGCCCCAGGCGGAAGATATTGTCAGTGACTCAGTTGGTAGAGGCTGTCAAAGACCCAAGTTGGTAGAGACTGTCAAAGGTCCAAGTTGGTAGAGACTGTCAAAGGCCCAAGTTGGTAGAGACTGTCAAAGGCCCAAGTTGGTAGAGACTGTCAGAGGCCCAAGTTGGTAGAGACTGTCAAAGGCCCAAGTTGGTAGAGACTGTCAAAGGCCCAAGTTGGTAGAGACTGTCAAAGGCCAAAGTTGGTAGAGACTGTCAAAGGCCCAAGTTGGTAGAGACTGTCAAAGGCCCAAGTTGGTAGAGACTGTCAAAGGCCCAAGTTGGTAGAGACTGTCAAAGGCCCAAGTTGGTAGAGACTGTCAAAGACCAAAGTTGGTAGAGACTGTCAAAGGCCCAAGTTGGTAGAGACTGTCAAAGGCCCAAGTTGGTAGAGACTGTCAAAGGCCCAAGTTGGTAGAGACTGTCAAAGGCCCAAGTTGGTAGAGACTGTCAAAGGCCCAAGTTGGTAGAGACTGTCAAAGGCCCAAGTTGGTAGAGGCTGTCAAAGGCCCAAGTTGGTAGAGACTGTCAAAGGCCCAAGTTGGTAGAGACTGTCAAAGGCCCAAGTTGGTAGAGACTGTCAAAGGCCCAAGTTGGTAGAGACTGTCAAAGGCCAAAGTTGGTAGAGGCTGTCAAAGGCCCAAGTTGGTAGATGCTGTCAAAGGCCCAAGTTGGTAGAGGCTGTCAAAGGCCCAAGTTGGTAGAGACTGTCAAAGGCCCAAGTTGGTAGAGGCTGTCAGAGGCCCAAGTTGGTAGAGGCTGTCAGAGGCCCAAGTTGGTAGAGACTGTCAAAGGCCCAAGTTGGTAGAGACTGTCAAAGGACCAAGTTGGTAGAGACTGTCAAAGGCCCAAGTTGGTAGAGACTGTCAAAGGCCCAAGTTGGTAGAGACAGTCAAAGGCCCAAGTTGGTAGAGACTGTCCAAGACCCAAGATTAGCTGGCTGGCAGCTACTACAAACCATATATCACAACAGAACTTTTATGAAAGACTGAAAGTTAAAAACTAAAATTTAACTAAGGTCTGTAGGGAAGAAACATCGCGTGACTGTGGTAAGGAAACACGTGTGTGTGTGTGTGTGTGTGTGTGTATGTGTGTGTGTGTGTGTGTGTGAATGAGTTTGAACGTGTTTGTGTTTGGGTGTTGTCACACACATTCAGAGTCGACTAGGCCGTTACCTAGCCCCGCCCCCCCCGCGCGAAGTAAGGTGCCCCCAAAATGTTAAGTAGTATACAAAAATAAAAAAATAAAAACTTAGCAAATATTTTTAATTTATAAAAAGTGGGGGTTCAAATTTTAGCTGGCCCAGGGCCCCTAAAATTGTTAATCCGGCTCTGCACACATTATCGCATTAGACAGACACATACATTTACTCGATGCTATTTTTCTAGAACAAACTCCCAGACTTATAATCCATGGAGCCACCACCATGACCATTACACTATCATCTATGGTGGAGGATTAAAGAAGTGCACCAATAAAACAGTCCCATTGGTGGTTTATAGCAGTGCTTCTCAAACTTTTTAAAGTCACGGCCCCCTTGGAACGCCAATCAATATGTCACGGCCCCCTATTTTTTTTTTGGTTTAGATTGCTTAAATTTATAATTTTTCGAAATACCACGGCCCCCCTCCGGACAGTCCACGGCCCCCTAGGGGGCCGCGGCCCACCACTTTGAGAAGCACTGGTTTATAGGATCAAAGAGATTTCATCTCATCCTTACAGGGACTTCACACACACATACACACCAGAGGTGTGCGGATCTTGAAATTTAGCGTCCGCGTCCGTCCGCGGATTTCTATCAATGATCCGCGTCCGCGTCCGCAGAATCTTACAACATTGGTCTGCGGACCAGTCCGCGCGTCCGCATAGCTGAAATTTAGCTGTTTAAATGACTTGAAATTTTTTTAATGGTAACGCTAAAGAAGATCCGCGTCAGTCCGCGAGTCCGCACTTAACCATACAATGCGTCCGCTGTCAGTCCGCGGATTCGGAAAAGTCTGCGGATCTGCGTCCGCAAGCGGACGCGTCCGCTGTCCGCTCATCTCTGATACACACACACACCGTAACAACTGACGGATACCAACGATCCGTGCACTTGCTTCATATTAAAGTTGGTCACCCATTGCGACACTTGACCTCAATCCGTTCCCCAACAATAATGTTGTCGAGTCCTGGTTTCAAGCCTTGCTTTATCCGGTAATTCATATCGACCAAAAACATAACGGACAGGAAAGAGTGTAAAGGATGATCTCATTAAACCACACCTATCTCTCCTGGTGCATTGTTCATTTTGTGCCGGGGCACATAGGATTGCCGCACGCAGGAAGTGGGTGTACCGCGAAAATCAGTGAAAGGTAGCGTCGCTGGAACATTAATTTTAAATAATGCACATACACATAGGTTCTTTAAATTATAAATTAGTAATATAGTATTAACAACCTATCCATCAGTATGAGTACATATGGGTGCTCTTTAGATTAGGTAGAGTATATTCATAATTTAATATATATTTATATATGCCATATTTAAGACAAATATTCAGTTGTTTCGAATATATTGTCAAATTTCTCAACACGATAGTGTAATTTCCAAGGTTAAAAAATAGCGTTAAAATTAAGGGGGGGGGGGTCTTCAGGCAAAGGCATTTTATCCAAAATTTGCCCAATTTATTGTGATAAAACTGCTATAAAATTATACCAAAAAAATGAACAATGATTATTAAAAGTTCTAAATTTTCTCTTAAAAAATTGTATATCGTTTTTTTTTATTTCTTAATCAATCCCTCGCTAGTCTATAGAAAACCTTTGTGTATATATATATATATATATATATATATATATATATATATATATATATATATATACATATACATTATAAAGCAGCTAAGTTTGTCCCGGTCGCTTCCGTCCGTGTGGGGAATCCGTTCTAAGTATAGGCCTATATATATATATATATATATATATATATATATATATATATATATATATATATAGATAGATAGATAGATAGATAGATAGATAGATAGATAGATAGATAGATAGATAGATAGATAGATAGATAGATAGATAGATAGATAGATAGATAGATATAGATATATAGATATATATATAGAGAGAGAGAGAGACAGACAGAGAGACAGAGACAGAGAGAGAGAGAGTAATATGTAATTAATGTATGTATTTGATGTCAGTTTGTGTGTGTCCAGTGCTCAGAGTTCTACTGTCCACAACGGTGGCTAGGTACACAACCGTCAGGGCTGGGGCTACCAGTGATACTACCGTCGTCGGGGGGGGGGGGGTGGAAAGCAACACTACCATCTGCTCTGCCGTCATTTCGTGGACCACAAAACTAGTTTCTCTCCCACAGAGAGGTGTTAAGTAAATATGTTCCATAGAACTTAAAACTCCGCGTACAATTCACTCGATTAAGTCGTGTCAGCATCTATCTCTATTGAGTCTTTTTCGTGTTTGTCCGAGACATTTGTTCAATCCAGTGTGCTCAGTAGGATTCGATTGAATTCGTTTCTGATCCGCTATAATATACTGTTAACGTGTATAGTCTATTGTCAAAAAATAAACAACCAAGGAATACTGAATCCAATGATAATCAAATCAATTAGTTGCGTTTCAATTGATGAAAATCAATCCAATCGTTCTTGTCATTCCAAAATAGATTTGTAGAAAAATAAAAGCTTAATACTTGAAAAAAAAAAAGAAATTAATTTAAAATCAACATAAAAGATCAAAAGGGAACGAACTGAACATGGCATTTGACCACTCTTCTTGTCATATAAAACAGAGGCTCATCTTAGCTGCTTTACAGTAGGCTATGGGGTGGGGGTGGGGGGATGTAGAGCGATTGTTAATTGCAGGGCCTGTAACAGACATTGATTTTGTTTTAGCAGTTAGTAAGGTAAAAAAAACATACAATTCCATGCACTCCTGAGCAGTGCTTGATTTAAGAAAAAACCAGTGCCGGGGATGAAAAAAAAAACTTCTGCAGAGCCGGGGATAAATGTCTATGGTTTCATCCCCGGCTGTGATATATGAGCTAAAGCAGAGCCGGGGATGACAGTTCTCAGTGCCGGGGATATCCCCGCATCCCCGGCGGTAAATCGAGCCTTGCTCCTGAGGCAAGGTCAGTCGAGCTGTCCTCCCCCAAGGCCGCTACTGGTAAGGGAGACGGTGAGGTCGGAAGGAGAGGTGCAGATTTTGTTATTTTGGTGGGGACTTTCCGAAATTGGAGCAACATTTTAAAAATCAACAGCAGCGGAATGACTTGGTTAATCCACGCAAACTGAATCACTCAATGACTTAATCTAAGAAATCAACGTCAACAGAGTCCACCAATCAGAGAAGTTCTTAAAGAAAGACACACTAGGTGACCACCAATCAGAGAAGTTCTTAAAGAAAGACACATTAGAAGACCAGCAAGGATCCTCTCTGCCAAGGAGCTACTTCAAGAATTAATTCCTTTTAAATAAGGCACCCAAACTTCTATGTAAGTATCTGCCTCGGGCCCCCTCCCCAAATATCTAAAAAAAAACGCCTCTGTAAAACTATAACCAAAGCCTACGTAAATCAAGATATGAATTTTTTTTTAAAATGATAACCATTTTATTACGACAGACTGGTGGCTTAGTAATGACCAACTTACATTCTTGAACAGGTGTATGTCGTGGGCTCTAATCCACATAATTAATAGGACTACGTTCAAGGACTATGGGGCTACGGCCTCCAAACATTTATTGTGACTTTTAACCTACATAGAAACTCTGCACGAAATCCGTGTGAAATCGTAAGTATTTAAAACAATGATTGTAAAAGTAAAATAATACTTACAATAGTACTGATGCATACAGTGGGGTCACTATAACAGCTTTAGGGCCCAGAGTTCCCAACAAAATGGTTGAAAGGTGTCCTCTTAAAACATTTATCCTTCTTTTATGGGCCACCTTTGATCCAGGGAGGGGTAGATACTTTGAAACAATTAACTACGACAAACACTATATCCATCTATCTTTCAATATATATCTGTATATCTATCTGTTTATTTATATTATATCTATCTATAATTAAGTCTATCTACGTTTTTTTTTATATTTCTAAAATGTATGCGATTGTTGACAGAATGTGAATGATATTAATAACATCTTATGTATTTTAGTTTAATTCAAGGCACACATTTGTGTGTGCCGTCCAATTATCTCTATACGAGCACAATGTATCACAGTAGAACGGCCGGCGGAATAAAAAGATTTCTAATATGAGAATGACACACACATAAATACATTAAGCATACATACAATACAAAGAGATAAACATATTTAGTCAGGCAGTGATGCAGAAACAAGGAATGAATAACAGGTTTATACAATGTAATTATTAATTCAAATGTTAGCGTTATATTCGATGGAGAAATGGTTTTAAAAATAACTTCTTGAATGAATTAGAAAACAACCACAACGTAGAGAGAGAGAGAGAGAGAGAGAGAGAGAGAGAGAGAGAGAGAGAGAGAAAGAGAGAGAGAGAGAGTCAGTCATAGAGATAGAGAGGGGTGAGGGAGAGAGTAAAAACCTACATTATATGCCATGATAACATATTATTTAAAAATTAATAAAAAAAAATGTATGAAACAATTAGAAAAACATTAAGTGGTTTCATTTCAAAACAACAAAACTTAAGTAATAACTGAACGAATGAATATATATGTTTACAGTACCGAGTTACATAAAATATATCTACCTTGAACGATGACGAAATACATTCCCACAACCGTACTACTTACTATAAACCACCAGATTACAACAGGTGGGTGTATGTGTATGTTATTAATGGAGGCCTGTATAGCTCTGAATGGACCACTACTAGTACATAGCGTATTGTGGCAGGCAAAGCGTCGACCTAGACACAAGGGAAGATAACTGTTGTGAACGTTTTGGAAGGGGTTAGGGGGGCGTGGCTAATTGAAACTATGGCCGACTTTCTTTCTTTTTTTTTTATTTTCTTCACCACATTTTCCTTACTTTGATCTTATTTGGAGGAAGGGGGAGGGGGGTGAAATCAAACTAACCAGTACGTTATGATGTTTGTTGTACATTTGGAAAAACTAAGGTAGTCTAAGAACTGTGGCCTTCTGTACACAAAAAAAAAACTTCGCTATATGTTATGTTTGGAAGGAATGGAAATTTTTTTTTTTCTGCAACCGCTAATGGCTAGCAAAATTGAAAAGGAGAAGGACCCGTTCACTTATTAGTTGACTAATAGTCACAACTCGGCTTTTGTGTAATACAGTACACTTAAAATACATCTATAAAAAATCAGCACTATAGACAGACGTTTACAAGATTTAGTCGTGGGATAATAAACAAAGACATTTAATGAGTGCGCAATAAGATTACCATATTACCTGTTATATAGGCTAATGTCTTGCATGTTTCCTGTTATATAACGCCTTGCATGTTCCTGTTATATAACACCTTGCATGTGTCCTGTTATATAACGCCTTGCATGTTGCCTGTTATATAACGCCTTGCATGTTCCTGTTATATAACACCTTGCACGTGTCCTGTTATATAACGCCTTGCATGTTTCCCATTATATAACGCCTTGCATGTGTCCTGTTATATAACACCTTGCTTGTTGCCTGTTTTATAACGCCTTGCATATTGCCTGTTATATAACGTCTTGCATATTGCATGTTTTACATCGCCTTGAGCAATACCTGTTACATATCGACTTGCATGTTGCCTGTTATATAACGCAAATTTAATTTTAATTTGGTTCAAAAAATAATAGAGAAATTAAAATATTTTTTCAAAGATTTGGGAAGGTAAAGTCGGGCACGTCTTTTATAATCATGTACTGTTAGATCGGATGGCCGAGTGGTGTAGATACTCGACTATCGACCTGAGAGTCCTGGGTTCGATCCTCGGTGAGGCCCATGGAATTTTTCCAGGTGAAATTTGATGCAAAGTCGTCCCACAAGTCCACCCAGCTTTAAATGGGTACCTGACTTTAAGTTAGGGAAGTAAAGGCGGCTGGGCGTTGTGCTAACCACACGATACCTTCATATGCCGAGGTTATAGAAACAGATGAATTATACACTTCATCTGCCCCGATGGCCCGTTAGGGCTAAGGGAACTTTACTTTACTTACTGTTAGATTGGGAGGGGGTGAAGTTGGGGATGGGGGTAATAGTGACAAAATTGAAAAAGGGGGTGGGGTAAGTTTTATAATTTTTTGAGCTAAATAATAATTCAAAGGTCCCTTTTAAGTACATTACTACATTTAAAAAAGGGGGGATTTGATTGTCTACAATCCTTATTCCATGTGAATGAATTCATATTTTGATGAATTGTACACCTAGTTTCTGAAATTGCACTGCGTGCTTGTGTATGTTAGAGATGGATAGAAAAAAAATGGGAAAATGAACGGGATGGACTGACTGAGAAATATAATGATAAATATATAGACAGATTAGATCCAGAGACGGGCAATGAGTTAAGAGCGAGCGAGAGAGAGAGAGAGAGAGAGAGAGAGAGAGAAGAGAGAGAGAGAGAGAGAGAGAGAGAGAGAGATAGAGAGCGAGAGGAAATGTCAGTCCGTTGTAAAAAAAAAAAAGAGATTTGATTTCAGGGCGTAATAAACATCATTAGCAGCACATCTGTTAAATTCTGGCCAGTTTCTGTTCTCAATCTTTCATGATGAGTTCATACCACAGATTAGCATGTAACGCTTACAATGCATCTTGAATAACAATTGACAGTATGGTAGTTCTCAATCTCTTAAAAGGGACCCAGAAACCATTATAGTTAATATATTTTATTTCGCAACATGCACTTGGTTTTGAATAACATACAATAATAAATGAAAGTGGGTTGTTGTTGTTGTTGTTGTAATAAAAAATAATAAGGTTAACTCTTACCGGCATATTTCCTCTTAGTTTAATTATAAAAGGTGAATAAGCGTTATTATAAAAACTGTAATTTAATTTCAGGAAAAACAAAAAAAAAAACCCGTAAATAAGTCCCATTAAAAAAACTATTCAAAACTCAAAATAAATAATATAAAATATGTTGAAATTAGATTGTATTCAGAATGGAGTGAATATATTTTTTTCATTATTGAGTTAAGCATATTTACTATTAAATGATCTAATTAAGCTTTGTTAACAATCAACCCAACATCACGACCAATAAGGGGCTGTCCATTATTTATGTCAACAAATTTTTGGCGATTTTTACCTCCCCCCCCCCCCATCCCCCATGTCAACAACTTGTCAAACTTCCAGAGACCCCCCCCCTATAAAATTACGTCAATATTTGATTACCCCCCCCCCTCAAAAAAAAAGGTGGCTTCCAAAATGTTTATGTGGCAAAATTAGTAGGAATATAGTTAGTTTCATTAAAATACTGAATGTTAAGCGAGTGTGTAACACAGGACTACAAACGCTGCTTAATATTCCTTTATTTAAGTAATTATATTAAATTTTAAAAAAAGTAACAATGTTGACGTCAACTTTTCTTGAACTCCCCCCCTCCCCCTTGTCAACAATTGCCAAAATTTTCTGACCCCCCGCTCCCCCCTATTTTGTTGACGTAATTAATGGACAGCCCCTAACGTAGGCCTATTTAAAATGTGGTCCAAAGTTGTTTTTTTTTTTCAAAGTTCTAGTTATTTTCGAATTCAAACCGACATCGTAGAAAATTTAAATTTAGTATTTATTAAGTCATACTAAATTTTAAACCAACATATAATGCACACACAAAAAAATTTAAAGATGATGACCAACCTTCCAAATTTAGCCGGATTAGTCAAAATTGTTTATCGCCGCCTCGGCGTCTCGATAGGGTCAAGAAATATCCTGGTGTCCAGTCTTAAAAAGTATTACGTTTCCAACACGGCACTTCTGGCGATATTCTACTTTCAAATCGATTATCACAAAATGAGTTTCGGTAAATCTTGTAATGACCTAACCTATATAAGGTGCCAAAGCCCTTTTTTATTTCTTTGGTGGCCCTAGGTAGAGACCAGTGGCGCAACCAACAAAAAATGCTGAGGGGGGGGGGCTCACATATAGAAAAAAAAATGCTGGTTTGACAGTCTTTTTAGTAACTTTGCGCCACTGATAGAGACATCCAGAGTTGTTTTAAAGCTTTTGACAAAATCACCTCTTAGGGCCACCTGAGCATCAGATTTAATGGGAATGTGATACTTGAAGATCTAGAAATGGAAAGAGAGAGAACGTGAGAATGAGGGCCACCATCCTCTCGTTGTTATGGGATCGCTGGGAGTTATAAAGAATATCATTGATAAAATACAAGGGGAGCTTAATGTAAGTAATCCTCAGAAGGTTGCATTACTGGGGGACAGCTGACATCTTGAGGAGGGCTCTCTACTTCCAAAAAGATTGGAACGATCGTCATGGTTCCCTTAACTGCTGTGTTAACCATAGGGGGAAAAAATACTTGATTGAATAAACTATAACAATAATAATGAGTTTTTTGCTTGCTCTTCAAAATATTTTGGCTTCGATGAGCGTTCCCCAACCTTCTTAACCACTCGTCACATGTAGCCTCCCACTCCCCACCATCGCCCTTATGTCTAAGGTAGCCCTCCAGAAAAAAAAATGGTCATAATATTTTAAATACATTCGAATGAGAACGTCAGTACCACATCCCATTTCTCTAGATCCATCTATGTATATTTATGCCAGTCTGGGTATATGTTAACATTTCTCTAGATCCATCTATGTATATTTATGCCAGTCTGGGTATATATTAACATTTCTCTAGATCCATCTATGTATATTTATGCCAGTCTGGGTATATGTTAACATTTCTCTAGATCCATCTATGTATATTTATGCCAGTCTGGGTATATGTTAACATTTCTCTAGATCCATCTATGTATATTTATGCCAGTCTGGGTATATATTAACATTTCTCTAGATCCATCTATGTATATTTATGCCAGTCTGGGTATATGTTAACATTTCTACATTTCTATCATATCGAATAGTTATTATATTTTATTATGTAGACATAAGTGAATGCTCCATTTTTTTTAAAGACAGTAAATTGTATTGTATATTTTTTTGCTGTTGGACAAACCTGGCGCACACAACCTATTTTCCCAAAGTGGTGGGAAAAAAATAAATAAATGGCCCATGATGCACCTGTTCTCGATTTAACCCATAGATGCTAATTTCAGTGCATTGATGAAAGTGTACGTCTTATTCTATAGTAGTCTACGTTAATCACAGACAAGTCGATATCCATACAACATGAGAGCCCTTTCGCAAAAAAAAAAGGTATTATAAATGTGGCCCTCTTTTTAATTACCATATACCTAACCAGCAACCAGAGTCGGACTAAAGTTTTTTTTTAGGTCCGGGCGAAAAAGAATATATTGTGTCCTTTTAAAAATAGAGACATGGGTAACATAAAAAATAGAAGTGCAAATTTGTTCAAGGATCTTTAAGCTCTCGGGGTACAGGGCGCGCGCCCTCTGTGCGCAACGATTACATCCGCCCCTGTCCATGACTCCAATAACGCCAGTGATTATGTACGTGAATCCGGTTGGGAGAGGGGGGGGTATAAAGCTTGTGTAATGTTTAAAGCAATGGAAAAGATAAGTCAGAACAGTTGCCATGATGTCTGACACTTGCGCGCAGAATTTAGTTGCACCCAACTGATAGTAATTTCAGATAAAATTTAAGTAGCTATCAGGATCTTAGCATTATACATAATAACAGGTCCTCAACTCGATAATGTTTTAAGTAAGGCAGTAAAATTGACTTACTCCCTGGCAAGTTTCAATTTAGATAAGGTTCTAAATAGAGTCTGATGGATAAGTGCATGATTTACTTTTTTTTTTTACTTTTCACACAGAGTGGAAAAGAATAATCCGATATTTAGGATGCTTGACATTTATATACATTGGACACTTTTACCTTCATGTAAGGTTGTGTTACCGAACCTTTTTTTTTGTATCATGTCCCACCTAAGGCTCTCTAAAACTAATGGTGCCCCATATTGGGCCCATATATAACATTTGCAGGTTAAGTATTAGTAGACGGTTGGTTGCTCCATTACAGCTGAGCATATTTTCGAATAATACCTTTTACCTATCGAATTCTCACCACCCATCCACCCCACCCTCAACCCGCCCAATTAAAGGGCTTGGGCTATATTTCTTTTTGTCTTTACTCGGACAATTATTTATTTTGTATTAAAGGACACCGAAATAATTATAAACAAAATTGGAATCGAATACTTTTAGTTATTAATAAAGAATGTGGGTGTATTCGGGGGTATGAGGCGCGTGAGGTACTATTTTGAAGTATGCACCACTTTATTCCAATAACACAGTAGTCCTACATGCTTAAAACGTATTGAGACATCAAAATTACAAGTATCTAGGTTCGAAATGACAAAAATAGATGAACTCCACGGGACGCTTCTGTAGTCTGCTTAGGCCAACCTGACGGCAACAATGATAGACACAAGTATCCACTGAAGTGTCAGCATTGATTGAAGTCTAACGAAGAAAACATACACACCACCTGTCGACATTATCGAGTTCCAAGTTCATTATCAGCACATCATTATCGGCTAGACAAGCACGCATATAAACTACGTTAATTGTAGTCTTAATGAGTGATGGTAAACAACGAGACGACTCCCGGCGAGTCCAACTCACCTGTATATATCTCCCGTGGTGCCTCCATGGCCATTGCACTATCGGCCATGATAGAGATGAAAGAAGGGTGCTATAAGAGAAAAAGATCAATTCGTGGTTTATATGATTTAAGAGATAAACAACTCATCCTTACAAGGACTTGTAAAAAAATAACCCAAACGAAATCTGATGTGGTCGCTGTCAATTGTGAATCTCTAGTCAGTATATAGTGAGTATATAATGTACAAGAAAACCAAACATAATATTAAAGATTATTAGGGTTCCAGGATTTGCAACGATATTGACAACGTTTTATTCCTATGGTCCTTATCATAACAGCCAAGTGTCCCAAACTGTCCTTTTTCCTAGGTTCCCAAAAGTTCCCTGGCTTTGATCCCCAAATTGCTTTGCGTAGTTCATTTGCCTGTGGCCCCCAGATTCACACTTTCCTGAGCCCCTCAACACATAAGACCGGGTCTGCGAATACCTGATCTCTTAATCCTGTTTTCGAGCTAATGACAACTAAGGCAAGCTAATGATATCTGCGGTCAAGATGGAAACATTGGCGTCTCACTGTATCAGAGTATTATCAGGCCTGCTGTAACTTCACCACCAGAGTCACCCAGACAGTTTTACAGGGCCACTTCAAGAAGGGTGAAACCCAAACACATATCAAGGTCCCCTTCCTTACCTTTCAGGTAGTGGCAGTGCTGAGCCTAGGGATTTGGGTGCCCCGTGGGGGCTTGGCCACTCTGTGGGCGCCTGTATATTTTGACATTCGATACCATGACATGAGATAGTGTACAGAATATTTAATGTAAAAAAAAAAATTTGGGGGGGGGGGCCTCAAGCTGGGGCCTGGGAGGACTTTCAAATTAGGACACCCCCTCCCCCCACCCTATTTACGCCTCTGCGGTAGTGTAATCCGCGATAAAAAAAATACTTGGTGGGTGGTTGTGACAAGATGCCCCCCCCTGTCTGTTGAGATTGTCAAGGGCCCATGATTAACTATCGGCAGCCCCTGCGTGTATCAGTCTGTCAGAGAGAAAGACCTACATAAATATTCCGATAGATGGAGCTCAGTATCAAACAGCGATGTAACCCCTTTTAAAAAAAAAAGCAGTGCGTGTACTTGATAACTTGCAGCAACTGACAAAGTTTCGACAGCACCACCTGTCCATTAGAAAACAATGCACCATTAGAGCACAGCTTATGATCATAACCTTTGAACCTGCTCATAATGCGGTGTTGAGTATATTTTTTTTTGGCTTCTTACACAACCAGCGTCGCGTCTAGCCTATCTGCCGCCTTGGTGCAAACAGTATTTATTACCCCCCCCCCTTACTTCATTTGATTTTGTTCTTTTTTTTGTTTGCTGTTATTCAAAAGTAAGATTTCGCCGCCCCTGGAAGGCTTCCTCCTCCCGGGCGTTTCGCACCTCTTTGAACCATAGTATGGCGCGGTACTGCATTTTACTCTTTGCATATTTGTCGTGAGAGTTATCAAACTTATCATATAATGGAATAAGTTCGTTATATAACAAGTAGCAGGAACTGCTCACTATATAACAAGTAGCAGCAACCGCTCCTTATATAACAAGTAGCAGCAACCGCACATTATATAACAAGTAGCAGCAACCGCTCATTATATAACAAGTAGCAGCATTCGCTCATTATATAACAAGTAGCAGCAACCGCACATTATATAACAAGTAGCAGCAACCGCTCATTATATAACAAGTAGCAGCATTCGCTCATTATATAACAAGTAGCAGCAACCGCTCATTATATAACAAGTAGCAGCAACCGCACATTATATAACAAGTAGCAGCAACCGCACCTTATATAACAAGTAGCAGCAACCGCATATTCACTTTTTCTTTGACAGTTGTATGACCAATCACACTGATGTGCTGCTAATGATGTACTGATTATGACCAATCACATTAAGATGTTTAAAATGGTATGTTTACGCAACATTTAGATACGCCATACGAGTGGTGTAGATACTCGACTGTCAACCTGAGAGTCCTGGGTTCGATCCTCGGTGAGGCCCATGGAATTTTTCCAGGTGAAATTTGGTGCAAAGTCATCCCACAAGTCCACCCAGCTTTAAATGGGTGCCTGACTTAAGTTGGGGAAGTAAAGGCGGCTGGGCGTTGTGCTAACCACACAACCCCTTCATATGCTGAGGTTATAGAAACAGATGAATTCTACACTTCATCTGCCCCGATGGCCCGTTAGGGTTTAGAAGGGAACTTTTAGATACGCCATACTGGTCTAGATGCATAAATATGAGCACGTACATACACCGACATTTAAGAAGATAAATACAGACAGACATTGGTGCCGGGAGACAGACAGAGGGTGAAAGAGTTCATACATAGCATTGCGCACTCAACAGTACTCTTTAGGCTCACTCTGAGGGCTACCCCTCAAAATTAAGGCCGAAGACGTAAGACTGGCACTGCATATGGCGAATAAGATAGAGCTGTTGGCGGTTTCTTTTTTTTTTTTATTCACCCCCCCCCACCCCCAAAATCTAAAACCATTACATTTTCAGCGGATAAATAAGGGTTGTCATTAAATATATGTATATTATGGCAGGGCCTTTTAAGGTCATCATAGGCCCTAGGCACTTTCAAAGTCGTAGGCCCTCCCCTACTTCATTTTTAATATTTTTCAAGAATGTCTCTTTGTTATGTCAAAGAATGCACCCGCACTTCTTTGCTATTTGAAATCTAAATAAACTTTTCAGGACGTCATATGTGACTTTGCTAAGACAAAGAGCCGAAAAGTTAACATACGGTAATTTACAGATCTACAGCACTGCAGCTTTGGCGTGCTCATCTCACACGGTTATATATAGTTATTTTAATACAAACATTATTACATTTTTTTTGGCATTCTGAATTTGTTCTGGCTTTCGTAGGCCCTTGAAAAGACCGTAGGCCCTAGGCACAGTGCCTACTGTTCCTAGTTGATAAAGCGGCCCTGTATTATGGGATCAATATTCTCTTTTTTGACTTTCGCAAAGAAAGGGAAATGGTCATAAGATATCAATAAAACTAATTATATGATAATAATGGGTAGTGTCGTGAGAAGTGATAGTTACGCTCTGAAAATGCCGCCCCATTGCCGGGTTAAAAAAAATATTATAAAGTGATGAATATGCTGCCCTTCTCTAGAGTACGTACTACCCGGGGTGGTGGGGAAATACCACCCTACTTCCCATGTCTCGTTTCGCCGGTGAATGCTCTTAGAGACCTCGGTAATAACATTCAGTCTCACACAAACCGAAGTTGATTTGCCCCAATAGGCTTTTGGTGTGAATCATAGATGCATAAGACTTGGACAGTCAAACTTCGGTTAACGAGAATAATTTCTTACAGAGAGGTTCACGTAATCTAGAACAATCTTATTTCAAAGCAGATTTCAGAGGTATATCCATAAGGAGTGATCGTTCCATAATTGATATAATTGTTTCGGTTCTCATCGGCTGTTTTTTTTAGATATTTAAGATTGTTTCATTTGGTCAAAATTATAACAGATTTATATATCTTAAATGAAAACAGTGTAAACACTTCGCCAAGTAAATGTCAATTTCCAAACTTTTAAACGACTACTTTTTGTCACAGTCACATCATTTTGGGTACATCAATAACTAGAAATATTGTTGAAATAGCATTATCATTTTTAATAAAGAAATTGTTAACTAAAATCATTGTGAAATGAAATGAAAATTATCGCAACTGTATTTTTTTTAAACATTTCTTCTGATTCACCTATAAAATATGTATGTCTAGGATTATTTCATTTATATTAATCATTATGTACATTTACCTTTCAGTTAACAGAATGTCAGTTGATAATTTCAATGTGCAGAATGATGGCAATAAAGCTCCACTGGTGAAATCTGTTTCTTTAGAAATGTACTTTTTTTTTCAAACATATTTAAATATTTGTTTTTTACATTTTATTTTACAAGTTCAGATAGTAGGTCATACTTTTTCTCGCTATTTAAAACGTTTTGTCCTAAGCTTTTTTTTAAATTCTTTATTCTTGAAGCTCAACAACAGAAGCTTCCAAGTCTAAATTTGGAGGACCCCCACTTGAAAAAAAATTGTCCTCTTCTGTGTCTATGACCAAGGACCAGTGGAGAAGACCTTCCAGCCTTGAGTTCCATCATGTTGACGCTGTTATAACTTGCCCAGGCTGTAAACTAGATGAGATTGATCTGAGCCAAGGTGAAGTTTTTGTCTCCTTGCTTAAAAGTAGTGTTTTAGGTGTAATCTGTTTTTCTCACTCTCTCGCCAAGCAACTGAAACAAAAAAAAGGCAGAAAAATATGAAGATTTTTTTTAGCCAAGTGTATTGAAATTAAAACACATTTTTGTTATAAAAACAAGCAATTTTTTTATAATTACCGGTTTATTTTTCAGTTCCATGGTGGACTTCTCACAGATTCTGGTTTTCTATTATATGTTTTTTTGGTTTTGCTTCCCTTTATGCTCAGAGGGTGAATCTGAGTATCGTGATTGTCTCCATGGTGAGCCGCACACAGTCAGAAACTAACAACAGGTTAGTAGGGGGGGGGGGTAAGAGGGTCAGCTTTACTAGCAGAAATAATCTTGATTTAATTAGCTAACTAGTTGAACTGATTGAGTAGACTAGTAGTTCTCAAACTTTTACACTGTGTGACTTATCTTGAGAATTTTTGTTTTGTTTTTCGCAACCCACATAAAAAAAAACTGCAAAGAAAAACTATGACAGAGATTTTAACATAACGAGAAATAGGTGTATAATTACGCACACATGGATTATCTGTGCACACATGGATTATCTGTGCACATCTGGATTATCTGTGCACACATGGATTATCTGT
>JAGDYQ010000018.1:9472293-9482993 GCA_021962125.1 Bulinus truncatus | reverse complement strand
TGTTTCAGGTCATGCTGGGATACTTTTTCTTGGGTATGGATGGTCTTTTCTGCTCTTAAACCCGAAATAAAGCACCAACAGGTAGTATAATGGCTTCAACAGGGAACAAAATAAAAAAAAAATCACCTCTTAGTTCTAAGGTTTATCTGAATGCTTGTTTACCATTGCTTTTTTGTTGGCTTATATTAAGTTTTTATAAAATTTAATTTGTTGACAAACATAATTTAGTCTTTTTTTTTTTATTATGAAAATTTAGGCATTGAAGATTGGTGCTTTTTTTTTTTTTTAAGTGTTAAGAATTTTACTGGATTCTTGAAATATTTTTTTTATGACTGGTTGAAGTGTTGTGCCATATGTCTTCTTCGGATTATATTAATATATATATATAATGATGATTTTTAACTTCATTATTTTACATTGATTTCTATTCTATGACCCCCCCCCCCCAATGAATGGAAAGTAACTGCCTATTTAGTTTATGTACATGTATTAATTATAATTTAAATGCAATGAATTTATAGAAAATGCTCCACAATTTTACAAATGTATACGTTTTTTTTAAAGAAGAGATGAATATAACCTATTAAATGAAGTTTTATGTCTCGCTTGTGCATAAATACATGTACAAACATGTATACCTCTTTATTTTTAAATGTGGTTTTATCGTTCTTAATATTTAACTAAAATGCTAAGCTCATTGTTTGTTATTAGACCATCTGTAGATCACCAACCAAACTCACTCTGTTAACATCATTGACCTGTTTTTTTTTTTTTTCATTTGAAAACCTATTTGTAAGTTGTTTTTTTTTTTTTATTTCAAAACCTATTTGTAAGTTGTTTTTTTTTTCATTTGAAAACCTATTTGTAAGTTGTTTTTTTTTTTTATTTGCTTAAATTGGCCAGTGGAACAGTCTGGCCTTCACTTAATGAGTTTTGATTATCACTGTTCTACTATTAAAGTTTTTTTTTTACCCCGGTGTCTACATATTTCATTTGTTTGAACACACATTTGTTTTATGGTAAAAAGTGCCGTATGATGTTTGGCATTTGTGAAAATTATGTTCAGATACCTCATGATTTGTATTCTTGTCACTGCGGAAGGGACAATGATTTCAAACATCTGGAGTTGAGTCTGTATAGTTAGAATAGTTATAGCTCAGCCTCATTGTGTATAGATATTTAATACATATCTTTATTTTTTTTATTACAGTTACTTAATTCAATTTTTAAAAATATGTAGTTTACTTAATTCAATTTTTAAAAATATGTAGTGGGAAAAAGTGAAGGGACAAAATAAGTTGTTTCACCAGAAATTTTATTGTGGGTGATCAGAAGAATAGATGCATGTGAGCATCTGCTTAGGATAAATAACAAAAGATTGCCTCTTTGCATATTCATTAACAGCAATTAGGATATTTATATAATGTGATTAATAAAAAAATAAAAAAAAAATTTTGGAATAAGAATTATTTAGTGATAACATAAATGTTCTCTGTATTGTCATGAAAACTCCCCCCCCCCTAATTATTCATGTCTAATAGACCCTGAAGCACTGATTTAATAAATGGAGAGATGAAACATGGATCAATTTTTCCCTGCACTAAACATATGCTGCCTGTAATTGGTTGAAAATAATTAAAAAAAAATAATGTTAAAATTATGTTTTTTATTTTGAGATTTGTGTTCATTTAAGAAGGTTCAAAAGAATTAATGTCTACAGAAATAACTCATTAAGATACAATAAAGCTAACTGTTTGATGTATTAGTAAATGTGAGATCATGTATTTGTTTTACACTGTTTAATATCACAAACAAGAGTCATTTCTTTGTTAACAGTGAATAAAATTGTATTGAAGCTATGTGAAAAATGAGGTTATATCTTGAAAATTCATAAACAAACAACAACAAGCAAACTTGATCATGAATATACAAAATAAGTTTTGGGTTACTAAATTTGGTGCGTTGTTGACCCACTGATAGTTTCATTGACTGTTTAACTTAATAAACCCATCATGTCTGAGCTTCATATGAAAATTTCCTTTTAAATAAATGTAAAAAGCATTCAGATATCAAGATAAATTTCTTTTTCTCAATCATAAAGAGTGATTCAAGTTTGACTGTAAATTTTTTTAAATTGTGGTTAATTTGTGTGTAAGAATATAACACTGTAAAGGTTTATGTAACATTCCTTCAGTAAGCTTTATGTTGTCTACCTTACCTCATTTTATTTTGATCGGAATAGATAATGATGCATATTAAAATGTTCAGTAGTATCTGTTTTTTTTTTTTAAGCATTATTTTTTGTAGATGACTTTTAACTTACTGATATTACTTAGGTAATATATATATAATATTTAAGTATGTATATATATATATATTTACACGTTTTCTTTTTACTGAGATTTAATGCAGATTTTACTTTTTTATGAAAGTTTTTAATAAAACTGTCAGATGAAAAAACCCCCACCAAACCTACTGGTGATTGTGTCACATTTAATTTATATATCACAGAAAATTGTATGTCTGTTGCGTGTTTTAAGTTTTGAATCTTTTACAAATTTTTTTAACATAACAACAATATAATAGTGTTCTTGATTGGTATACCACAGCTCATTCATCTTAACTGATGGTTAACTTTCTTGATTAGAATCAAAACGTTAGATTTTAATAAAATGTTTTTTTACAGTGCAATAAAAAGTTTTTGTTGAACTATCGCTGGCTCACAGAAGGGCATCAACATACTTCTCCCCCCCCCCCCCCGGGAGAAAATTCATATGCATTGTTTAGCAAAAAAAAAATTAAATAAGGGGAGGTAACGGAAACAATTTAGGTCATCTTGAGATTATCGAACGTCTTCGTTCTGTTACTTATTCACTTTCAGTTCTATTTTTCGGACAATGGTCTCACACGCCATTAGCAAGTAACTAAATACCAACAGGTTAACGTGCATTGTGAATTTATAGCTACTTAAATATTCCATAATGACAACTAAGATATGAATTTAAAACTGTTTGATCTTTACGGTCATACGTTAAACTATATATTTTTTTTTAACACGATCGTTCATCAGATATACAGTGGATTTACAAAGTAAATACTCGGAATAAAATTTTACATAAAAAGCTCAATTATGGAGATAAATCTAAACTCATGTAAATCCGACGAGAATTTCTCAAAAAGACTACCGGTTCGAACCATCGTTTCTAGTTTTGTATGCTATGATGTATGTGTCACCATGGGAATTGCTATGATGTATGTGTCACCATGGGGATTGCTATGATGTATGTGTCACCATGGTGATTGCTATCTTTTAATTACGGTGGTCAGATTTTTTTCCTTGGGAATAATAGTATCATTAGCCGTGGCTTTGAAACAGATGGATTGTTGGCCTACAACAGGTTGATGAAGTGTTGTGTTCTTCTGACCCTACTTGTTACAGGGCTACTCTTCATCTCACCCTTCTAGCTGTGAAAATAAAATTAATCTGGGACAAAGGATTGGCATGAGGTGGGGCAACCTAAGGCGTATGTGTGTGTGGGGGGGTGTGTGTGTGGGGGGGTATGTGTGTGGTCCACCCTTTCGCCTACAACCACCCCTCCACACCATCCCCAAGCCAAAAAAAAAAATTCACGAAAGTAGATTGATTGACACATTAAATTAAAGCTGAAGCGCAAATAACAAAATCATTTATGTACGGTATGAAACGGACAGAGACGACTTTAGGGCGATTTCTCCCAATCGGGTCCAGCAACTAAAGGGGCCCCACGATATCGAGTAACCTACCGTATTAACACGTGGGGAGGGGCATTGCATTCTGTGCGGCCACACAAGGCGCCAAGAAAGGGAGGAGGGTGCCAAAATGTAACTTGCACAGGGCGCCATAAACGTTAGCTACGGCACTGGTGACTTTACACTCGGCTCGACAAGTACGCGCAGAACTATTTCAATATTTAAACTGTACAATGCGTTTATGTCTTAAAGAGAACAGTTATAATGAATGAAACTACGCCTCTGTCTTAAAGAGAACAGTTATAATGAATGAAACTACGCCTCTGTCTTAAAGAGAACAGTTATAATGAATGAAACTACGCCTCTGTCTTAAAGAGAACAGTTATAATGAATGAAACTACGCCTCTGTCTTAAAGAGAACAGTTATAATGAATGAAACTACGCCTCTGCTGTTAAGAAATACTAGCTGTACCCTGCAAAACCTTGGCATATTTTTTATATTACCTTAGGTTTGATCAGTAGGCTAGGTTATTTTTGGTTTCGGAAAGATCCGATTTTTTTCATTTTTTTATTACTATTGTTTAAGTTTGACGATTTTAAACTGGAATACTTTTGTATTAATTCTTTACTTTCGATTTAACGCAGACACCACACCGCTATTATTTATATAGATTCTTCCTTCACTTACCGGTTTTTTTTCCCCACAGATCATGTGCAGACGATATTCCCCAACTGCGGGAACATTTTGCGCTGTTTTAATAGAACGTAAACATAGACTAGTTTGGAATTCTATGAGACATCGATGACTGACCCGATTAAATAAACCATAATGAGCTACTGGTCACCATTTTAAATGACGTAAAAATAAATATAAATAAAATAATAGTATCAGCAGAAATCTCGAAATCCCAATAACTTGTATAAAAGGAGATAGATTGTCAGCATATTATAGCTAAAAGGTTGAAACAATTTAAGACTTAACCCCGTCCATAACTGCCAAATGCCTCTACAAAAGAAAGAGTCTCATAACCCCAACGAGCTAGAGCAGGGGTGGGTAAACCTTTTTGAGTCGTGGGCCGGACAAAGAGCAGGGGGTGGGCAAACCTTTTTGAGTCGTGGGCCGGACAAAGAGCAGGGGTGGGCAAACCTTTTTGAGTCGTGGGCCGGACCAAAAGCAAGGGTTGGCAAACTTTTTTGAGTCGTGGGCCGGATCAAGAGCAGGGGGTGGGCAAACCTTTTTGACTCGCGGGCCGGACCAGGAGCAGATGGATGGGGGTGGAAACATTAACTAATATTTGTGAAAGGTAAACGTCATAACAAAAATAAATGGGGCTATTGACGCCCCTTTTCTCGTGCCGGGTGAAACAGGATGTAGCCAGCGGGGCGTAGTTTGCCAATGGCTCAGCTGGAGAGTAATTTACTTTCTGCTAGACAAGTGTGCATAAAAATGACGACATTATTACGACCATAAACTTAACTACTGAACGATATATTCTCTCACCACGTTCACTATATGGTCATCTTAAAATACTCCAAAAAACCATTTGAAAATTCAAAAGCAATTTCGGATTCAGAGGTTAAAATAATGTCAACATTCTTGTCAAGGAGTCCAAGTTCTCCCAGTGTTAAATCGTCTCTATTGTAAGGTGTAACAGTATATTTTACGATCATAGTTTTCTTGTACAGTCTTCCTACGGCGACAGGTACTTGAAGGTAAAAAATTCCTACCCCCCCCCTCCTTCCTTCCCACGTTCTAAGTCCGTGACATTAGGCTTTCTTAGCCACATTTGACACTTAATTTATTTTCCTGAAAAATTTTGAAAAAAAAACAAACTGGCAGTAAGTAAATAAGTAACGCATTACCTATATTTAGACCCCCCCCCCCAACATCTCTTGAAGTAACTGGCAGAAAGTAATTTTTGATTGTATTACCTATATTTAGACCCCTCTAAACATCTCTTGAAGTAACTGACACAAAGTAATTTTTTATTTTATTAAATAAGTAACGCATTACCTATATTTAGAACCCCCCCCCCCCCCATCTCTTGAAGTCCCTGCACAGGGGTTCTCAAAACCTAAAAAAAAAAACAACGTCTCCGCCTATGGAGCACATGAATCCCGCACTTTCAGCCCAACCCGCCAACACAAGCTGGGCCCCCTATCTGTCCCCGCCCTGTCCCTGTGATGACACGTTAAGTCCTCCCTATGTTTTCTACTATCCAGGGTCGAGAACTTCGCCCTCATTTTTTTTTTCGTTTTCTCATCTTTACGTCTGGTATATGTTTATTTTATTCAGTGTGTTGACCGGACCTGCCCATTCAGTTATTTGTTTTGTTTTAAACGGTCTAAGCGATGCGTCATGTTAAAAACATTAGCTGGGATTTCAAACAACACAATTCTGTAAATAAAAGCTGTGTTTTTCTGGGCTTTGAAAAGTAAGTTTTTTTTTTAATATAATGGTAATGTAAAGATAATAACGTGATTGATGGTATGTACACATTTGTGAGTAAACAGGAGAGTGTGTTTTTGTGTACTTATATAGGCAAGTTAGTTGACTCTTTAAGTAACTTTTAGCTTTATGAAGATGAGATTGAATTTCTGGGATTAACCATATATAAACGAGTGCTTAAGCTTATAATTACTCGGAATCGTCTTGTGAAAAAATTACCTTTAGAGTAACGCATTTCTTAAAGGTAAGATAGCTTCAATATTCACAGAGCTGTTCAACATTTCATACATTTTTTTTTAATTTTAAACAAGCAATGTTACATTATGAACCCATGGGCAAACCCGTTTGCTGGGGGGCCCAAAAGTTATTAATACGGTACTGCTCGTGTGATACCGTAGGCACGTGCCTAAAGGGCCCATGCCAGTTGAGACGGCATCGACTACGTGTTTTTTTTTGCTTGCAGAAAGTTCCAGACAAATAATCGTTTCGACATTTCGTGTAGTGGGTTTCCTACATTACTGACATTATCATAGTTGTTGGTATAGTCAGGCCAACGGGGCAACTAGCCCCCTCCCTCCCTTGTGCATATGAAACCGATTCCTTTCAAATGCGATAGGGTCCCTACTTTTGCAAAGCCCCATCCTCACCCCCCCCCCCTAAATATCCCTCAAGATGTCGTCTGCCTAGTTTCCCAATCTGCCCCCCCCCATTAATAACGGGACCGACCATTGTTGTGACAGTGCCTGCAGCAGCTATGGTATTCACTACGGTGTCTATAGGTGACTATGATTTGCCTAAGAGACGGAAGGAACAAAGTAGAGAGTCCCAGATACGAATCATCGTATACATTACTATGATACATTTTAGACAAGCATGCACGATTACATAAGATATCTTTCATTATAGAGCTATATTGCTAAACTGGTACAACGTATGGAGCGCTTCGGGCCTCATGGGCCATGGAGAAATAAAACTTATGCCCCCCCTCCCACCACTACCACCCCTCTCGTGTGATTGTTTACTTCAATTGGTATAAGCTTAATAACGAAGTAATATATATTTTTTTCATTGTAAAAATTATCAGATGCTGCGGGCATTAAATTTTAAGTGCCCTCACCCCCGCCTTGAGATTAATACACATTTACTGGGGCCCCTCCTCCCTCCCAGCCCCAAGCAGGCCTTCCAAATAGTCATCATATAAGTTAATTTATATGCGCCTCCGTTCTTCTTATAGCAGACACTTACATTTTACAATAGGAAATCTTTACATGGGTAACCGAACACATAAGCTGATAAAGACAACTGCTGTCACCTTTAGAATATGAGAAGCTATATGAATTCTAGCCAAGGGCACCTGTCGGGTAATCCAAGCGTGTCTGTGTGTGTCTGTGTACTTTTTTTTGATAAACTCGTATAATCATTATCAATCTCCAATAACATTTTGTTTACAGATCTATTTATAGAATCTGAATCAATGGAGACTCGGATTGTGTACATTTTATTGTTAATGTAGAGCGAAAATAAGAACATGAGAAAACGAGAAAATGAGAAAACGAGAAAATGAGAAAATGAGAAAACGAGAAAATGAGAAAACGAGAAAATGAGAAAACAAAATGAGAAAACGAGAAAATGAGAAAACGAGAATGTGAGAAAAGGATGAGAAAACGAGAAAATGAGAAAACAAGGAAATGAGAAAACGAGAAAACGAGAAAATTAGAAGATGAGAAAACGAGAAAATGAGAAAACGAGGAAATGAGAAAACGAGGAAATGAGAAAATGTCGCAAAGTTTTAAAAACAACAACTAGAGAGTTAAAAAAATGAAGAAATTATAGTTGGGAAGGGTGGGGCTGAGTAGAGATAAGGGAAGGTAGTGTGTGTATGTCTTATCTGGAAGAAACAAATTTTGAGCTTATCTGAACGATACCATTTAACAATGTCGCCTTCACTGAGGATTCCCGCGACAGACGTCAATGTTAATCGGGTGTCCCTTCATGCTAAACGCACATAGACACCGGCCTATATAACAAGGACGGTTCCAGCAGTCGCTCAATATTTAAAAAAAAAAATTATTAATGTGACATTTGACATATTTACTGTGACTATTTTATATTTTTACTTTGACATTTTGTAATGTCATTACTGAGACATTTGTCTTATTATCACATGTGACCACTCGTTCCTATTGATTTCTTGTATCAACCATAGAAATCAGGACACTCACTGCTTGGGTGTTTGGTCATTGAGTGGTCAGTAGCCAAAGTGACACTTCGCCCCTTCCCCCCCACCCTCCTTTCCGCGACCACGCTAGACACAGGTGGGCAACATATCACACGCCTTGGTCAAAACCCCTACAACTAGAACCCCTCCCCCCGATCCCCTCTCGGTCCATGGTGTACAGATTCACCAAAGCCACGACCGACATAATTCAAAGGTCTAAGTCCAGTGGTCGGCAAACTTATCAGCCAAAGAGCCAAATATGAACATTACAACAATTAAAAAAAAAATTAGGAGCCAAATCTGCTTGTTTAGTAAACTTTTATCACACTAAAATTTTATTACACTAAATAAGTAGTACACAAAATAAAACTAAATGCCAGAGCCGCACTTAATTAGCCAAAGAACCACATGCGGCTCCGGAGCCGCACTTTGCCGACCACTGGTCTAAGTTAACAAAAAGGCCCTTATGGCTTTTTATTTATTTATTTGTTTTATTTCCTACATTTGTATGCCTTACCCCACCCCCTCTCCACCTCCACCTACTGTACTAGCGAAAATTTATTGTGAAGATCAGTTTGTCCCACAAGACATAACATTTAATAATGATTGACGGCAGTTGTTATTTTATATAGCTTTGGGTTGCGCAAAATTTTGAAAAATCGCAGGCCACAATGTGTTCTGACAAATTTACAGAAAGGCCCGACCGAAAGCAGATGGAACATAGTTGTTCAATTGAACTAATATAGTGGTGGCGAACCTTTGGCACGCGTGCCACAGTCGGCACGCAGCAGGCCCTCATCAGTCGGCACGCGACTAAAATATTTCGTTTAACTTTAATTGGAGTGTTGGCACTTTGCAATAAATACATAGGTTTTTTTTTATTGAATTTTTTGGGCATGCGGCCCCCAAAAAGGTTGGCCATCACTGAACTGTATTATAGTATAAAGTAACTGCACGGGTCTGAGCCAGCCCAGTAGCGTGAACATTCTACAGCAGGGGCCAGGCATTCTACAGCAGGGGCCAGGCAATAGCAGCGGGGGCCAGGTAATTTTTACTAAGTAGAGCAAATAAGCAGAGGGGGGCCAGACAAAACGCAGGGGGGGCCCGGCCCCCCTGGCCCCCAAGCACGCTACGGGCCTGGTCTGATCAAAGAACCAATCGGTCCATACCTAGCCAGCGGGCCTTAGTTTGCTCGTGTCAGACATTGCCCATGATACATCTTGTTTAACTTTGTACAGCCTTTCTATCTACTTCGACATGACATTATTTCATGTACAGGAGTAGAACAATGATGTCAATCATTTATAAGCTATTTACATGATTTACCTCAAATTAGAAATGTAAATCTGTGATCGGTGCTGCACCTGTGACCTATATTGCATCTCTTATCCCCCCCGCCCCACACGCACACTCACCCCGACATATTACTGTTACAGATTCCCTTTGTTCATTGATATTCAAACCGTCGGCCGACACACGGAGAACACTTAGAATCCCCCCCCCCCTCTTTTTCAATAATTGTCCCTTCTAGTTTGTCTTTCTCTCTTAGTCTTTTTTTGCTTTTGTTATGTTTGTTTGTTGGAGATTTCAGTTTTGTGATACTTATGATTGCATTTGAATCAAAATAGAATGACAATATGGATTTACTGTTCTTTTTTAGGTAGCAAGTATTTTTTCTACAGCCACCGGGTCTATTCCATGGGACAACGACGTTTAATTTAAACTAGCTGTACCCTGCATAACCTTTGCATAGAGTTATACCCCTTTAGGCTTGTTCGGTAGGCTATGTTATTTTTGGTTTCGGGCAGATCCGATTTTTTTCATAATTGTATTTTAAACTGGGATACTGTTGTATTAATTCTTTACTTTCGATTTAACGCAGAACCCAAATCGCTATCATTTTATTATATTCTATCTAATGGAGAGAAAGAGAGAGAGAGAGAGAGAGAGAGAGCCCTCCTTTAGATGTGGGCTGTCCCTGGTGATGCGACCTTCTGAAGCTGTCAAGTTGGACGCAGCGTTGTATTAATTAATTTAGCAAGGTTGTATGCCTCCATGAACCACCATGGTCTCTTCCCCTTGTCCACGATACTCTCGTACTTTTAGTTGTAAATGATACCTCGTCGCGGTCTAGATTCAGTGTGGGTATCTCCTTTGGTTTCCGGTGAGGAGTTCATTACAGTCAACAGCTTTTTTTTTTTAACTTTATAGTTGATGTATGTGCGTTTGTGAATGGGGGTGGGGGTGAGAATTGTTAAGTAAGTGAGGGTGAATAAGTAAGTAATGGTGAATACGTAAGTGCGG
>JAGDYQ010000018.1:9458137-9471793 GCA_021962125.1 Bulinus truncatus | reverse complement strand
CTGGTGCATTGTTCATTTTGTGGCGCGGCATATAGGATTGCCGCACGCAGGAAAGTGGGTGTACCGCGAAAATCAGTGAAGGAAGGGTAGCGTCGCTGGAACATTTAATTTTAAATAATACACATACACACATAAGTTCTTTAAATTATAAACTAGTAATATAGTATTAACAACCTATCTATCAAGTAGCAGTACATATAGGTGCTCTTTTAGATTGAGCAGTGTATATTCATAATTTAATATATATTTTATATATACCATAGATAAGAACAAATATTCAGTTGTTTCGAATATATTGTCAAATTTCCCAACACGATAATTACAGTTTTCAAAGTTAAAATAGCGTTAAAATTAAAGGGAAGGTCTCAGGCAAAGGCATTTTGTCCCAAATTTGCCCAATTTATTGTCGATAAAACTGCTATAAAATTATACCAAAAATGAACAATGATTAATAAAAGTTCTAAATTTTCTCTTAAAAAATTGTATATCGTTCTTTTTTACAATTTCTGAATCAATCCCCCTTGCTAGTCTATAGAAAACCCTTGAAATATATATATATATATATATATATATATATATATATATATATATATATATATATATTAAAATTATATATATATATAGCGCTATTTGATTAAACTGCGTTAATTTACGATTAACGCGTCAAAAAACCTTTGCGATTAAAATTTTTAACGCAACACCTAAATGCGTTAATTTGACCAAAATACTGAATGTTCAAGAAATCGATAACAATATTTCACTCAACTAATTTGAAGTTTATAGGTTTGTTCACTTATTATGTAGATCTACCACCCCACCCCTGTCGCAATCCGCACACACACACCTCCCCCCAGGTATGTCGATAAAATCCCCAATTGTAATATAAATGAAGATGTATTTGTTTCATAGCTTCGACCATTAAACTTCCTGCTCTATTCCAGTCCCGATGTAAAAAGAAAAAATTTCATTCACTAGTTTACATTATATACTGTAGTGTATTGTTGAAGTCAACTTGAATGTAAAAAAAAAATAAGTGTATCATGAGCCAGGTTATAATTAGATCAAAATATCGAGATTCTAGAAATTTTGTATCATCATTTTTACGCGAGACAGTGGTTGTATTTTTCGAAGATGTATTTTGACACTAGGCTCAAGTTAATATTTTATATAGGGCTGTTTTTTTAACTACAATTAAAGCGTAATTAATGCGTTAAAAATGTTTTTTTAGGCATTTTTAACGCAAACATCAAAATGCGTTAAACTTTAGCCAAATGTTGTCATTTCAGTAATCAGTAATTAACTCAATTCTTTAACCATAACCAGATCAGACAAGATTTTTTAAAAAAAGCAAAAAAAAAAAATATCCCGAACACAGAAACTGTTGACATAAAACCATAGCAGCCACATGGCCTTGAAACAATAGGAGTGTCATTTCTTAATTCTAATTATGACCCTCAATGATACCATTGGTCAACATCTGCAAACTAGCGTGCTTCTAGTTTGATTGGCAGGTGCCATGATTTGGAAAAAATGGGACAGAGGGTTGGGTAAGCTATAAGTAACGTCATCTTTGTGGGGAGAGAAGCTGCTAAGTGTGTCAAAATCTAACAGGATGGGAAAGGTAAGAATAAAAAAAACGCGTTAATAATAAGTGAGCAAGTACTTTCTGGCTATACTATTATTTTATGAAGGAAAAGGCACACCTTAGAATGAAATGACCGTGTATTTTGTTTTGGGATGGGAAGTGAAGGGGTGGGTACGGTAGTGGAGGGTTGGTTAAACAAGACATACGTGGGGGGGCAAAGTGTGAAAATTGCGAGAAAAACACTTGTTTGGCATGGTTGTTGATTTTAAAAAAACTCGCATCCCTTGACGTGATGGATACATGTCAAAAAATTGGTCCCAATAACTAACTCAACAGACATATGTGCTAATGCTTAATTAATCTGTTACAATTAATTATACCTCTTTCGTAAATTAATCCCAATATTGTTTATTATGCAATTTTATGCTATGATATTATGACTGCAAATTAAGAATACAAACAAAATGTATTATATTGTGTCGATTAAAAAGTGCGTTAATTTGCGATTAAAATTTTTACTCATGCGTTAATTTCGATCAAATTTTTTAATCGAGCAACAGCTCTAATACATATATATATATATATATATATATATATATATATATATATATATATAATAGAGAGAGAGAGAGAGAGATGGAAATATATGTACTTAATGTATGTATTTGATGTCAGTTTGTGTGTCCAGTGCTCCAAGTTCTACTGTCCATTGGTGGCTAGCTACGGCACGGTAAGGGCTGGGGCTACCAGTGATACTGCCGTCGTCGGGGGAAGGGGTGGAAAGCAACACTACCATCTACTCTGCCGTCATTTCCGTGGACCACAAAACTAGTTTCTTCCCACAGAGAGGTGTTAAGTAAATATGTTCCATAGAACTTTAAACTCCGCGTACAATTCGATCGATTAAGTCGTATCAACATCTATCTCTATTGAGTCTTTTTCCCTATTTTCAAACATTTATTTTCCAATCCATGTTGTGGCACCAGCAACCAGGGTGGGGCTTGAGCCCCCCCAGACAAATCATCAATACATATTTTACTATATAAAGTTACTAAAAAAACTGTCAAACTGTCTTTTCTATATGTGAGCCCCCCCAGCATTTTTTTCTATATGTGAGCCCCCAGCACTTTTGCTTTTGGTTGCGCCACTACAGCAGTGTGCTCAACGAGATTCGATTGAATTCGTTTCTGGTTAACTATAATATACTGTTAACGAGTATAGTCAGTACAAAAAAAAAAACAACAAGGAAAACTGAATCCAATGATAAATCAAATCAATTAGTTACATTATTTCAATTGATGAAAATCAATTCAATCGTTTTGTCATTCCAAAACCTATTTGTAAAAAAACAACACTTAATACAAGTATAGAGAATAAATACCAAACTAAATACTTAAAAAAAAAAGAAATTTATTTAAAATCAACATACGGAAGACCAAAGGAACGAACTGAACATGGCATTTGACCACTCTTCTTGTCATATAAAACAAGAGCCCGTCTTAGCTGCTTTACAGTAGGCTACGCGGTGGGGGGATCTAGAGCGATTGTTAAGTGGAGGGCCTGTAACAATAGACATTAATTTTGTTTTAGCAGTTAGTTAGATTTTAAAAAAAACAACATACAATTCCATTAAAACCTGAAATTCCGCTACTGGCAAGGAGACCAATGAGGACGGAAGGAGAGGTGCAGTAATTGTTATTTGGATGGGGGACTTCCCTAAAAGGAGAATATTTTATTTAAAAATCAGCAGCAGCAATTGACTTGGTTAATCCACGCAAACAAGAATCACTCAATGAAAACCAAATATATGGCATTTATGGAGTGTCAATATGAACGTCAACAGAGTCCACCAGTAGAGAGAAGTTCTTAAAGAGAAAGACACATTAGAAGACCAACAAGGATCCTCTTTGCCAAGGAGCTATTACAAGAATTAATTCCTTTTAAATAAGGCACCCAAACTTCTATGTAAGTATCTGCCTCAGGCCCCCCTCCCCAAATATCTGAAAAAAAGGCCTCTGTAAAACTATAACCAAAGCCTACGTAAATCAAGATATGAATGTTTTTTTTGTTAAATGATCACCATTTTATTACAATAGACTGGTGGCTTAGTAATGACCAACAAACATTCTTGATCAGGTGTATGTTGGGGGCTCTAATTCACATAATTAACAGTACTACGTTCAAGGTATATGGGGCTACGGCTTCCATAAATTTATTATGACCTTTTAACCTATTGGGTTACATAGAAACTCTTCATAAATCCGTGTGAAATCGTGAGTATTTAAAACAATGATTGTAAAAGTAAAATAATACTTACAATAATACTGATGCATTCAGTGGAATCACTAACAGCTTTAGGGCCCAGCGTTCCCAACAAAATGGTTAAAGTGGTGTCCTCTTAAAACATTTATCCTTCTTTTATGGGCCACCTTTGATCCAGGGAGGGGTAGAGGCTTTGAAACAATTTACTACGACAAACACTATATCCATCTATCTTTCAATATTATACTATATAGGCCCCTATATATCTATTTATCTGTTTACGTATATTGTATCTATCTATATGTAAGTCTATCTACGGTTTTTTTATTTCTAAAATGTATGCGATTGTTGACAGAATGTGAATGATATTAATCACATCTTATGTATTTCAGTTCATTTCAAGCACACATTTGCGTGTGCCGTCCAATTATCTCTGTACGAGCACAGTGTATCCAAGTAGAACGGCCGGCGGAATAAAAAGATTTCTAATATGAGAATGACAAACATATACATACGTACTAAGCATACATACATACAAAGAGATAAACATATTTAGTCAGGCAGTGATGCAGAAACAAGGACTGAATAACAGGTTTATACAATGTAATTATTAATTCAAATGTTAGCGATATATTCGATGGAGAAATGGTTTTAAAAATAACTTCTTGAATGAATTAGAAAACAACCATAACGTAGAGAGAGAGAGAGAGAGAGAGAGAGAGAGAGAGAGAGTCAGAGAGAGAGAGAGAGGGGGAGGGGGAGAGAGTAAAACTTACATTATATGCCATGATAACATATTATTTAAAAATTAATTTTAAAAAATGTATGCAGAAACAATTAGAAAAACATTAAGTGGTTTCATTTCAAAACAACAAAACTTAGAGTAATAACTTAATAAGATCTTATTCAGATCAACAATATATATGTTTTACAGGTACAGAGTTACATAAAATATGACTAACTTGAACGATTAATTGAAACATACTCCCAACAACCGTAATACATTTACTATATAACCACGATTACAAGAGGTAAAGTGGGCATGTTATTGAATAGATTTATTGCTCCTAATGAATCACTACTAGTACAAGTATTGTGTAGGAAGTACATGCAAAGCGTCGACCTAGAAACAAGGGAAGATAACTTAGTTGTTGTGAACGTTTTGGAAGGGGTTAGGGGGGCGTGGCTAATTGAAACTATGGCCGACTTTTTTCTTTCTTTCATTTTATATTTTCCTCACTACATTTTCCTTACTTTGATCTTATTTGGAGGAAAGGGGGGAGGGGGTGAAATCAAACTAACCAGTACGTTATAATGTTTGTTGTACATTTGGAAAAACTAAGGTAGTCTAAGAACTGTGGCCTTCTGTACACAAAAAAAAACTTCAATGTATGTTATGTTTGGAAGGAATGGACAATTTTTTTTTCTGCAACCGCTAATGGCTAGCAAAATTGAAAGAGAAAAGGGCCCGTTCACTTATTGACTAATACATTGGGTTAGGTGGGTGGGAGGGGGTGGGGTGTGTGAGTGTGAGGTCACTAAAAGTCACAACTCGGCTTTGTGTAATACAGCACACTTAAAATACATCTATAAAAAATTAGCACTATAGACAGACGTTTACAAGATTTAGTCATGGGATAATAAACAAAGACATTTAATGAGTTCGCAATAAGATTACCAAAGAGTTCCATATTACCTGTTATATAGGCTAATGTCTTGCATATTACCTGTTATATAATGCCTTGCATATTACCTGTTATATAATGCCTTGCATATTACCCGTTATACAACGCCTTACATATAGCCTGATAGATAACACCTTGCATATCGTCTATTGTATAACGCCTTGTATGTTGCCTGTTATATAACACCTTGCATGTGTCCTGTTATATAACGCATTGCATGTTTCCTTTTATATTACACCTTGCATGTTGCCTGTTATATAACGCCTTGCATGTTGCTTGTTATATAACGCCTTGCATGTTTTCTGTTATATTAAGCCTTGCATGTTGCCTATTATATAACGCCTTGCATGTTGCCTGTTATATAACGCCTTGCATGTTGTCTGTTATATAACGCCTTGCATGTTGCCTGTTATATAACGCCTTGCATATTGCTTGTTATATAACGTCTTGCATATTGCATGTTTTACATCGCCTTGAGCAATACCTGTTACATATCGACTTGCATGTTGCCTGTTATATAACGCAAATTTAATTTTAATTTGGTTCAAAAATAATAGAGAAATATTTTTTCAAAGATTTGGGGAGGTAAAGTCGGGCACGTCTTTTATAATCATGTACTGTTAGATCGGATGGCCGAGTGGTGTAGATACTCGACTATCGACCTGAGAGTCCTGGGCTCGATCCTCGGTGAGGCCCATGGAATTTTTCCAGGTGAAATTTGATGCAAAGTCGTCCCACAAGTTCACCCAGCTTTAAATGGGTACCTGACTTTAAGTTGGGGAAGTAAATGCGGCTGGGCGTTGTGCTAACCACACAATCCCTTTATATGCCAAGGTTATAGAAACAGATGAATTCTATACTTCATCTGCCCCGATGGCCCGTTAGGGCTAAGGGAACTTTACTTTACTTTACTTACTGTTAGATTGGGAGGGGTGAAGTTGGGGATGGGGGTGGGGGTAATAGTGACAAAATTGGAAAAAGGGGGGGGGTAAGTTTTATAATTTTTTTGAGCTAAATAATAATTCAAAGGTCCCTTTTAAGTACATTACTACATTTCAAAAAAATGGGATTTGATTGCAGGCACGCCGAGAGGGGGGTCATTGCCAGGGGACCCGATCTGTAAGGGGGCCCGGCCGCCCCGACCATGTCAATTTTTTCACGACTCATTGTTTATTAAGGGGCCCGCAATGATGTCCTGCCCTGGGGCCCGCGTTGGCTCTCGGCGCCACTGTTTGATTGTCTACAATCCTTATTCCATGTGAATGAATTCATATTTTGATGAATTGTACACCTGGTTTCTGAAATTGCACTGCGTGCTTGTGTATGTTAGAGATGGATAGAAAAAAAATGGAAAAATGAACGGGGTGGAGACTATGAAATATAATGATAAATATATAGACAGATTAGATCCAGGCAATGAGTTTAGAGCGAGCGAGCGAGAGAGAGAGAGAGAGAGAGAGAGAGAGAGAGAGAGAGAGAGAGAGAGAGAGAGAGAGAGAGAGTAAATGTCAGTCCGTTGTGAAAAAAAAAAGAGACATTTGATTTCAGGGCATAATAAACATCATTAGCAGCACATCTGTTAAAATCTGGCCAGTTTCTGTTTTCAATCTTTCATGATGAGTTCATACCACAGATTAGCATGTAACTCTTACATAACAATTGGATAATAATTGCTAGTATGGTAGTTCTCAATCTCTTAAAAGGGACCCAGAAACCAATACAATTAATATATTTTCTTTCACAATAGTGCACTTGGTTTTGAATAACATGCAGTAATAAATACAGTGATGGGCAAAAGTTACAAAATTTTAACTAAAATGTAACTAACTTTTAGTTAAACTCTTTTTAAAAAGTTTAACTTTTTTTAAAAAATTTAGTTAAATCATCAGTTTAACTACATTTTTTTTTAGTTATAACTAAAAAAGTTTAACTAAAATATTGTAACTAAAAATATTTCCTTTCCATATACAAATATTGTAATCGACAAATTAAAAATAATTAAATTTATTTCATGTACAGCAGATTTATGGAGCAGCCATAACAGAGGTTTTCTTGGTATGCATGTTCATTACATGTATATTAATCCAAAAAACTTAGAGTGTCAGGCACGCTTGTATGCAGACGTTTTGAAAATAAACACACAGGAGCAAGAATTGCACAAAAGGTTGTGGGCATATTGAATGAATTTGGTATCACTGAGAAAGTTGTATCTTCATTTTTGATAATGCTTCAAATATGATAAAAGCATTTAAACTACTGCCTGAAATATGTTTGGATTATGAAATCTCACAAATTTGCTGAGGAAAATAATGTTGATATATTAGATGTATCTACACTTATTCAGGCTGCAGATAATGATAATGAATTGATGGAAGATGAAGATGAGTTACCTAAATCTGTTTTAAATAAATTGCTACAACACAAGAGATGTGCCAACCACACTCTTAACCTTGTAGTAGCAGTTGATAGCGTTATAGCTCGAGAAAATATAAAATATAAAAGAATGTATGAAGCAGCAAAGAGTAAAGTGCAAGCTATTTATAATGTTGTGCATTGCAGCACAAAATATGCTGATATTGCAGAAGAGGAAGCTGGTCTAACATTTCTGAAGCCAACAATACTGTAAACGTTGGAGTTCGAGCTACCTGTCGGTGCAACGTATTGTTGATATTGGAATTGAAAAAGTTTGTCAGTGTCAACACAAAATATCTGCTAGTCTGGGTATATCTTAAAATTTCTACATTTTTATCAGATTGAATAGTTGTAATATTTTAATATGTAGACATAAGTGAATGCTCCATTTTTTAAAGACCGTAAATTGTATTGTATATTTTTGCTGTTGGACAAACCTGGCGCACACAACCTATTTTCCCAAAGTGGTGGGAAAAAATAAATAAATGGCCCATGATGCACCTGTTATCGATTTAACCCATAGATGCTAATTTCAGTGCATTGATTAAACGCAGCGATCGGGGAACATTTTTAATCATTACCCCAAAATATTTTTGTTTAAGTTGATAAAAATTAAAAATATATACTTTTTACTCCTAAAAGTTTCATTTTTACCCCCAAAAATTTCATTTTTTACCCCCAAAAATTTCATTTTTACCTTTCATTTTTACCCCATTTGGGTAATTTACCCCGGTTCCCCGACCGCTGGATTAAAGTGTATTTCTTATTCTATAGTAGGACAAGTCGATATCTATACAACATGAAAGCCCTTTCGCAAAAAAGGTATTATAAATGTGGCCCTCTTAAGAGTTTAATTACCAGCAGCCAGGTCGGACTAAGGTTTGTTGAGGTCCGGGCGAAAAAGAATATATAGTGCCCTTTTAAAAATAGAGACATAGGGAACATAAAAAAATAGAAGTGCAAATTTGTTCAAGAGTCTTTAAGGCTTTCGGGGTACAGGGCGCGCTCCCTCTGTGCGCAACGATTAAATCAGCCCCTGTCCATGACTCCTATAACGCCAGTGATTATGTACTTGAATCTGGTTAGGGGAGGGGGGTTATAAAGCTTGTGTAATGGAAAAGATAAGTCAGAACAGTTGCCATGATGTCTGACACTTGCGCGAAGAATTCAGTTGCACCCAACTGATAGTAATTTCAGATAAAATTTAAGTAGCTATCAGGATCTTAGCATTATACATAATAACAGGTACTCAAGTCGATAATGTTTTTTTAAAAAAAGTAAGGCCGTAAAATTGACTTTTTACTCCCCGGGCAAGTTTCAATTTAGATAAGGTTCTAAATAGAGTCTGATGGATAAATGCATGATTTACTTTTTTTTACTTTCACGTAGAGGGAAAAGAATAATCCGATATTTAGGATGCTTGACATTTATATACATTGGACACTTTTACCTTCATGTAAGGTTGTGTTACCGAACCTTTTTTTTGTATCATGCCCCACCTAAGGCTCTCTAAAATGCAAATGGTGCCCCATATTGGGCCCATATATAACATTGCAAGTTAAGTATTAGTAGACGGTTAGTTACTCCATTACAGCTGAGCATATTTTCGAATAATACCCTTTACCTATCGAATTCTCACCATCCATCCACCCCACCCTCAACCCGCCCAATTAAAGGGCTCGGGCTATATTTCTTTTTGTCTCTACTCGGACAATTATTTATTTTGTATTAAATGACACTGAAATATTTATAAACAAAATTGGAATCGAATACTTTTAGTTATTAACAAAGAATGTGGGTGTATTCGGGGTATGAGGCGCGTGAGGTACTATTTTGAAGTATGCACCACTTTATGCCAAATAACACAGTAGTCCTACATGCTTAAAACGTATTGAGACATCAAAACTACAAGTATCTAGGTTCGAACGACAAAAATAGGATGAACTCCACGGGACGCTTCTGTAACCTGCTTAGGCCAACGTGACGGCAACAATGATAGACACTAGTATCCACTTGAAGTGTCAGCGTTTGATTGAAGTCTAACGAAAAACATACACACCACCTGTCGACATTATCGAGTTCCAAGTTCATTATCAGCACATCATTATAGAGCTAGACAAGCAGGCATATAAACTACGTTAATTGTAAGTCTTAATGAGTGATGGTAAAAAACAGAGACGACTCCCGGCGAGTCCAAGTCACCTGTATATGTCTCCCATGGTGCCTCCACATAGCCATTGCACTATCGGCCATGATAGATAATGTAAAGAAGGGCGCTATAAAAAAAAACCGTCCCATTAGTTGTCTGTAAGTGATTAAGAGATAAACAGACTTATCCTTACAACGACTTAGTACAAAAAAATGACCTCAACGAAATCTGATGTGATCGCTGTGTCAATTGAGAATCTCTAGTCAGTAGCAGAGTATATGAGTATATAATATTACAAGAAAACCAAAGACTGGCTGTACCCTGCAAAATTGCATTTGCATGGAAAGTCAGATCCCCTTAGGCTTGATCGGCAGGCGAGGTTATTTTTTGGTTTCGGTCAGCATTCGATTTTTTTTTCATGAGTTGGTTTGAAACTGAAATACTGATATATTGGTTTTTTACTTTCGATTTAACGCAGCGCCCAAACTCGCTATACTAGATTAGGTATTACTTAGGGTCTCAGATTTTGCACGATGCTGACAGCGTTTTAGATTTCTAGGGTCCTTATCATAACCCAAACTGTCCTTTTTCCTAGGTTCCCAAAGTTCCCTAGTTCTTTGGTTCCCAAATAGCTTTGCTTTAAAGTTCATAAGATCGGGTCGACGAACACTTGCCAGGGATCCCTAAAAACTTTTGACAGTTGTGTCCGCGGTGGGCCCTCGTCTACTTGAACCCACGAAAAGTGAGGATAGCTTTCTAGCGACCATGGTCTCTTAATCCTGTTTTCGAGCTAAATGACAACTAAGGCAAGCTAATGATATTTGCGGTCAAGATGGAAACTTTGGCGTCTCGCTGTATCAGAGTATTATCAGAGCCTGCTGTAACTTCACCACCAGCGTCACCCAGACAGTTTTACAGGGCCACTGCAAGAAGGGTGAAATCCAAACACATGTGAAGGGCCCCTTCCTTACAGCCCCGTAGCGTGAAAATTCTACAGCAGGGGCAGGCATTCTACAGCAAGGACCAGGCCATAGCAGGGGGCAGGTAATACATTTTGCTAAGTGGAGAGCAAATAAACAAAGGGGGCCAGACAAAGCGAAATGGGGCCCGGCCCCCTGCTCCCCCCCCGCACGCTGGGCCTGCTTCCCTTACCTTTCAGGTAGGGGCAGTGCCAAACCTAGGGGAATTGTGGGGGGCCCCGTGGGGGCTTGGCCACTTTGTGGGCGCCTGTACATTTTGACATTCGATACCATGACATGAGATGGTGTACTGAATATTTAATGTAAAAAAATTTTTTGGGGGGGCCTCAAGCTGGGGGCCCGGGAGGGACTTTCAAACTAGGACACCCCTCCCCCCACCCTATTTACGCCTCTGCGGTAGTGTAATCCAAGATAAAAATACTTGGGTGGGTGAAAGTTAGGACAAGAGGGCCCTAGTCAAGGGCCCATGATTAGCTATCGGCAGCCCCCCGCATGTATCAATCAGTCACAGAGAAAGACCTACATAAATTATTCCGATAGATGGAGCTCTCCCAGTATCAAACAGCGATAAAAAAAAGCGGTGCGTGTACTTGATAACTTGCAGCAACTGACAAAAGTTTCGACAGCACCACCTGTCCATTAGAAAACAATGCACCATTACAGCCTATGATCATAACCTTTGAACCTGCTCATAATGCGGTGTTGAGTATGTTTTTTTTTTTTTCTTGCTGCGTCCCAGCCTATCTTCCGCCTTGGTGCAAACAGTGATTTACTACTCCCCCCCTCCTCTTCCTGATTGGAATTTTTTTTGTTTGCTGTTATTCAAAAGTAAGATTTTGATGCCCTTGGAAGGCTTTCTCCCTCCCGGGCGTTTCGCACCTCTTTGAACCATAGTATGGCGCGGTACTGCATTTTGGTCTTATGTCAATACTCTTTGCATACTTGTCGTGAGAGTTATCAAATATATCATACAATGGGATAAGTTCATTATATAACAAAGTAGCAGCAACCCCACATTATATAACAAGTCGCAGAAACCGCACATTATATAACAAGTAGCAGCAACCGCACATTATATAGCAAGTAGCAGCAACCGCACATTATATAACAAGTAGCAGCAACCGCACATTATATAACAAGTAGCAGCAACCGCACATTATATAACAAGTAGCAGCAACCGCATATTATATAACAAGTCGCAGAAACCGCACATTATATAACAAGTAGCAGCAACCGCACATTATATAGCAAGTAGCAGCAACCGCACATTATATAACAAGTAGCAGCAACCGCACATTATATAACAAGTAAAGCAACCGCACATTATATAACAAGTAGCAGCGACCGCACATTATATATCAAGTAGCAGCGACCGCATTATATAACAAGTAGCAGCAACCGCACATTATATAACAAGTAGCAGCGACCGCACATTATATAACAAGTAGCAGCAACCGCACATTATATAACAAGTAGCAGCCACCGCATATTATATAACAAGTCGCAGAAACCGCACATTATATAACAAGTAGCAGCAACCGCACATTATATAGCAAGTAGCAGCAACCGCACCATTATATAACAAGTAGCAGCAACCGCACATTATATAACAAGTAGCAGCAACCGCACATTATATAACAAGTAGCAGCGACCGCACATTATATAACAAGTAGCAGCGACCGCACATTATATAACAAGTAGCGGCAACCGCACATTATATAACAAGTAGCAGCGACCGCACATTATATAACAAGTAGCAGCAACCGCACATTATATAACAAGTAGCAGCGATCGCACATTATATAACAAGTAGCAGAAACCGCACATTATATAACAAGCAGGGGCGGATCCTGCAGCCTTGTAGCTTTGACCGGGGGGGGGGCCAAAACTGAAATGATGGTTCTATGATGTCTCTAGAACAAAAAATATTTCGATAATTTAATGATGTCTTACCTAAACTTGCTGTAACCGGGGGGGGGCATAAGAAAAAACCAGTGCCGGGGTTGAAAAATTTCTGCAGAGCCAGGGATAAATGTCTATGATTTCATCCCCGGCGGCAGGAATATATGAGCAAAAGCAGAGCCGAGGGATGACAGTTCTCAGGGGGATATCTCCGGCATCCCCGGCGTTAATTCGGAGCCCTGATATATATTACAGAAGTAGGCCCATATCTATAAGGAGTGATCGGGTCCCATGATTGATATAATGTTTCGTTCTCATCGACTGTTTTTTAGATATTTAAGATTGTTTCATTTGGTCAAAATTATAACAGATTTATGTATTTTAAATGAAAACAGTGTAAACATTTCGCCAAGTAAATCAAATGTCAATTTCCAAACTTTTAAAAAGACTACTTTTTATCACAGTCACATCATTATAAGATCGATAACTACAAAATCTTTGTTGAAATAGCACTCATTTTAATAAAGAAATTGTTAACTAAAATCATTGTGAAATATAATGAAAATTATCGCAATTGTATTTTTTTAAAACATCTCTTCTGATTCACCTATAAAATATGTATGTCTAGTATTATTTCATTTATATTAATCATTATGTACATTTACCTTTCAGTTAACAGAA
>JAGDYQ010000018.1:9338176-9457637 GCA_021962125.1 Bulinus truncatus | reverse complement strand
TTTAAACTTAATACAAATAATATTATTTATTATTTTATAAAATTTAATTGTTATTTTATTGTAAAAAAAATGGACCTAATACATTAAAATTAAAAAAAAATATTTACGAAATTTTATAATAAATATAAATTCTCGCGGCTTTAAAACGTAAACAAAGCCGATAGCGACACTTCCTCCGCCACGCCATTTTGAAGCCGGCTAAGGAAAGACGCACTTCGACCTGCTCATTATAATGGATTCTGACTCAGATTTTCAGCCCGATTCCAAGTTAGTTTCAAGTGAAGATGAAGTCTGGGATGTAACCGACGTTTCTGATGTTTCAGATGATGAAAGTGTTTCGTTCACTGGAAGTTTGAATGCATCTAATACTCATGTGTAAGTATACCAATGCTCACAACAACATGCTGTATTTTTTTTTCGTTTTATTTTCTATGAGTTATGGTCTGTTATATGCTAAATAATCACCTAATATCACGCTAGTTATAACATTTTAGCAGAAAAATATTGTAAGTGTATTTAATAATAAAAAAAAAACTTAAAAATACATGTTAAATATTTTGTTTTTCCATTTAAAGCACGGTACTATATAAATCTTTAGCTCTCAGCTGATTGATAAACAAAAATCAGCTGATAGGAGAGCACACAGATATATGTACTATAGTCTTCTGTTTTGTTTGATATATATTATTTGTATATTTTATTATTACATTTAAAACATTATTTTATATGAAAAAAAATAAAAATACTTAATTTATAAATAATTAAATTATTTTTATTTGACACAGCTTCATTGACTAAGATGAGAAAGTCATCTCCTTCAATTCTACCACAAAGGGTTCCAGGTATTCACTTGAAAGAAGTTAGAACAAGAGATAGTGCAAAGAGGTTCTTCTATGCCATGGATTACTTCAAACTATACTTCACACTGGATATAGTAACTCACATAAGCCAGTATACTAATGATTACGCAAAGATTCATGGACCACAAAAGTAAGTATTTACAAGGGTTGGTTTGGTATTACACCAGAGGAATTTTATAGCTTTTGTGGGCTGATAATGTATGCAGGAATAGTTAAAACCTCTAGTATTGACAGATTTTGGAGTAAAAAGCCTCTTTATAATGGATTCTGGGCTTGTGCATTTATGTCTTTTGACAGATTTAAAGCTATTCTGAGTTTCTTATAAATTACAAATCCTGAAAATGAAAACCCTAATGACAAATTATGTAAAGTAAGAACACTACTGACATACATAAAAATGAAATGCATGACATAGTTTCAACCATATGAAAATATTTCTATAGATGTATCTTAAGAGTTACACAGACCAAATAATTATGGACAATTACATTTTTCTAAAGAACTCATTGGAGACTTTGGTAATATTTCAGAAAGTGCTCCAGTACCTCTTGCGACTAAGCCACTCTTTTTTTTAAAACATGCAATAGACCCAATAATAGTAAATAAATGTAGTAAATGTAGATTGTGCTATTCAAATGACAAGGTTTAGAGAAGAACAAATGTCAAGTGTAGTGTGTGATATGTTTTTGTGCGTTATGAAAGATAGAAATTGTTTATCTCAGTATCACAAGCTAATTTAAATTAAATTTTTTTTTCCCTATATACATATTCAGGATACCAAGTAACAATTTGTGATTTCAAGAAACAGTTGGGTCAATGATATAGAGAAAGATCTGAAAGCTACAAGTGCAGAGGAAAGAGTCCATGTATCAAGAAGAATGGGAAAGAATGCTGTGTGGATTTAGTTCGGAATGATCTTTTTAATGAAAATTAATTAATAAAATTTACTTTTAAATAAATCATTTCTAAATGCTTTGTTTTCACATTTAGATTTTTGATCCAGAATTGATAGTAGTTTATGTAAGCCAAACACTTGAACTAATTATATATCTTTTTCTTTTTGCATTCAAACCTGATTATTACTTTGTCTTATTGATTTAATATATTGATAATTCTAATAAAATAGCTAAATATTATGATAAAATATAGATTTAATTAAACTACCATTTTATTATCAAAAGAATGATATATTTAATATATACTGAGAAAAAAATATTTAGGGAATAATGAGGGAAAATATGCATATTTGAAAAAAAGTCACAAAACATTTATTTGTTGAAGAAATTGATTGAAAACTGAATATTTCCTTTCAGAAATAAATATAGATTAATAAAATGTCTGAAAAAATATGTTTGTTTTTAATACTAGTTATTTGTCTTATTGGTGTTTGTACACTTTTAAAAAAAAAATTTTTTTTTTTTTATTATTAAATTCTTTTTTTTAAACATTATCAAGTCTCATTTTTACAAAAATAAACTGCATAGTTTTAAAGCTTATCCAAAGTAGAAAAAAATGATATATAACACATGTATGGGCTATAAAGGAAACAGACAATATAGTCCAAAATATAAGGACACCTGTTTGGTAATGAAAAATGGCCAAAAACCTGCCGTCGATTAAGAGTTAAATAAAATATAATTTTCAGTGGCATTTTTTTTTATTGCTTTGAACAGTGAAGTAGAAATAATTTACTTACTGTATTTCCCCAACATGTATAAGGCCTTTTTTTCAAAAATTTTCAAGCCCAAAAAATGCATGATGATGAGTGTATGAGTGATTATTATGAATCTTGAATTTTGTTTCTTTGTAAATTTTCTTTCTTTATAACTTGTTTCTCTAATAAAATATTTTTTTTTCAAAACTTCACAGTCCAAAAATTGGGGGGTGGGGGGGGGGAGGCTTATACAAAGGGGGTGCTTATACATGGGGAAATACGGTAATTGTGTGGGACAAATTTAAATGTGAAGAAAATCTTGTTATGGGGAAGTTAAATATATCTTTTGTTTGACATTGTAAAAGCCAAAGTGAAGAAAAGCTGTTAATTTTTTATTTTTCAATTATTCACAAATCCTATCTCCTAATTAATTTATTGTTTGTTATTGCTACAATAATTGTGAATTTAAATACACCCGTCTTTTTAATGTTTCTCATTTATTACACATTATTAAAAATGCCTTATTTAAAAAAAAAACAACTTATATTATTGCTGATGAATTTTTCCAATTACAAACAAGATTTTTCAATAAACAAAATGAAATCCATCAGGTTTTTTTAAATTTACAGTATATGCATCTATTAATTCTAAAGATAGAATAACCTTTTTTAAGTATAGTATATTTTAATCATTTTACATTTATGTCAACTTTTATTTCTGCTAGGAAGAGAAAGCTTGTCTGGATGACGTGACGAAAGAAACAGTTTCTACTTCAGAAAATGGAAATTCTTTAAAAGGAAACATAACCACTGAAGACTCCATAAATAGATATGATGGTTCTGATTCTGTTGACCGCAAAATATCATCTGAAATGAAGGCATTTGTGTCAAGCACTGGCAGTATCCATTTGCTTCCTGGTCCAGAAATGGAGGCAGAAACTAATGCCGAATCAGCTTCTGCGCAGAAAAAGACTGTCTCTTTCTGGAGGCTTATTTTTGATTTCAACGTTTTACGCAATATTGTGACACTTTTCTTCATCCTCGTCTCATTCTTAGTGTTTTTCGGTTATTTTAATTTCATCATCTTCCTGCCCAGTCTTTTACAATCAAAAGGAATCGATAAATACTATATGGCCCTCCTGATTTCATTTTGTGGGGCAGGAGACCTCATTGCCAGAATCGGAGTAGGGTTTCTAGCAGACGCTAACCTTGTTGCTCGGTACAAGCTCAAAGCCTCAGCGTGCTTTCTGTGTGGGGTGACTATTTTAATCTTCCTCTTTACAGATATATTTGAACTTTTGGCTGTTCTCTCCTTTTTGTATGGGTTTCTCGGAGGGGCCTATGTCATTTTGTTCTCAGTTGTGCTTTTAGATTTGGTCGGTCTGGCACTGATGTCCAAGAACCTGGCTGTGGTTCTCCTTGTACAGGGAGTTGGTGCTTCTGTGGGACAGATATTTCTTGGTAAGCTTTTGATTAAATTTTGTTAATAGTGCTTTAACTTCATCTTTTTTCTTACAGAAAACAATCTAAATTTAATTTCATTTATTAAATGTCAGCTTTTTCTTTTAAAAAAACAATTTCATTTTGCATCACCGTTGTTCTAGTTCTAATGTACCCTACTATGTATTCAATCACAGAAATGCATTGATGCATTTTTAATTTTTCATTGTTTAAGATCAATTTATGTAAACTGCAATGATTAGAGCTTTTTATCATGCATCAAGAAGCTCCAGGCTTAATTTTTATTGCTATCTGTTAAATGGTAAGAAGATTGAAGCTTTTTATATCAACAACGTGCTAACATCTTTCAAAATAATTTAATGATGATAGTTTAATTTTGAAGAAACGATTTTACTCTTTTTTTTTTTTTTGTATGTTGAAATGTACAATTAAAACGGTACATAAATCTTCCATTCCTTTATTTGTATGTAGTTCCAGAGAATATAATTTTGTATGAGACATGTATCTGTAAACAATTAACCTACTTGAATTTTTTTTTCAACAGGACTGTCTAGGGATCAGACTGGGTCCCACACATTGATTGTTGTTTTGTGTTCACTGACCATGGCGATGGGAGGTTTACTTCTCTTTGCCTACCCTCTTTTCAAAAGATGTGAAGAAAGGAGGCTTAGGGTTGCTGATAGATTGAATGTTATCGCTTCTTGAGGACCAGCCCATGAGAGAACCTGTATGATAAGTGGCAGGAGAATCTCGACTCTTCTAGAGATGCACATCTGACAGCACATTGAGTAATTCTGCATGTTTTTCTAACTTTTCCATCACATGTGGTGAAATGTTTGAAAACATTTAGATGCATGAGTAAAGATAAAGGGAGGCATTCAGAAAATATTATATGATGATAGTATATGTCTTTAGAAACATTAACATCTTAAAAATATATGTTGAATATAAATATAGAGAAATTAATTTTTTGTTTTCAACATTCATATAAATTCTTGCCCACCTTGGTACATTAAATAAATGCCTGTTTCTGTCAGGTTTTGAAAAAATGTACCAACTTTAGTCAATTGCTCAAGTTTAATTAATGATGCTGATAAAATTCATTAAAAATATTTTCTTGTATGGGGTTGTTCACACTGTTGACCTCAACAGTGATTGTAAACAAGCTTTACTTACTTCATAGTCTCTACCTCATTTTAAATACACAATGACACATAGAGAATATTTTTGTTTCCTAACATTGTTATCCTACTGTGTACCACACAGCATACGTGTCAAAATTATCAAGTGATTGCCTTCTTTTTATAAAAATTGGTTTCTGAAGATGTGAAATTTTTTTTTTAAACAATCTTTGAGTAACTGACAACTATTGCCTCAATTTCTGCAGTTGGTGGGTTGACAAATGTTGTTGGGATTCCAAATGCTTTTTCTTGGTACATGTTATTGGATAAAGCAACATTATTTGACAAAATTAGTATGATACTGTTTTGGTGCCAATACATGATATCATAATAAATCTAGTCAAAAGTAACACTTGTTTGTATAACCATCATTTAAAGAAATCTTTATCTTATAAATCACCCATGTCTTAAGATCATAAGCAATATAAATATAAGTATATACATATAAAAATATCTTTTCTTGTTCACATATTCTCTAAATTTAATGCTATTCCTTTATTGGGAATGCTTGAATTTCATATCCTAAGTCTTCCTTGTTGTTCAACTGGTTATCTTGTTAATCAGCTCACATGCAAAGATGACTGATATTAAGGAATATTCTAAGAACACAACAGTGTCTGTTCTATGTGAGATGGGATCATCTGTTAGAACAGTGTCTGTTCTATGTGAGATGGGATCATCTGTTAGAACAGTGTCTGTTCTGTGTGAGATGGGATCATCTGTTAGAACAGTGTCTGTTCTATGTGAGATGGGATGATCTGTTAGAACAGTGTCTGTTCTATGTGTGATGGGATCATCTGTTAGAACAGTGTCTGTTCTATGTGAGATGGGATCATCTGTTAGAACAGTGTCTCTTTACTTTGTTTAACACACGCCCATTTAAAAAAAAATGTCTTAAATTCTTATGTCCTTGACATGTGCAAAATGAAATTCACTGAATGAAGCTTGAATGTTGAGTTTTAGGAAGAAGGAAAAATAATTTTGAAATGAAATTTTTTTTTCTCAAGTAAAGACTCAAAACTTAATATGGCGAAATGAAATTTTTTATTTGCTTCCATAATTTTCAAATAGTTTTCCTGTACCCATTCCCTTCAGTTATAAGCCCAAATATTGGAAACACTGTGCTTGAGCACATGAATGTCAACCTCCAAAGGTCATTGTTTCAAGTCGTGCTGGGATACTTTTTCTTGGGTATGGATGGTCTTTTCTGCTCTTAAACCCGAAATAAAACACCAACAGGTAGTATTATGACTTCAACAGGGAACAAAATAAAAAAAAATCACTTCTTAGTTCTAAAGTTTATCTGAATGCTTGTTTACCATTGCTTTTTTGTTGGCTTATTTTAAGTTTTTATAAAATTTTGTTTGTAGACAAACATAATTTAGTCTTTTTTTTTATTATGAAAATTTAGGCATTGAAGATTGGTGCTTTTTTTTTTTAAAATGTTAAGATTTTTACTGGATTCTTGAAATATTTTTTTTTATGACTGGTTGAAGTGTTGTGCCATATTTCTTCTTCGGATTATATATATATATAAAATGATGATTTTTAACTTCAATATTTTACATTGATTTCTATACTATGACCCCCCCTTCCCCCCCAATGAATGGGAAGTAATTGCCTATTTAGTTTATGTACATGTTTTAATTATAATTTCAATGCAATGAATTTATAGAAAATGCTCCACGATTTTACAAATGTATACGTTTTTTTAAAGAAGAGATGAATATAATCTATTAGATGAAGTATAATGTCTCAATTGTGCATAAATACAAGTACAAACATGTAAACCTCTTTATTTTTAAATGTAGTTTTATCATACTTAATATTTAACTAAAATGCTAAGCTCATTGTTTGTTATTGGACCATCTGTAGATCACCAACCAAACTCACTCTGTTAACATCATTGACCTGTTTTTTTTTTTTTTTATTTGTAAACCTATTTGTTAGTTTTTTTTTTATTTATTTGCTTAAGTTTGTCAGTGGAACAGTCTGGCCTCACTTAATGAGTTTTGATTATCACTGTTCTACTATTAAAGTTTTTTTTTACCCCGGTGTCTACATATTTCATTTGTTTGAACACACATTTTTTTATGGTAAAAAGTGCCGTATGATGTTTGGCATTTGTGAAAATTATGTTCAGATACCTCATGATTTGTATTCTTGTCACTGGGGAAGGGACAATGATTTCAAACATCTGGAGTTGAGTCTGTATAGTTAGAATGGTTATAGCTCAGCCTCATTGTGTATAGATATTTAATACATATCTTTATTTTTTTTATTACAGTTACCTAATTCAATTTGTAAAAATTGTAGTGGGAAAAAGTGAAGGGACAAAATAAGTTGTTTCACCAGAAATTTTATTGTGGGTGATCAGAATAATAGATGCATGTGAGCGTCTGATTAGGATAAATAACAAAAGATTGGCTCTTTGCATATTCATTAAGAGCAATTAGGATATTTATATAATGTGATTAACAAACAAAATTTAAAAGAAAATTTGGAATAAGAATTATTTAGTGATAACATAAATGTTCTCTGTATTGTCATGAAAACTCCCCCCTGTAAAGGTTTATGTAACATTCCTTCAGTAAGCTTTATGTTGTCTACCTTACCTCATTTTATTTTGATCAGAATAGATAATGATGCATATTAAAATGTTCAGTAGTATCTGTTTTTTTTAAGCGTTATTTTTTGTAGATGACTTTTAACTTACTGATATTACTTAGGTAATATATATATAATATGTAAGTATGTATATATATATATATATATATATTTACACGTTTTTTTTTTACTGAGATTTAATGCAGATTTTACTTTTTTATGAAAGAGTTTTTAATAAAACTGTCAGATGAAAAAAAAAACCCACCAAACTTACTGGTGATTGTGTCACATTTAATTTACATGTCACAGAAATTGTATGTTTGTTGCGTGTTTTAAGTTTTGAATCTTTTACAATTTTTTTTTAACATAACAACAATATAAAAGTGTTCTTGATAGGTATAACACAGCTCATTCATCATAACTGATGGTTAACTTTCTTGATTAGAATAAAAACGTTAGATTTTAATCAATTTTTTTTACAGTGCAATAAAAAGTTTTTGTTGAACTATCGCTGGCTCACAGAAGGGCATCAACATTCTTTTGTAGGGTTACTCTTCATCTGACCCTGGGACAAAGGATTGGCATGAGGTGGGGCAACCTAAGACGGGTGGGTGTGTGTGGGAGGGGTATGTGTGTGGTCCACCCTTTCGCCTACAACCACCCCTCCACCATCCCCAAGCCAAAAAAAAAATTCACGAAAATAGATTGACACATTAAATTAAAGCTGAAGCGCAAATAACAAAATCATTTATGTACATTATGTACTGTATGAAACGGACAGAGACGGCTTTAGGGCGATTTCTTCCAATCGGGTCCAGCAACTAAAGGGGCCCCACGATATCGAGTAACCTACCGTATTAAACGTGGGGAGGGGCAGTGCATTCTGTGCGGCCACACAAGGCGCCAAGAAAGGGAGGAGGGTTCCAAAATGTAACTTGCACAAGGCGCCATAAACGTTAGCTACGGCACTGGTGACTTACACTCGGCTTGACAAGTACGCGCAGAACTTTTTCAATATTTAAATTGTACAAATCGTTTATGTCTTAAAGAGAACAGTTATAATGAATGAAACTACGCCTCTGCTGTTAAGAAATATTCTTCCTCCACTTACCGTTTTTTTTTTCCCCACAGATCATGAACAGACGATATTCCCCTACTGCGGGAAAATTTTGCGCTGTTTTAATATAACGTAAACATAGACTGGTTTGGAATTCTATGAGACATCGATGACTGACCCGATTAAATAAACCATAATGAGCTACTGGTCACCATTTTAAATGACGTAAAAATAAATATAAATACAATAATAGTATCAGCAGAAATCCCAATAACTTGTATAAAAGGAGATCAGATTGTCAGCATATTATAGCTAAAAGGTTGAAACAATTTAAGGCATAACCCCGTCCATAACTGCCAAATGCCTCTACAAAAGAAAGAGTCTCATAACTCCAACGAGCTAGAGCAGGGGTGGGCAAACCTTTTTGAGTCGTGGGCCGGACCAAGAGCAGGGGTGGGCAAACCTTTTCACTCGCGGGCCGGACCAGGAGCAGATGGATGGGGTGGAAACATTAACTAATATTCGTGAAAGGTAAACGTCATAACAAAAATAAATGGGGCTATTGACGCCCCTTTTCTCGTGCCGGGGTTAAACAGGATTTAGCCCGCGGGGCGTAGTTTGCCAATGGCTCAGCTAGAGAGTAATTTACTTTCTGCTAGACAAGTGTGCATAAAAATGACGACATTATTACGACCATAAACCTAACTACTGAACGATATATTCTCTCACCACGTTCACTATATGGTCATCTTAAAATACTCCAAAAAAAACCATTTGAAAATTCAAAAGCAATTTCGGATTCAGAGGTTAAAATAATGTCAACATTCTTGTCGAGGAGTCCAAGTTCTCCCAGTGTTAAATCGTCTCTATTGTAAGGTGTAACAGTATATTTTACGATCATAGTTTTCTTGTACAGTCTTCCTACGGCGACAGGTACTTAAAGGTAAAAAAATTCCTACTCCCCCCCCCCTCCTTCCTTCCCACGTTCTAAGTCCGTGACATTAGGCTTTCTTAGCCACATTTGACACTTAATTTATTTTCATGAAAAATTTTGAAAAAAAAAAACAAACTGGCAGTAAGTAAATAAGTAACGCATTACCTATATTTAGACCCCCCCCAAACATCTCTTGAAGTAACTGGCAGAAAGTAATTTTTGATTGTATTAAATAAGTAATGCATTACCTATATTTAGACCCCCTCCCCCTAAACATCTTTTGAAGTAACTGGCAGAAAGTAATTTTTGATTGTATTAAATACGTAATGCATTACCTATATTTAGACCCCCTCCCCCTAAACATCTCTTGAAGTAACTGGCACAAAGTAATTTTTGATTTTATTAAATAAGTAACGCATTACCTATATTTAGACCCCCCCAAACATCTCTTGAAGTAACTGGCAGAAAGTAATTTTTGATTTTATTAAATAAATAACGCATTACCTATATTTAGACCCCTCTAAACATCTCTTGAAGTAACTGGCAGAAAGTAATTTTTGATTGTATTACCTATATTTAGACCCCTCTAAACATCTCTTGAAGTAACTGGCAGAAAGTAATTTTTGATTTTATTAAATACGTAATGCATTACCTATATTTAGACCCCTCTAAACATCTCTTGAAGTAACTGGCAGAAAGTAATTTTTGATTGTATTACCTATATTTAGACCCCTCTAAACATCTCTTGAAGTAACTGGCAGAAAGTAATTTTTGATTTTATTAAATACGTAATGCATTACCTATATTTAGACCCCTCTAAACATCTCTTGAAGTAACTGGCAGAAAGTAATTTTTGATTGTATTACCTATATTTAGACCCCTCTAAACATCTCTTGAAGTAACTGGCAGAAAGTAATTTTTGATTTTATTAAATACGTAATGCATTACCTATATTTAGACCCCTCTAAACATCTCTTGAAGTAACTGGCAGAAAGTAATTTTTGATTGTATTACCTATATTTAGACCCCTCTAAACATCTCTTGAAATAACTGGCACAAAGTAATTTTTGATTTTATTAAATAAGTAACGCATTACCTATATTTAGACCCCCCCCCCAAACATCTCTTGAAGTAACTGGCAGAAAGTAATTTTTGATTTTATTAAATACGTAATGCATTACCTATATTTAGACCCCTCTAAACATCTCTTGAAGTAACTGGCACAAAGTAATTTTTGATTGTATTACCTATATTTAGACCCCTCTAAACATCTCTTGAAGTAACTGGCAGAAAGTAATTTTTGATTTTATTAAATAAGTAACGCATTACCTATATTTAGACCCCCCCCCCCATCTCTTGAAGTCCCTGCACAGGGGTTCTCAAAACCTAAAAAAAAAACAACGTCTCCGCCTATGGAGCACATGAATCCCGCACTTTCAGCCCAACTCGCCAACACAAGCTGGGCCCCCTATCTGTCCCCGCCATGTCCCTGTGATGACACGTTAAGTCTTCCCTATGTTTTCTACTATCCAGGGTCGAGAACTTCGCCCTCATTTTTTTTTCGTTTTCTCATCTTTACGTCTGGTATATGTTTATTTTATTCAGTGTGTTGACCGGACCTGCCCATTCAGTTATTTGTTTTGTTTTAAACGGTCTAAGCGATGCGTCATGTTAAAAACATTAACTGGGATTTCAAACAACACAATTCTTTAAATAAAAGCTGTGTTTTTCTGGGCTTGAAAAGTAAGTTTTTTTTTAATATAATGGTAATGTAAAGATAAGAACGTGATTGATGGTATGTACACATTTGTGAGTAAACAGGAGAGTGTGTTTTTGTGTACTTATATAGGCAAGTTAGTTGACTCTTTAAGTAACTTTTAGCTTTATGAAGATGAGATTGAATTTCTGGGATTAACCATATATATACAAGTGCTTAAGCTTATAATTACTCGGAATCGTCTTGAGAAAAAATTACCTTTAGAGTAACGCATTTCTTAAAGGTAAGATAGCTTCAATATTCACAGAGCTGTTCAACATTTCATACATTTTATTTTAATTTTTAAAAAGCAATGTTACATTAAGGACCCATGAGCAAACCCTTTGCTGGGGGCCCAAAAGTTATTAATACGGTACTGCTCGTGTGATTCCGTTGGCACGTGCCTAAAGGGCCCATGCCATTTGAGACGGCATCGACTACATGTTTTTTTTTTGCTTGCAGAAAGTTCCAGACAAATAATCGGTTCGACATTTCGTGTAGTGGGTTTCCTACATTACTGACATTATCATAGTTGTTGGTATAGTCAGGCCAACGGGGCAACTAGCCCCTCCCCCCCTCCCTTCTGCATATAAAACCGATTCCTTTCAAATGCGATAGGGTCCCTACTTTTGCAAAGCCCCACCTCCCTCTCTAAATATCCCTCAAGATGTCGTCTGCCTAGTTTCCCAATCTATCCCCCCCCCCATTAAAACGGGACCGACCATTGTTGTGACCGTGCCTGCAGAAGCTATGGTATACTATTCAATACGGTGTCTAGAAGTGACTATGATTTGCCTAAGAAACGGAAGGAACAAAGTAGAAAGTCCCAGATACGAACCATCGTATACATTGCTGTGCTACATTTAGACAAGCATGCACGATTACATAAGATATCTTTCATTATAGAGCCATATTGCTAAACTGGTACAACGTATGGGGCGCTTCGGGGCCTCATGGGCCATGGAGCAATAAAACTGATGCCCCCCTCCTCCCACCACCACCACTACCACCCCTCTCGTGTTATCGTTGACTTCAATTGGTATAAGCTTAGTAACGAAGTAATATATATTTTTCATTGTAAAAAAAATATCAGATGCTGCGGGCTTTAAATTTTAAGTGCCCTCACCCCCCGCCTTGAGATTAATACACATTTACTGGGGCCCCTCCGCCCTCCTCCCTCCCAGCCCCAAGCAGGCCTTCCAAATAGTCATCATATAAGTAAATTTATATGCGCCTCCGTTCTTCTTATAGCAGACACTTACATTTTACAATAGGAAATTTTTACATGGGTAACCGAACACATAAGCTGATAAAGACAACTGCTGTCACCCTTAGAATATGAGAAGCTATATAAATTCTAGCCAAGGGCACCTGTCGGGTAATCCAAGCGTGTCTGTGTGTGTCTGTGTATTTTTTTTGATAAACTCGTATAATCATTATCAATCTCCAATAACATTTTGTTTACAAATCTATTTATAGAAACTGAATCAATGGAGACTCGGATTGTGTTCATTTTATTGTTAATGTAGAGCGAAAATAAGAAAATGAGAAAACGAGAAAATGAGAAAACGAGAAAATGAGAAAACGAGAAAATGAGAACGAGAAAATGTGAAAACGAGAATGTGAGAAAAGGATGAGAAAACGAGAAAATGAGAAAACGAGAAAATGAGAAAACGAGAAAATGACAAAACGAGAAAACGAGAATATGAGAAAACGAGAAAATGACAAAACGAGAAAACGAGAATATGAGAAAACGAGAAAACGAGAATATGAGAAAACGAGAAAACGAGAAAACGAGAATATGAGAAAACGAGAATATGAGAAAACGAGAAAATGAGAAAACGAGAAAATGAGAAAACAAGAAAACGAGAAAATGAGAAAACGAGAAAATGAGAAAATGAGAATATGAGAATATGAGAAAACGAGAAAATGAGAAAACGAGAAAATGAGAAAACGAGAAAATGAGAAAATGAGAAAATGAGAATATGAGAAAACAAGAAAAGGAGAAAACGAGAAAATGAGAAAACGAAACGAGAAAATGAGAAAATGTTGCAAAGTTTAAAAACAACAACTAGAGTGTTAAAAAAATGAAGAAGTTAGAGTTGGGAAGGGTGGGGCTGAGTAGAGGTAAGGGAAGGTAGAGTGTGTGTGTCTTATCTGGAAGAAACAAATTTTGAGCTTATCTGAACGATGCCATTTAACAATGAGGATTCCCGCGACAGACGTTGTCAATGTTAATCGGGTGTCCCTTCATGCTAAACGCACATAGACACCGGCCTATATAACAAGGACGGTTCCAACAGTCGCTCAATATTTAAAAAAAAAAAATTATTAATGTGGCATTTGACATATTTACTGTGACTATTTCATATTTTTACTGTGACATTTTAAATATCATTACTGAGACATTTCTCTTATTGTCACTCGTTCCTATTGATTTCTTGTATCAACCATAGAAATCAGGACACTCACTCCTTAGGTGTTTGGTCATTGAGTGGTCAGTAGCCAAAGTGACACTTCGCCGCTTCCCCCCACCCTCCTTTCCGCCGACCACGCTTGACACAGATGGGCAACATATCACACGCCTTGGTCAATACCCCTACAACTAGAACCCCTTCCCCCCTCCGATTCCCCACTCGGTCCATGGTGTACAGATTCATCAAAGCCACGACCGACACAATTCAAAGATCTAACCAAAACTAAAACAAAAAATAAAAAAAAAAAAAATACAAATCTTTTTAAAATTTTTTAAACTAAAATTTTATTACACTTCAAATAATATAAAAAATAAACTAAATGCCAACCCACTTAATACCAAAAACCACATGGGGCTCCGGAGCCGCACTTTGCCACCATGGTGGGGTTAACCAAAAGGCCCTTATAGCTTTTCTATTATATTTGACCTCCTGCATATGTATGCCTTACCCCCCCCCCCACCCCATCCCATCCCCTTACTGCACTCCCGCAAATAAACTGAAGGTCAGTTTGTCCCATAAGTCGCCATAAGACATAACATTTAATAATAAATGATGGCAGTTGTAATTTTATATAGCCTTGGGTTGGGCAAACTTTGGAAAAAAATCGCAGGCCACAATGTTTTCTGACAAATTTACAGAAAGGCTGGACAGAGAGCAGATGGAACATAGTGTTTAACTGAATTAGTACAGTGGCGGCGAACCTATGGCCAGAGTGCTACAGTCGGCACGCAGCAGAACCTCATCAGTCGGCACGCGACTAAAATATTTCGTTTAACTTTAATTGAAGTATTGGCACTTTGCAATAAATAATTGGGTTTTTTTTTTTATTGAATTTTTTAGGGCACGCGGCCCCCAAAAAGGTTGGCCATCACTGAACTACATTATAGTATAAAGTAAAATAATTGGGTTTTTTTTTATTGAATTTTTTTGGGCACGCGGCCCCCAAAAAGGTTGGCCATCACTGAACTATATTATAGTATAAAGTAACTGCACGGGTCTGATCCAGCCCCGTAGCGTGAAAATTCTACAGCAGGGGCCAGACATTCGACCGCCAGGCAATAGCAGCGGGGGCCAGGTAATACATTTTACTAAGTAGAGCAAATAAGCAGAGGGGGCCAGACAAAACGCAGGGGGGGGGGCCAGGGGGCCGGCCTCCAAGCACGCTACGGATCAAAGAACTATACCTAGCCTTACGTGGCGGTCTCTTTTATAATACGGCTCTTGACCCCCCCCCTCTGGAAAATAATTACATTTAACATACAGCACACACATTTCTAACTCAGTCACCATACTCGGATCTCTTATAACCGCGGGCCTTAGTTTGCCCGTGTCAGACATTGCCCATGATACATCTTGTTTAAATGACATTATTTCATGTACAGGAGTAGAACAATGACGACAATCATTTATAAGCTATTTACATGATTTACCTCAAATTAGAAATGTAAATCTGTGATCGGTGCTGCACCCGTGGCTTATATTGTACCTCTTATCCCCCCCCCCCCCCCCACACACACTCACCCCGACATATTACTGTTACAGATTCCCATTCTTCATTGATATTCAAACCGTCGGCCGACACACTGAGGAAACTTAGAATTCCCCCCACCCCCCACCCCCTTTTTGTCCGTTCTAGTTTGTCTTTCTCTCTAGTCTTATTTTTTTTTGTTTTGTTTGTTTGTTGGAGATTTCAGTTTTGTGATACTTATTATTGCATTTGAATCAAAATAGAATGACAATATGGATTTACTGTTCTTTTTATGTAGCAAGTATTTTTTCTACAGCCACCGGGTCTATTCCATGGGACAACGACGTTTATTTTAAACTAGCTGTACCCTGCATAACCTTTGCATAGAGTTATATCCCCTTAGTCTTGTTCGGTAGGCTAGGTTATGTTTGGTTTCGGGCAGATCCGATTTTTTTCATAACTGTATTTTAAACTGGGATACTGTTGTATTAATTCTTTACTTTCGATTTAACGCAGAACCCAAATAGCTATTATTTTATTATATTCTATCTAATGGAGAGAGAGAGAGAGAGAGAGAGAGAGAGAGGGAGGGAGAGAGAGAGAGAGAGAGAGAGAGAGACCTCTTTTAGATGTGGGCTGTCACTGGTAATGCGACCTTCTGAAGCTGTCAAGTTGGACGCAGCGTTGTATTAATTTAGCAAGGTTGTATGCCTCCATGACCCACCATGATCTCTTCCCTTTGTCCACGATACTCTCGTACTTTTAGTTGTAAATGATACCTCGTCGCGGTTTAGATTCAGTGTGGGTACCTCCTTTGGTTTCCGGTGAGGAGTTCATTACAGTCAACAGCTTTTTTTTTTTTTAACTTTATAGTTGATGTATGTGCGTTTGTGAATGGGGGTGGGGGTGAGAATTGTTAAGTAAGTGAGGGTGAATAAGTAAGTAATGGTGAATACGTAAGTGCGGAGGATGAATAATTAAGAGAGGGTGAATAATTATGTGAGAGTGAATAATTAAACGAGGAGGGTGAATAATTAAGTGAGGAGGGTGAAGACTTAAGTGAGGAGGGTGAATAATTAAGTGAGGAGGGTGAAGATTTAAGTGAGGAGGGTGAAGAATTGAGGATGAAGATTTAAGTGAGGAGAGTGAATAATTAAGTGAGGAGGGTGAAGATTTGAGTGAGGAGGGGGAAGATTTGAGGGTGAAGATTTAAGTGAGGAGGGTGAATAATTAAGTGAGGAGGGTGAAAATTTAAGTGAGGAGGGTGAATAATTAAGTGAGGAGGGCGAAGATTTAAGTGAGGAGGGTGAAGAATTGAGGATGAAGATTTAAGTGAGGAGAGTGAATAATTAAGTGAGGAGGGTGAAGATTTAAATGAGGAGGGTGAAGATTTAAGTGAGGAGGGTGAAGATTTAAGTGAGGATGGTGAATAATTAAGTGAGGAAGGTAAATAAGTGAGGAGGGTGAAGATTTAAGTGAGGAGGGTGAATAATTAAGTGAGGAGGGTGAAGATTTAAGTGAGGAGGAATATTTAAGTGAGGAGGGTGAATAATTTAGTGAGGATTTGAGGGTGAAGATCTAAGTGAGGAGGAAGATTTAAGTGAGGAGGTGAAGATTTAAGTGAGGAGGTGAAGATTTAAGTGAGGAGGGTGAAGATTTAAGTGAGGAGGGTGAATAATTAAGTAAGGAGGGTGAATATTTGAGTGAGGAGGGTGAAGATTTGAGGGTGAAGATCTAAGTGAGGAGGGTGAATAATTAAGTGAGGAGGGTGAAGATTAGAGTGAGGAGGGTGAAGATTTGAGGGTGAAGATTAAAGTGAGGAGGGTGAAGATTTAAGTGAGGAGGGTGAAGATTTAAGTGAGGAGGGTGAAGATTTAAGTGAGGAGGGTGAAGATTTAAGTGAGGAGGGTGAAGATTTAAATGAGGAGGGTGAAGATTTAAGTGAGGAGGGTGAATAAATAAGTGAGGAGGGTGAAGATTTAAGAGAGGAGGGTGAAGATTTAAATGAGGAGGGTGAAGATTTAAGAGAGGAGGGTGAAGATTTAAATGAGGAGGGTGAATAATTAAGTGAGGAGGGTGAAGATTTAAGTGAGAGTGAATAATTATGTGAGGAGGGTGACTAATCAAGCTGTTTTGTAAGACTGTCTTTTTGTTATTAAACTTAATCATATCAAGCTATAACATCAACGACAAATGTGTTTTTGATCTTTCGATTACGTAATCGTACAAGGCACAGGTATATACTATATAGGTCATACTATAAGAGATAAAAGAAAAATTGCACTGATAGGGAACGAATTACTTCTGCTAGATTAAATTTGGTAGAAATCACTCAATCATTTAACGCATATTTAAAAAAAGCGCGGGCGTTAGAAAAGAAATTAAAGGGTCATTAGTTCTTGTAGATAATCATAGGAAGGAAAGCATAAAGACCTGACAAGTTTCTGACTAATATCATAAACAAAAAGTTGGCCTAAAACTACTTGAGTTACTGAATCCCAAAATTTTGATTATTTCCCCATGTTATTTGCTGTTGTCGAAAAGGATGGAAATGTCAAAATAATTGCAAATGACAAATCTGTTTCAATAGCAGGAATTAAGAATAATGTTGTTTTCTAGGAACAAATTATTTTATTTAATGAATAATAGATGAACAATAAACTCCCTTAACCATCGGAAAAAAAACTGAGCTTTACTTTACATCAGTTTCGTTGATTTCGGTTGACATCGTTTCAGTTTTCGTGTCTCGGTTTTGGTCCATTATTTCGGATTCTTTCGACTCTAAAAAGCTGGTCGACTTACTAAAAGAAACAGAAGGGAAAAATCCCTCCTTCCACACCCAAACCCATTAAGGTCTATTCGAAGAAGGATTAAACTCTCCAACAATAACATCGGCATCTCTCTCCCTCTCTTATCACCGCCAAACATTAATGAAGAAACTCTTGTTTCAATCGATCGTGTATTTTTTAAATGGGTACATTTTAATATTTATGTCCATTTCATGTGAGATTCTAATTGTTTTTAAACATTCAAATGCATTTTATCTCTCAAAAAAAAAAAAAGTGCCTAGAACGAAGTCGTTGGATTTGTATTGATTTATTGGAAAGACAATTGCAGATGTTTTCGTTTGTTTCGGATGATGCTAAATTTGTTTCGTATGGATTTTCCCGATACGATAAATGAAAGTTTCATAATACTGTACTTCAAGCTGCTCTTTAAAAGCAAAGAAAAAAAAAAGATAACATCAACCTTAAAAAAAAAAAGAGACATAAATTATATGATAAATAGTCCCTTCATTTACACAGTAGGCCTAATGCGACTAACGGTCCTACGAAATGTAAACTTACAAGGGCAGACTACCTGTTATATATGTCAGTGCTAAGCTATAAACATCTCGTTTGTGACAAGGGCGGTTTTTTTCTCTCTTCTTTTGTCTATCACAAAGAAGTGACATTTACAACTAACAAAAAAAAAAGGAGATAACAAAGTTATACGCAATAAAATCCTATCAGAAAAGATAAAAAAAAAAATAGCTAACAAACAAAACAAACAACACAAACACACACATACATAAAATTAGGTCAGCGTAGCCTCGCTCTGACACCTAACACATCTGTTCCCCTCACTCTATCAGAATGATCAGACAGACCAGTGATTCCCAAAACTTGTTCTGTTTTCTTACGTGGCGGTCTCTTTTATAATACGGCTCTTGCCCCCCCCTCCCCCGAAAATAACTATATTTAACATACAGCCCACACATTTCTAACTCAATCACCATACTCGGATCTCTTATAACGCGGCTTCCAAGAGACAGGGCCGAATGTACCATTAGGCTGGTCAGGCTATTAACTCATGCTCTAAAAAAAACAAAAACAAATCGGCCCTCGACTATATTAGCATTTAGGCTTTTGAAAGCTTTGGGTAAGAAGCAAAACACTGATTCAAACAATTATGGATATTTTTCATGGGTATCAACTAAAAAAAAAGTCACCAAATATCACAATGTCATGACTACAAAGCGAATGAATCACTTAGAATTGAAATACCATTTTTTTTTATAAACTAGAAATAAATTTGCATTATCTCTTCTTTCATTTCATTACATTAACCTTAATCAGACCTGCTTTATTTTATAGAACACAGTTTCTCCGTGAAGCAACTTAAAGTGCTCCGCTGAGCAAAATCAAACATGCACACCAGAGGTGTGCGGATCTTGAAATTTAGCGTCCGCGTCCGTCCGCGGATTTCTATCAATGATCCGCGTAAGCAGAATCTTACAACATTGGTCCGCAGTCCGCATTGCTAAAATTTAGCTGTTTAAATGACTTGAAATTTTTTATGGTAACGCTAAAAAAGATCCGCGTCAGTCCGCGAGTCCGCAACTTAACCATACGAAGCGTCCGCTGTCAGTCCGCGGATTCGGAAAAGTCTGCGGATCTGCGTCCGCAAGCGGACGCGTCCGCTGTCCGCTCATCTCTAATGCACACACACTAATGTTGCAAAAGAAAAGATGTTTGGCCGAAATGTGCGACAATGCAGTTATTATTTTTTTTCGTGGAATGTTCCATGTTTTCACTGCACTCTGGATTAAAAAAAAACAACAAAACAAACAAACGTTTGGCACCCCTGCATTAATGATGATGTGAAAAAAATTTTTTAAAGAAATTTAAGTTTTACTGTTCCAGTTTATTTTTCCGCGATTTTTTTTGGAAAAAAGGTTTAAGAACCACTGCCTAAACAGACTGCGCGCGCACACCAGATTGAGAACTAATTCAGCAATCTACCAACGGTAGTGTAAACATAATGACGTTTATCACCCTGCCCCTAGTTTTCTGTCACTCGACTACTACTTTTTTTTTTTTAAACGGCGCTGCAGATAAATTAAGTCTCAATGGTAGCCAAACAAAATTCAGCGGATTGATGAGAATCTTCGTGAAGAGATGATCCCGTCGATTCGATGTGAAATGTTTCTATTTCTTTCAAAAATCTCATGCTAAATCGACTATAATGCGGCATTTTACTTTTCACAATACACACACACACATAAATAAATAAATAAATATATTTATATATATAACAACGGTAGTGTTGAGTTGTGTGAGTACTATCTAGAGTCAAAGTTAAAGATATACTTATTTATCTTTTTAATCAACTTGTGCACAAGGCTGCTTATTCCACGTGGAAAGAAATTAAAATCACGTGACAATCATCCCTTACAAATTGCTGTCGAGTAATAAAAAAAAATAATTGGAAACCACATCTTTAAAATGTGCTCTTGAAATGTACATGTATCAAATGTTGCTTTACGACATAATATAAAAAAAGAATGTATATATTGTCATCTGTCTAGCAGTGACCGCATCGGAATTTGGCTATAAATTGTTTCAAAACAAAAATTTAAGAAAAACTAAAAAGGGGGAAAAAAGATGTTTCGATTTATGCAATCGTCTACACCAGTGCTTCTCAAACTTTTCACTTCCCCGTACCCCTTGCTTAATTTTTTTGTAATACTAAGTACGCCTCGTGGGAAAAATTATTTATTCTGTCATGGATGTTTTGTTTATTTTGAACAGATTTATTCTGTCATGGATGTTTTGTTTATTTTGAACAGATTTATTCTGTCATGGATGTTTTGTTTATTTTGAACAGATTTATTCTGTCATGGATGTTTTGTTTATTTTGAACAGATTTATTCTGTCATGGATGTTTTGTTTATTTTGAACAGATTTATTCTGTCATGGATGTTTTGTTTATTTTGAACAGATTTATTCTGTCATGGATGTTTTATTTATTTTGAACAGATTTATTCTGTCATGGATGTTTTATTTATTTTGAACAGATTTATTCTGTCATGGATGTTTTATTTATTTTGAACAGATTTATTCTGTCATGGATGTTTTATTTATTTTGAACAGATTTATTCTGTCATGGATGTTTTATTTATTTTGAACAGATTTATTCTGTCATGGATGTTTTATTTATTTTGAACAGATTTATTCTGTCGTGGATGTTTTATTTATTTTGAACAGATTTATTCTGTCGTGGATGTTTTATTTATTTTGAACATATTTATTCTGTCGTGGATGTTTTATTTATTTTGAACAGATTTATTCTGTCACGGATGTTTTATTTATTTTGAACAGATTTATTCTGTCACGGATGTTTTATTTATTTTGAACAGATTTATTCTGTCACGGATGTTTTATTTATTTTGAACAGATTTATTCTGTCGTGGATGTTTTATTAATTTTGAACAGATTTATTCTGTCGTGGATGTTTTATTTATTTTGAACATATATCTTTTCTATCTAATATTTTTCTTCAGGAAAATGTTCATCCATGGCGCTCTTGTAAATTCTCTTTATACTATGTTATACATTTCAAAGTATCAGCATTAATTTTAACTTTCAAACTTGTCTTGACCTCATGAAGAGATAGTGCAACGAGTTCACTTCTCCATTACCAACTTTCTTTTGCCACAGATTTATTTTCGCCATGGTAGGATTAATTTTATCTTGAACATGAAACAATGAAGTAGTTCTGTGCATTGCAAAGATGAGACAAATTTGAAACAGAGAATTTATCAAGACTTTATCTGCTAAGAATGCCAATTTACATAACATTTTCCAGCCGTGTAAAGGGTTTAAACACCTCAGGCTTATTTTAGAAAAGGTTGAATTTCATGTAAAGTGCAAACAATAGACATAGAATTTCTCCCCAAGATAGCCAACGAACATCGGTATGAGAAAGATGCTGAGTAAGACTCGTATGGCTAGTATGGCTACTATGGGCTATTATGGTTAGTTTGACTAATATGGCTGGTATGGCTAGTATGGATATTATGGCTAGTATGACTAATATGGTTAGTATGGGCTTGTAAGACTAGCATGGCTAGCATGTCTATTATGACTAGTATGACTATTATGGCTAGTATGAAAAGTATGGCTAGTATGACTAGTATGGCTAGTATGACTGGTATAGCTAGTATGGCTAGTATGACTAGTATGACTGGTATAGCTAGTATGACTAGTATGACTAGTATGGCTAGTATTTGGTTTATCCGTATCTTTCAGACGTTTTCAACACCGTCATTTGGTTTATCCGTATCTTTCAGACGTTTTCAACACCGTCATTAGGTTTATCCGTATCTTTCAGACGTTTTCAACACCGTCATTAGGTTTATTCGTAACCTTGCTCGAGGTAATAATGCACTTTATATTTTTTTTTGAGTTTTTTATTGTTGTTTTTAACGGTTAGGATTTGCCCTAAATGCGTGGCCCCACCGAACTCTTCGCTTACCCCTGGGGGTATATATACATAATGTTTTACTTGAGATGAAAATCTCCCTTGTCCAAAGAATCTGAAACAAAGAATAAATCGCATTACTTTTTATGGGAATACACGACAGGTATTGCGGTTTGGTTATCCCTGGGGTGTATTTCTCTGTTGTTCATATACGTTAATACCATAAAACACTCGATATTACTCTTAATGTTTCATTGAGTGTACATTTAAAAGAAACTTTGTCTCTTACTTACTAGCATGGTTAAAATAATATCTTGCAAGAAACTGAAAGATCCAGAAAAAATTGTGTTGCCAAAGTTATCACGGCTGTCCTGCTTATATATTATATCATTGACATTGGCCGTAATGTTATAGACTGTTTTTTTTTTTTACAATTAAAAAAAAATAGAATGAATTATCATTTTTTTTGTCATACTAAAGAAGAAAAAAAAATGGGTTATTCAAGTCTTCTTACCGCATTCAAGTCTTTGTGCCGCATTCAAGTCTTCGTGCCGCAGTCAAGTCTTCGTACCGCATTCAAGTCTTCGTGCCGCATTCAAGTCTTCGTACCGCATTCTAGTCTTCGTGCCGCAGTCAAGTCTTCGTACCGCATTCAAGTCTTCGTGCCGCAGTCAAGTCTTCGTACCGCATTCAAGTCTTCGTGCCGCATTCAAGTCTTCGTACCGCATTCAGGTCTTCGTGCCGCATTCAAGTCTTCGTACCGCATTCAGGTCTTCGTGCCGCCCATTTACATTAATTTTTTGCCTTCTTGAGCAATGCCCGGGCTTCGCATACTTTTCCCGGCCTGAATGAAGAAGTCCGCCCCCCCCCCCACTCTTCCCTTAATCCTTCTTGCACAAGCATTCATAAATAAGCAGACTGTACAAATGTATAACAACATATGGGATGTTAAGATTGAAAAGATAAAATAAAAAACGCTATAATAATGTTCCTCACACTCACTTGGCCACAGTGCAGCAAGGGGCGACAAGTACAGCTCGTGGCGGATATATTTTATTTCTATCTCCTTAATCGTTGTAATAGCCTCCCTTGGCAATCCACGTCATGTCTTTAAACCAGTGGCGGCCCGTGGGATCTTTGACAAGCGATATCGATTCAGCCCCCCCCCCCCGACCCGGTTTTATTAATCCCGCGATGGGAAATTCTTTTGTCACTTAGCTGTAACGGAAGTAAATTCTCAGCCCCACATGCGATACTCACCAAAGGCTCACCAAGAATTGACACCCACCCACCCCGCCTCTGTTTGATAATGCTTTACAAAAATGAAATTCTTATACTTGAGGATTATTGAGTTCTATTTTATCAGCTTTATTTTTTTTTTTTATATTTTACTCACTTACAGAAATGAAAGAAAAAAAAATTAGATATTGGGTTATCATGTGACACTGTGTAGCTTAAGGGGAGATAAAAATCAATGATAGTTGAACTACTTTTTTTTTGTATTTCTACACAGGGGTAGTTTCTGTTTTTAGCGCATTTTCGCTGATACATTTCGAAAATAGTGCAATGGAATAAGCAGGGTCCATTCTTATATTTCGAGGCCCAAACTGAGCCAATCTTAGGTTTTGAGGCCCTAGACTGAGCCATTCTTATGTTTCAAGGTCCTAGACTGAGCCATTCTTATGTTTCAAGGTCCTAGACTGAGACATTCTTATGTTTCAAGGCCATAGACAGAGCCATTCTTATGTTTCAAGGTCCTAGACTGAGCCATTCTTATGTTTCAAGGTCCTAGACTGAGACATCCTTATGTTTCAAGGTCCTAGACTGAGACATTCTTATGTTTCAAGGTCCTAGACTGAGCCATTCTTATGTTTCAAGGTCCTAGACAGAGCCATTCTTATGTTTCAAGGTCCTAGACAGAGCCATTCTTAGGTTTCAAGGTCCTAGACAGCCGTTCTTAGGTTTCGAGGCCCTAGACAGAGAGGTTTATAGACTTTTGTGGATCCTGTACTAAAGTATCTATCGGCATCAGATGTGATAGAAATGTGTACTGTAATGGTTGCCTATGGCAGTGTGTGCCTGATAATGAAGTTACCTGATTTACCTACCCGTCTGAACTGTTCTGGGCATAGGTGTAATAATAAATTAATACATCAATATCAATAAAAAGATATTTATAGTGGCATTTAAAATCTTTTGAAACAAAGTTGATTTCCTGAAATGTTTGCCCTTTAGGTCTTCATTGGCTTAATTAAATTAAATTTTAATTAATTTTTATTTTCACATTTTATGTAATTTTTATCAATTTCTCTTGGGAATTTTGTTCGAAATACAATTTATTCCCAGCTGATTTGTTCCACAGATTATACATTATATCTAATCTGTGATTTGTTCTATTTGTGCATTACGTAGCATCTTCTTTACTTGACTTACTATTTTAACACAGTGGCTCTAAGAGTGTGTGTGTGGGGGTCGGGAGGGATAAGGTAATAATCTTATGTGACGGTGACATGAGTAATTAAACGAAACAATTTTATTTTTTCCAACAGAGCTCCTTTTTTTCTGTTCAGTTAATAGCAAACAATGTAGTATATTTTATTGTCAATTTTTTTTTAAAATAATCGCTGAGCAGACTACACGTACCAGTAGTTTATCGTTTTTCAGAAATGGGAAAAAGTACGGCCTTTGGGTCAAGTAACATACGGGCCGAATACGGCCTGTGAACCTGTGAATTAAAGTACGGCCTGTAGACAAAGTCGGCTTGTACACAAAGTACGGCCTGTGGACAAAGTACGGCCTGTAGACCAAGTATGACTTGTGGGCCAAGTACGGCTTGTCGACCAAGTCCGGCTTGTGGGCCAAGAACTCCATGTGGAAAAAGTACGGCCTGTGGGCCAAGTATGCCTTAAGGGGCAAGTACGGCTTGTGGACCAAATACGGCCTGTAGGTCAAGTACTCCCTGTGTACCAAATACACATGTGGGATAGAGTACGGGCTGTGGACCGAGTACGGCTTGTGGACCAAGTACGGCGTGTTCGGTTACTCCACACGTTATAAGTGTGCGTTTAACACCTCACAAGATCTATCATGTAACGGTTCCCTTCTCTGCCCGGGACCTGGGCATTCAGCTCTACTCGCCACCCACAGAGTTCACCGTTGTCGTGAGTTAATATCTCAAAGAATCAAATATTTTACTGCTAGCTAGTTGCCATCAAATATTTTACTGCTAGCTAGTTGCCATAATGCCATCAGATATTTTACTGCTAGCTAGTTGCCATCAAATATTTTACTGCTAGCTAGTTGCCATAATGCCATCAGATATTTTACTGCTAGCTAGTTGCCATCAAATATTTTGGTTTGGTTTGTTTGTTTTTTTAAAGTAGTCTTGGGTCTTATTTCTAATAAAACGATGTCATGACTAAAATATAGGTTGACAACCACCGATTTAACGTTCACTGTACCTACAATTCGTAAGAATAACGAAAGGAAAGCCAAATTAAATGAAATACTCCCACCCCCCCCCCCCCCCGCCTTTAAGTAAAACTTCTACTAGATGACCCACAAATGATTAAAACCGTAAACTTGAACACTACCTGCGATGTCAGCCTGACACAGACATACGTCAGGTCAAAAGTAAGGCAACAACCTTTATAAAAAAAAAGTTCAACTTCCTGTCGAAAAGAATCTATTGTAATAACTCAGACAATGGGGGAAAGTTGGGGAAAACAATCGACACTGAAGATGAATGTAGATTGTTACGGACCTATTTCAATTTTAGATTCTCACAAATCACGTAGTTTGGTTTAAATACTAAAATATGAATTTAAAGAAAAACAAACGAAATCAAATGTGCACATCAATTGTTTTTATTTTATTTCACGGACCTGTTTTTTTTTTTAAATCTGTAATGAATGTTCTTGATCAGTGGTTCCCAACCTGTTTTGCAAATGTACCCCCCCCCCCCAAGGGTGCACAATTATGTCCGGCGGATAATTCCCCCACACACAAGCCAGTGGATGAATGTATTTACTTTTCATTAGTGGACCGCGCTCACCTTTCCGATGCGAATTCTTGGTTGTTTTAAAAACGAAAATTATGTGCCACGTCGTACCCCTGCTTGACCTTTATCGTAACCTCTTGGGGTACTACGCTTACTACAGGACGAGAGCCTCGGATCCAGATCTTTTATATATATATATATATATATATATATATATATATATATACACAGTGGATTCCGCTTAATTGGGACACCGCTTAAATGGGACAGCCGCTTATTCGGGACAGATCTCAAAGAAACCAAACTAAGAAGCCAATAGTAAATTTGTATGTTTAATTGGGACAGCCGCTTAATTGGGACAAAAAGCCTCGGTTCCGATGTGTCCCAATTAAGCGGAATCGACTGTATATATATATATATATATATATATATATATATATATATATATATATATATATATATTTATATATATCTAGAATAGTTATAGTATAGTTGTAACAACTCTCCCCAAATAGATCGAACTCACCCAAGATAATCCCTAGGCTTCCACCGCCCCTTGAATCGCTTCAGCACCCCCCCCCCCAGGGTCTAATTTGATCACATGATCAATGAGTGATTGAGTCATGATTACCGTTTGGGCGATTCCCCCCCCCCCCTAACATAACGAAACGAATTATAATTTAAATCCAGATTATTTTCAATACACTTTATAAAAAATATAAATAAATGTGTATTAGAAATTATATCAGAGATAATAATCAAACCCAGTTTATTTAACCCAAGATTATAAACAAGCTTCGCTCGACTTAAACGCTAAAGCGGATATGAACGACAGCCCCCCTCGTCGGGATTAGAGCTGATATTCATGTAATGTTCAGCTTGTCAAGTATTCACAGAACATATTAAAATATAAATAGATATGTCACGTGGGGGTAAGTGAACACAGAACATATTACAATGTAAATATATAAGTCACGTGGCCGTAGGGGGGGGGTCAATTAAATTGTTATCAACTTCCCAGACAGTACTGTACTTATAAATGATAACGAACGCTCGATAGATATAAATAATAATACATTAGATATTACATAATCTTCTGTCAGACTTTGGTTTGAGAGTTTGAAACATACGTCATTGCACTTATTTCGGTAACTCCTACGTATATACTAACAAAAAATCCAACTGTGTTTGACCAGCTATAATAAAATGATAACGCAGTTATAATTAACCTGTAGGTTATATTTTTAGGCTTTATTGAACGGGACAATTGACAGTGTATGGTGAAATCAAAGCAGAGATAATTACTGCATTTAACAATTGAAGAAATCTATGTTTGAAATCTTAAAGAGTCTGCACATTCATCGATATTTGAATAGCACCTGATGTATTCTAATTATTATCTTTGGTTGGTCAGCTCCGCCCACACACACACACACACGCACGCACGCACGCACACACACACTCACACAAAAGCAAGCCACTTTCAGTGTTTTCTTTAACGTCATTCATTCCGAATGGTTATTTCAGTTTAAACACACATGCATGTGTTTGTGGTAGTCTCTTTACCAAGTGCGGCTAGTTCAGTCTAGTTTAGTCCACTTCAGTCTAGTTTATAAACAGACGTAGATCGATACTTTGTGGTGTATCTGGTGGGTGTCGTCTCATTGTGGCACTTGGGGCAGGTTGTTTTCGGGCAGGGGTGGGTAGAGGGAGGGAGATTAATGAGGTGAAGATAATTATTATTGATCAGGAGTGAACGCAGTTATTTACAAACTGGGTATTATTAAGCCCACAATTCAGAAGAGAGGAGTCCATTTTGAGCTTGCAGTGGGGGCGGCTAGCGAGAAGTTTTATTTGCGAAAGGTTTTTTTTTAATGAAAAAAAAACAAAAATAGTTTTGTTTATGTTAGCTTTAGATGTAAAGTGGTTCTTTTTCTGAAATGTTTTCAAGCTAATTCGAGAGACTACGACATTTGAAAACATAAATTCATTGATTTTAATTTTAATTACACCTACATCAATTAGGTTGTAGTCAACTTATAGAATTCTATGGCAACTGCCTGCCACGGGAACAAGATTTGTCTGAAGTTAATCTGGGAACCCAATGGTGTTTTTGAGTGGGGAATCATAGAATGGACTTGTGGGGAATCATAGAATGGGCTTGTGGGGAATCATAGAATGGGCTTGTGGGGAATCATAGAATGGGCTTGTGGGGAATCATAGAATGGGCTTGTGGGGAATCATAGAATGGGCTTGTGGGGAAGCATAGAATGGGCTTGTGGGGAATCATAGAATGGGCTTGTGGGGAATCATAGAATGGGCTTGTGGGGAATCATAGAATGGGCTTGTGGGGAATCATAGAATGGGCTTGTGGGAAACCGAAAGAAACTATTTCATAAATAACGATGAACAAATTAAAAACGGTACCCTATAAACTAGTTCTGACTAGTTCTGAGTGCTAGTAGTATTTGTTTTTTTTTGTATAGGTACTGATACTTTACATTGTGCTTAACCAGACACTGCAGGTGATAGTTTACATTGTGCTTAACCATACACTGCAGGAGATAATTTACATTGTGCTTAACAAGGCACTGCAGGAGATAATTTACATTGTGCTTAACCAGGCACTGCAGGAGATAATTTACATTGTGCTTAACCAGGCACTGCAGGAGATAATTTACATTGTGCTTAACCAGGCACTGCAGGAGATAATTTACATTGTGCTTAACCAGGCACTGCAGGAGATAATTTACATTGTGCTTAACCAGGCACTGCAGGAGATAATTTACATTGTGCTTAACCAGACACTGCAGGTGATAATTTACATTGTGCTTAACCAGGCACTGCAGTTGATAGTTTACATTGTGCTTAACCAGACACTGCAGGAGATAATTTACATTGTGCTTAACCAGGCACTGCAGGTGATAGTTTACATTGTGCTTAACCAGGCACTGCAGGAGATAATTTACATTGTACTTAACCAGGCACTGCAGGAGATAATTTACATTGTGCTTAACCAGGCACTGCAGGAGATAATTTACATTGTGCTTAACCAGACACTGCAGGTGATAGTTTACATTGTGCTTAACCAGGCACTGCAGGAGATAATTTACATTGTGCTTAACCAGACACTGCAGGAGATAATTTACATTGTGCTTAACCAGGCACTGCAGGAGATAATTTACATTGTGCTTAACCAGGCACTGCAGGTGATAGTTTACATTGTGCTTAACCAGGCACTGCAGGAGATAATTTACATTGTGTTTAACCAGGCACTGCAGGAGATAATTTACATTGTGCTTAACCAGGCACTGCAGGTGATAGTTTACATTGTGCTTAACCAGGCACTGCAGGAGATAATTTACATTGTGCTTAACCAGGCACTGCAGGAGATAATTTACATTGTGCTTAACCAGGCACTGCAGGTGATAGTTTACATTGTGCTTAACCAGACACTGCAGGTGATAGTTTACATTGTGCTTAATCAGACACTGCAGTTGATACTATACATTGTGCGTAACCAGACACTACAGGTGATACTATACATTGTGTTTAACCAGGAACTGCAGGCGATAATTTAAATTGTGCTTTTTATGAATAGCAGGGATATATATATATATATATATATATATATATATATATATATATATATATATATATATATACTTTACATTGTGCTCAATCATGGATTCCAGAAAAGCACGTTTTCATTGAGAATCATTCGTGACTACTTTCTGATTTTACGATTGAAAGCCAGACGCCGGAACATTTTAATGACCTTTAGTAGACACCAGGAGACGGGTCTTGCAGGAATTAAAAAAAAAAATTAACTTGCACTGTCCCGGGTCAATCAGGACACGTCTAGGTCACTGTAAACTCGGTCACTCTAGCCCATCCTTGTCTGCCAAACCGTATTCTATAGACACCGTGCCGTATCACTCACCAACCGCCGGACACTAGGGCGAGGAAATAGCATTGCCAACTTAACTGGGGGGGGGGGCCTCTTCTGGAAGTTAAAAATATAAAAGAAAGTAAAAAATAAAAGAACAGTTTTGACACAGTGGCGTAACTAGGGGAGGGGGAGGGGGGGGTCAAAATTTGAAAGTCCCCCCCGGGCCCCAGCTTGAGGGGGGCCCCCAAAGGAGTGTCCGAAATTATTATTTTATATTAAATATTAAGTATATTATCTCATGTCATAATGTCGAATGTCAACATGCAGGGGCCCCAAAGACGCTGAGCCTCCCCGGGCCCCCAAATCCCTAGGTACGCCACTGTTTTGGCAACTACCATACTTTTTTTTTTGTTTTTGTTTGTAAACTTCCACGTAGTAAGAATGGCTTCACTCCCTTTTTTTTTTATTTTTTATTCTTGTGGCTTGTCAAGTTTAAACAGAAATTAAAATAGTTCGTCACACAAGCTAATTCTTGCGCAAACTCTTCGAAGTCAGCTTGTATTTTTGAGAATGTAGTTTTTAACACCTGCCAGGAGCTTTAATTGTTTCTAACAACAAACTTTTCCCCGCGCTATTTGTTTAAACGAATCATCGGATACCCTGAAACCCAGCAGACGATGAACTTTCACGGAAATTTGATACACATTTTGTTAACGAAACAAAACAAAAAAATAAAAGCAACTGTACATGTAAAGTTTGTATTAGACGTCATCGTGTGGGGATCATTTACAGATCTGTTTGTGTTTGTGTTTTGTGTGTGGCGCTCTGCACAATCATCCCTTGTTTACTCTTAGCTCACATGATCACGTGATCAATAAAGGAATGATTCATGACGGCAATTGGGGCTTACCCCCCCCCTTTCACCCACCCCCAGCATTGCAAAAATAATATATATATATATATATATATATATATATATATATATATATATAATAGCGATTTTGGGTTCTGCGTTAAATCGAAAGTAAAGAATGAATACAACAGTATTCCAATTTAAAATCGTCAAACGTAAACAATAGTAATACAAATTATGAAAGTATCGGATTTGTCCGAAACCAAAAATAACCTAGCCACCGATCAAGCCTAAGGGGATATAACTCAATGCAAAGGTTTTGCAGGGTACAGCTAGTACACTTTAAAGTCGGTTTAGTCTTAATAGGTGGGACGGATGGCCGAGTGGTGTAGATGCAAGACAGTCGACCAAGTTAGTTCGAGTCCCACAAGTCCACCAAGATTTAAACGGGCACCTGACTGAAGTTGGGAAAGTAAAGGCGGCTGGGCGTTGTGCTAACCACATAATCCCTTTAAAAGCCTTGGTTAAAGAAACAGATAAGTTCTACAATTCCGCTGACCCGATGGCCCTTTAGGTTTGAATGGAACTTTACTTTTGTTATTAGTTTGATACTTAACTTTTTTTAAAAAAAATGAAAATGTACATTAGAAATTACATCTAAGAGATAATTTATTTAACCCAAATCCTAGTTTGTTTAACCCAAGATATGAATCACACTTAAATCCACTTAAACACAGTATCCTCATTACCAGGGCCTCACGCTGATATTCATATATGTTCAGCTTGTCAAGTAATAACATAACATATTAGAGTATAAATAGATATGTCACGTGGGGGTCAGTGAAATTGTTGTCGACTTCCCCCGGCAGTACTCTATTTATTTTTCAAAAATACTAAAACACGTCTTTTAGACTAGGTGATTTGTCCCCATAACCCATCGTCATTCGAAACGATGTTAAAAAATTCAGGTAAATGTCCCAGAGTTTGTGCAAGTATTTTGCTGACCAGACGAACTTGATCAATTTGTGTAACCTCTTGTCATGAAATATAAAAGAAAACATAAAAGAAATTGTGCACTAACATTATCATTAATGGCGCAGACGAAAAAACATTCAAAGAAATATGCAGCAGAGTTTAAGAATTTTTTTTTAATGTAAGTTGTATAATTTATCTTTTTAAATCTTTACTTCTGCTTCTTATAAATAAATAACGGTCACAGGAGAACGAAATCAGTGGAAAAAAAAAAACTGAATGTGTGAGTGTGTGTGTGTGTTTGTGTGATAGAGAGAGAGAGAGAGAGAGAGAGAGAGAGAGAGAGAGAGAGAGGGGGGGGGGAAGGTTTAGAAAACGTGCCATTTATGAACTGTGCATATATTGAGTGAGAGTTTGTGTTGGGATGGTCTGACAGATATATTTATACTCGTCTCTGTGCATATTTGAATGATTGAAATCAGACATTTGTGTGAGCATAAGTGGTCTTTTTCTGAGATAGATATTTGATGGAGTTTATAGTAAGTCAAAAATCGATATGAACATTATGTAAAAAAAATATGTATGTGTTAATCCGTTAAGACTGTCGTTATAAAAAGTGAGTCTATTCGTGGTGACATTCGGATGGCTCTGAGTTGAACGATTTCACACAACATCAGACCACAGGTATGATCAGTTTACTGAAGTGTATAGCGAAATAGAACATTCTCTTCCTTTGTTTCTATCTATCTATCTATCTATCTATCTATCTTCTATCTATCTATCTATCTATCTATCTATCTATCTATCTATCTATCTATCTATCTATCTATCTATCTATCTATCTATCTATCTATCTATCTATCTATCTATCTATCTATCTATCTATCTATCTATCTATCTATCTATCTATCTATCTATCTATCTATCTATCTATCTATCTGTCTGTCTGTCTGTCTGTCAATCTGTCTGTCTGTCTGTCTGTCTATCTATCTAATACTATCTATCTAATACTGTCTATCTAATACTATCTATCTATCTATCTATCTATCTATCTATCTATCTATCTATCTATCTATCTATCTATCTATCGGCCTGTATGTCTGTCTGTCCATCTTTCTGTCTGTCTTGTGAATTTTTTTTTCGAAAAGGATTTTTTTCTTTTTAAACTAGAAAATTATATCTGACTCGACTGACTCGTAACGTTTAGAAAATAAAAAAAATGAAATCTTGTCTATGTATGTACTACATCCGGGTCAACAAGCATGAGGTCAACGTCAGCAGCCATTCGGTCTATGAGTAGTAAACACTTTAAATAGCCGCACCCTCAAACATCACAAGTTGTTGATAACATATCGAAGAGCCACATGCGGTAATAAAAGCCTCTAAAAAGTTAACGAAGAGCCACATGCGGTAATAAAAGCCTCTAAAAACTCAACGAAGAGCCATATGCTGTAATAAAAGCCGCTAAAACTTATCGAAGAGTGTCAGGGATGGCAATGGTGTCTTTATTTCTTCATTTAATTTCACACACAATTAAAACAAGTTAACAACACTTCTTTATCTCAAATACTTCTAATAAATACGACAAGTCGATTTGATTTTAATATAAGCAATCACTTCACTTTATTTACTCTAAGCACTCAACAAAAGTTAAATCAACACTATAGCTTCACAATATCAATTCTTCGAAAATAACCACACACTTCTTTATTAACTCCTTCCTTTCTTCCTAATTCACTACCTTCTTCAAACTTAACAAAAACTACTCTGCCCCCGTCTCTTTCTGTCGTGACCTGTATATCTCCGCGTCCCTACAACTGACCAACGCTGTCCCTTCCGCCCCGCCTTCGTCCTCCCACCTGTCTAATTACCTAATACCTAACTCTACACGCTGCTGCTATTAATCATCAGTCCTGACCTATTTTCACTGTCCGTGCAAATCGTTTGTCTACTTAATTATCTGTCTATCAATCTATCACTCAATCTATCTGTCTATCTATCTAACAATATGACTGTCTATCTATCTATTTTCACTGTCCTTACAAAGAGCCACATGCGGCGCTAAGAGCTGCTAAAAAACTTATCGAAGAGCCACATGCGGCGATAAAGCTGTTAAAAGAAATTATGGAACACCCGCAAGCGACTGCGGTTGTGTACTTTTTTTTTTTTGCAACCATCCCCCCCCCCCCCAATTCAGTGGCGGAACCAGTATTTCCTTGTCTAAATTGGCTTTACTGTTTATGGTAAAACTGTCACCCCCATTCACGTCTGGAAAAGTACGGCGGCAAAACGCCGGACCCTCTAGCCGGCGGCAAAGTGTCGTCCAAGGTGGACCGCTCCCTGCACTATACAGGTCTACGCCTCTGTCACCGAGAGTATTTCTTAGGTTCTCTTTACCTATTACGTCATTAAAACTGTAGTGGAAGGCCACATTGAAGTGATACACGTCAGTGACTTGTCAAAAACAATATATATTTTTTTAAAACTTTGTCTGGTCTGTCAGCGTGTTATTTGAAGACGAAAACATTTTTTTCCCACGATGCTTCGTTGTATATGTTTATGCTTCCCCCCCCCCCCCACCCGTTTATGTTTTTTACGTTTTCGAGACCCACTTGTGCATTAAAAAAATAGTATTTATTATTTCATCATTTTTGTCAACAATTTAATTCTTTATTTATTTTTATATTATTTCTACTCGTTATTCATACGACTCAATTACTTTTTTGGCTGCTAACATCGTGTTTCAGAAAATTTGATTGATGCATGTTGTTTGCTGCATGTTGTTTGTTGGATGTTGTTTGATGCATGCTGTTGGCTGCATGCTGTTTGATTTATGCATGTTGTTTGCATACTTGCATGTCAATTGATACATGTCGTTCTGATGCAATTTTTGGTCGAATCTTGTCGATTGATGCCAATTTATGTATGTTGTTTGCTGCATGTGGTCAGATAGTGATTATGTGATGCATTTCGATTGATGTATGTTGTTTGTTATATTGGTCGATGAAAACTTTAAAGTCAGCCATACCTAATGTTTTCCTGATGAAACTTTCTGTCTTTTCATTACGGGTGGGTGGAAGTATTTAAGGAGTTTAAAAAAACAATGGATCTGAAGAAATAAAATTGTGTCACTATGTTTAAGCGTACAGTGTACTTAAGTATGTTTTCGGTATGAAAGTAAGTATTATGATATTATGCTATCTATCTATCTATCTATCTATCTATCTATCTATCTATCTATCTATCTATCTATCTATCTATCTATCTATCTATCTATCTATCTATCTATCTATCTATCTATCTATCTATCTATCTATCTATCTATCTATCTATCTATCTATCTATCTATCTATCTATCTATCTATCCATCCATCCATCCATCCATCTATCTATCTATCTATCTATCTATCTATCTATATATATATGTATAGATAAAACCAAATTGTACTCAAGGTTAGTACGGAAATTAATACGACCTATTGCAATAGCCGGTGAAAAGTTTTCTTTCTTACGCTTGCGTTTTTCGTGTTTCACTCACACACACACACACACACACACACACACACACACACACACACACACACACACACATATATATATATATATATATATATATAACATGGATATCTAGATACCAGGATAGACAACCAAACAAAATTTCATTCTAGCTGTGTACGGCTTAGGCTGACGCAAGGATTTTTTTCTTCTTTGTGTTTGTGGATTGTTTAATTAATTAATTTTTTTTTCTGAATATAATGTCTTCAAAAATATCCTACACACAGAGAATTGAATGTAGTTTAATAAAAAGTAACTTTTATTGAAATAAATCATAATGAATTTTTTTTTCTTCTTTGTGTTTGTGAATTGTTTATTTATTTTTGTTTATTTTTTTCATCTAAACTTTTTAAAAATAATAAAATACTTGCATAATAATATCACTTTGAAACATATATTGTTAAAAAGCACTTTCAATTTACTACATTTTCATATATATACTATAATAACATAATTTTTAAAATAAAAGCTTTAGAGAAATATTAGTTGATAAAAATTTTAAAGACATTGACGAATTAAGATTGAAAAAGCTGGATATTTTTTTTAACAATGTCAACAGAGGAGGGCTATTGAAGCCATCTGAGTACACCTTCTCTACTTGCCTACTAAATTGGAAAGTATTCAATTCATTGAAAAGATCAGCAAGTAGTCTGAAACTATTTCTAGGACAAACAAATAAAAAAAAATGTTTAAATTGTTGATAGAGTAACAATTGATTAGTCATTGCTGATTGAAGAAATTATTTTTTATTTCAATCATAATTTAAAAGAACTTATTTCTGTTAAATTTTTTAATTGTTCGTCTAAAAAATTATGTTAAGCAATTGAATGAGACGACTCATGAAAAACCAATGGAAAAAACGAAAAATAATTAAATTGACAAAATAAAGATTTTAAATTAAAAAATTTGTTATTAAAAGTTTTCAAACTTTAACTGCGTTTGTGTTTATTTCATAAAAACATAAGTACCAAATATACAAAACTGCTATTAAACATGAAGACTAACGCTAAACACTTGATTGTGTGTCAGCCTAAAACGTATTTTTTAAAATATTGGTTGTCCTTCCTGATGCTATATCTAGATTTCCATGATATATATATTCATGAACTGTGCATATATCGTATGAGAGTTGGTTAGCTGGTCTGATAAATGTATACTCGTCTCTAGGAGTGGTTGGTTGGCTGGTCTGATAAATGTATACTCGTCTCTAGGAGTGGTTGGTTGACTTTTCTGATAAATGTATACCTGTCTCTAGGAGTGGTTGGTTGGCTTTTCTGATAAATGTATACTCGTCTCTAGGAGTGTTTGATTGACTTTTCTGATAAATGTATACTCGGATTTAGTCCATGTCGTGTTGAAAGCTGGTTAAAAGTCCTTCATGTCTACCCAGCTTTAACATGGGTACCTGACTTAAGTCTAGTATTGTTTGACTATGTCCGTTCCTACTGTAATGTAATTACATGAAATAATGTAATGACCTTCTCAAATGCGTCTGCGAACAATAAAAGTATAAAGGGACTGACATTGCACAGACATCAATCAAGATCATTTTTCCCCTCCCATGCTGCCAAAGTTGACAGACGACGAGCGTCTTTGATCTTGCAGCGTCTCCATTAAGACAATCATTTGCCACCCGTAACATACCCTACGTCTATATCCTTACCGGTAGTAGTGTGTGTGTGAAGTCCCTGTAAGGATGAGATGAAATCTCTTAGATCCTATAAACCACTTACGGGACGGTTTTTATGGTGCACCTTATTTCATCCCCCCCACCATAGCCGATAGTGCAATGGCCATGGAGGCACCACGGGAGACATAGCGGGGACTTAAGCCATGACCTGAAATAAAGATTGGTCCTCACCGGAGATCGAGCCAGGTACCCTCAGGTCGTCAGTCGAGCGCTTAACCACAACACCTGTACGGCCAGGGAGTGGCAGTTTTATCTTTAATGTTAATCTATGCGTGCATATATATAATAAATATATAATGAAAAACATAAACACAGTCCGACTATGTAAAAAGAATTCCATCAAATGACGTCATTAGAATGACGTTCAAAATGTCACCGGCTAGTCCAAAATAAATAACCACAAGTACATGTAGTGTACAACACAACGGTAAACCCCTTACACATAAGTTTCTTACTTTTGATTGCAACTAAAAATCTGTCCGGTGAGACAGATAATTTCTCGCTAAGCCCAATGTACTTAAAGAGCTATAACATACGATGGATATAACATACAACCAATATATGATGTATGCGACCTATATAACATACAACCTATATAACATTCAACCTATATAACATACAACCTATATAACATACAAACTATATAACATACTACCTATATAACATATACACCATATAACATACAACCTATGTAACATACGACCTATATAACATAAACCTATATAACATATGACCTATATGGCATACAACCTATATTACATACAACCTATATAGCATATAACCTATATAACATACAACCTATATAAACATACAAACTATATAACAAAAAGACAGTGCCTTCAAGTCTAATTTTAAAATACATGTACAATGCACACACACAACCAACAATTTCTACAAATAATAAAAATATCCCTTGTGTGTCATTGGGCGTCAACCATTTTTAAGCAGAGACATGGGCGTGGTTATAGATAGGCACACACCTAGGTCCTAGGTGTCAACTCACGGCCCCCCACACCTTCATGTACCGATTCCTGTAATAAAAAAAAAAAGAAAATAATCTTGACTCAGACGGGACCCCTCCCCTCCCCTCCCCCCTCCCCCCCAATAACGGTCACTGTAGAGACTGTCTCCCGCCGCGGTTCTCCTCCGATGACACGCGGACCCCCCCTCCCCCCACCCCCCAAAGGGTACGGGGGAAAGGTAATGCAGAGGTACGCAGCGACATAATATAATTTTTGAAGAAGTTAAGTTCGACCAGTTCGCTGCGTGACTCATCACCAAACCACGTGCCTAAGTATAGCACTAGAAAGGTGAGCGCATTCCATCATGAGAATAAGTTCATTTCTTCGTGAACTTGATGTGTGAGGGGTTACGCGCGGACATATTATCGCAAACATTCGGGAAGGGGGGGGGGTACCATCGCGGACTAAAAGGTTGAGACCCGGTGGTCTACAGTAAGGGTGGGCAAACTTTTTTTTTATTTCGCCGGTCAACTAACAAGTCTTACATAAAGTGTTTAAATAGCATCAAATTTTAAAGTAAGACTTTATGTGTGTAACTTTAGATAGTGGAAATAGAAACATTCATATAGATAAGCAGAGCGTGCAGTCTGCTATGAATTTTGTTTTCGTATTTGATTTTTTTATCATATGTGTGTGCGTGTGTGTGTGTATTCAGTGCGGTTGTATGCTGTGTGTGTTATGATTAGCTACGAACTGAGCACACACACAACATAATATTTTAGTACTGCCTTCATCCTCTTGTAATTGTACACACCCTCCGCTTGAGTCTACTGTCTTCAATCGGACAAGTCCGGTAACTCAATGACGGAGCGAAATAACTGTATAAAACATCGGTGGTCTCCCTTATTTGTTTAAAAAAAAAAAAAAAAAAGGGTGGGGGGATAAAAATCCACATTATAAATATACTAGCAGATTGGGGGGGGGAGGATTTAACGGCGGGCCAGCCCCGTAGCGTGAAAATTCTACAGTAGGGGCCAGGCAATAGTAGGGGGAGGGGCAGGTAATACATTTTACTAAGTAGAGCTAATAAGCAGAGGGGGCCAGACAAAACGCAGGGAGGGCCCAGCCCCCCTGGACCCCCCCACCGCACGCTACGGGCATGCGGTGGGCGTACCGTGCTTGCATTCTGGGCCCCGAACTCGGCACATCCATTAAAAGCAACAAATTAACTCATGAACTTTCAATGTCTCTTTTTGTAAGAGGCCTCAATTTTCTTCTGTTCCCGGTCCCGCAGTCGACCTTTAACTCCCATCTCTCGTTTAGCACAAACAATAGTGAGCTATGACTTGAATGAATTTATCTAATTTAATGACGTCCTTAGGGAATCTTTCAGTTGGTCAACATAGATGTATAATATTTAGGTTCCATAGAAGGAGAGGTGAGAATATCATACTTGGGTTCCATAGAAGGAGAGGTAAGAATATCATACTTGGGTTCCATAGAAGGAGAGGTAAGAATATCATACTTGGGTTCCATAGAAGGAGAGGTAAGAATATCATATTTGGGTTCCATAGAAGGAGAGGTAAGAATATCATACTTGGGTTCCATAGAAGGAGAGGTAAGAATATCATACTTGGGTTCCATAGAAGGAGAGGTAAGAATATCATACTTGGGTTCCATAGAAGGAGAGGTAAGAATATCATACTTGGGTTCCATAGAAGGAGAAGGAGAGGTAAGAATATCATACTTGGGTTCCATAGAAGAAGAGGTAAGAATATCATACTTGGTTTCCATAGAAGGAGATGTAAGAATATCATACTTGGGTTCCATAGACACATGTTTTTTTTTTTTAAAGTGACAATTCTATGATAACTAATATTACATTTTTAGTTACATTAACAAATTGCGGATACTAATACACACACACACACACACACACACACACACACACACACATATATATATATATATATATATATATATATATATATATATATTCACACTCTGTGTTTTGTAAAATCTTATTCGGCCATCTGCTGCACGCCAATAATGAAATCACTCAGCCATTAAAAGACTTATGTTACATATTAAGATTAGTTTCTATTACAGTTGTTCATTAGTTGGACAACATAGATGTAAAAATATAATATTTGGGTTCCATAGGCGGAGATATAAGAATATAATATGTGGGTTTCATAAGCGGATTTATAAGAATATAATATTTTGGTTCCATATGCGGAGATACAAGAATATAATATATGGGTTCCATAGACCCATGTGTTAGAAATGCCCAGTCATTCATCCAAATGTTTGTCATACTGTGTGTGTGTGTGTGAGTGTGTGTGTCTGTGTGTGTGTCTGTGTGTGTGTGTGTTGATGTATAAATTATACAGAGCCGTAGCTACATAATATGGCGCCCTATGCAATTACATTTTTTGGCGTTTTCCTCCTAATCTGAAAAGTGATAAAAACATTTAACAGCGCTCTTTCGGTGCCCCTTCCTAAGTTCGGCGCCCTTTGTCAAATTGTAAACTAAGAATCCCTTCCCTTCGCTCATCCCACACAGACCATCACATAAATCCCTTCCCTTCGTTCATCCCACACAGACCATCACACAAATCCCTTCCCTTCGCTCATCCCACACAGACCATCACATAAATCCCTTCCCTTCGGTCATCCCACACAGACCATCACAGAAATCCCTTCCCTTCGCTCATCCCACACAGACCATCACAGAAATCCCTTCCCTTCGCTCATCTCACACAGACCATCACAGAAATCCCTTCCCTTCGGTCATCTCACACAGACCATCACAGAAATCCCTTCCCTTCGGTCATCTCACACAGACCATCACAGAAATCCCTTCCCTTCGCTCATCTCACACAGACCATCACAGAAATCCCTTCCCTTCGCTCATCTCACACAGACCATCACAGAAATCCCTTCCCTTCGTTCATCTCACACAGACCATCACAGAAATCCCTTCCCTTCGCTCATCTCACACAGACCATCACAGAAATCCTTTCCCTTTGCTCATCTCACACAGACCATCACAGAAATCCCTTCCCTTCGGTCATCTCACACAGACCATCACAGAAATCCTTTCCCTTCGCTCATCTCACACAGACCATCACAGAAATCCCTTCCCTTCGTTCATCTCACACAGACCCACATCTGTACCAGACCGTGACGTTGTAAAAAGGTTGTTCATCATCACCATCATCTACAAACCCTTAACTGATGAGGTCGTTGTGGGAACGCATGGACACCTAAACAGGCATAAAAAGGATGCTACAAATCCAAATTCTTGTTTATCTTCCAAAAAAAAAAAGACAAAAACCTATATAAAAAAAAACATTAATGCCTTTATATTGTTTCTTCTTATTCTTTCTCCTTAGTTTTTATTTCACATGTGGTTCACGTAAAGGAAACAAATCGTGAACAGTTTTGGAACCACTGTCTTATAATATGTTCTAGATGTCAGGATAAAAGAAATGACAAAAACCATCTCATTTCACCATCATTTATTTAGCGCGCGCGTTATACCGCCATCACGTATTGTTCTCTCCCTTACAACGAAAGATGTAAACAGTTTGACAGTATTATGACGCAGTATTTACACAATGAATGACGCGTCTTATTGTCCTCTCATCGACATGACATTCTATCAGATCTTCGACGATATTTTCCTACCTAATACTGATATACTAGTACTTTTATTAGTAGGTCAACTAAACAAAAACTGGACAATATTTAAACTTGATCCGGTCTTAGAAAGTATGCAAAGTTTTTGGACCAAATATTAGGAACATGAGACTGTTTACTTTCCACGAGGATTACATAAAATGCATCTATTGGATACTAAATAGACAGATATTCAGATACATAGATCGATAATTAGGTAATCATACAGGCAGGCAAACAGACACACGGACATATAGATGTCAACAGACAGGCAGGCAAACAGACACACGGACATATAGATGTCAACAGATAGACAGACAAGCAGACACTCATATAGATAGATGACAGGGATGTAGATATTAGAACAAAGTCAAGCAAACTAACAGACAGACATACAGACAGATATATTAATGATAAATAAATAATGAGCTAGATAGATAGATAGATAGATAGATAGATAAATAGTGTAGATAGATAGATAGATAGATAGATAGATAGATAGATAGATAGATAGATAGATAGATAGATAGATAGATAGATAGAAAGATAGAAAGATAGATAGATAGATAGATAGATAGATAGATAGATAGATAGATAGATAGATAGATAGATAGATAGAATGATAGATAGATAGAGTAGATAAATTGATAGAGTAAACAGATAGAGTAGATAAATAGATAGATAGAGTAGATACATAGAGTAGATACATAGATAGATAGAGTACATTTTAATAGTGTGCCAGAAAGCATAGCCTATATCTCAAACGACGCCTTAACAAAAATCACATCTTCATATGGTGTCAGAAAATACAGTTAGATCGTAAAAAAAAAAACATTTTTCATTGAAGAAAGTACTGTCACTGGAAATATATTATTATGTTTCGCACAAACATAAAAAAAAACAATAAGAACACAGTGTGAGAGTTATTGTATGGGCGTTATTACGTCGGTCCTCAACCTGCCATCCACAGATACCCCATTTAACGATGATTAGTAATATCGATATTAAAAGGGGGGCTACACGGTCCACCGAAGCGTGGTTGTTGAATGTGCTGCGGTTTTGATATTTGATGACAATGATGTTTTATTGATTTGTTACAGAGGGGGGGGGGGCTGGGGAAATATCTTTGTTCGTTTATGCCTGTGTGTATTTGTGTATGTCTCTGTGTGCGTTGGTGTGTGTGTGTGTGTGTGTGTGTGTATGTCTCTGTGTGCGTTGGTGTGTGTGTGTGTGTGTATGTCTCTGTGTGCGTTGGTGTGTGTGTGTGTGTGTGTATGTGTCTATGTCTATTTTGTATGTCTTTGGTTTTAAGTGTGTGTATTCGTGTGTATCTGGTAGTGGTGCTGACCATAATTCGTACAATTTATCGGAAGTTGTGTGAAATATCGAGGATAGTATCGGAATGAATAAAACAATTGGTATCGAAGGATGACTAGTATCGGAGAGTTTGATATAGATGTGTTTTTTTTTCTATGTGTCTAGTACTTGTATATGTCTACTGCATCTATACAGTGGCGTAACGACCTTAACTCGCGCGTGTGGAGTACTTTTAAATTTACATGACCTCTTGTCTCTAGTATTGCTACCAGCTTACAGTAAGCAATACATTAATTTGCCTATCATTTATTTAACTACTCATCTCTTTGACCAAGACCACCTAGTTGTAACCATGTGATATATATATATATATATATATATATATATATATATATATATATATATATATATATATATATAGGGTTGCCATATTTTTTCACGGACCAACCGGGACAGTTCTGTCTTTTTTACTTTAGGTTTAGGGATGTCGGTTCCGGGGGGGGGGTGGTATGAAAACAGTAATGTAAAAAACACTTAAAATATAGAATAGATAATCTTTGTTATTTTATTCATAATGGTACACAAACATGATATTTTTACAAAACAAAACAGTTTTCTTCTTGTTGTACCACTCGTATGTTTCACTTCTGTAAATTTGTATTACTGTGTTACTTACCAAAATGTTACTGATCGCACAAGAGAGATTAATCATTCTCTGATCTAATAATTTTGCTCAATTATTTCCAAGAAACTGGGCCCTGAATCTAAACCGGGACAATTTCAACAACCGGGCGGGACACCGGGACAACCCAGTATATCCGGGAATGTCCCGGCCAAACCGGGACGTATGGCAAGCCTATATATATATATATATATATATAACATCACCATGCAAAGATCTTTCAAAGCACTCATTGTGAACAAATTATGATATATGTATATATTTTGGAGGCCTATAACAATGTATTGCCATGAACTCGGCGTTTTGTTCCATGCGTCAGAAGAAAAAGTTGATGTTCTGACGCCTTACGGCTTATAACGAACTTCACCGGAAGTGTGACGTGTACACCAGGATCTTAAACAAGATCGAGACAGATTATTTCGTTGTAATGAAAGCGAACTACCTGTGTACAGCCAGGGGCGGTTATTCGCGGGGGAGGGGGGAATTTTGGATCAGGGTCTTGGGTGAGTATCACAGTTGGAGGGGGGGAGGGACAAAATCATATTTCTGTTCCTCTCGCGTCCGACGAGGATTGATTGGGGGCCGGCGTTGCCATAGTCGCTTACAGCAAAGGTCGAATGGTCGTCACTGGTGTTCAGTTACGTAACAATGACCAAGGACTTTTTGTTGACATGTTGACCGCTCCATTCCTGATCCGCTTGAATGGGAGGGAGGTAGTTGTAGTGTTTTTTTTTCTTTGAACTTCCACCTGTATGGACGTGGTATCATTGATAAGCCGAGCCTGCCAGGATCATGTTTCCGGACTTGGTTATTGTAATATTTTTGTATGATGTAGAGGAGTAACCAGAGACTGGCGGAGGGGGGAGGGGCTGCTCGCACGGCATTTTCAGACCCCCCCTTCCACCACCCCCAACCGCCTCTATAAACGCTATTTACGCGGAAGATGTGGGGAGAGGGGGGGGAGGAGGAGCAACCTCGACTTCCCGAGCAATGCCGGGTACACAGCTAGTTTATTCATAAATATTCATGGAACATTCACATTTTGACCAATCGTAAAATTAGGCCAGTTTAAAATTAAATACATTTTAAAAAAATATATATATCAGCATCATCTGACATTGTAGGTCTATATGTCAAACCACAGAGCAAACAAACATACATACACACACACACATACAATGACACACAGACACACACAAACAATCAGATGTGAAACCATTGGAGCGGAACATGAAAAAATTTGGTTTTCAGTAATAATAACATAAAAAAAACCAACTCGGAAATGCTGATCTAAATCATTGACAATCACAGCCGTAAGATATCGAATGATCAAGAACTTTACAAAAGGAAAATTTATCTGGGTAGAAAGAGATCCACCCAATAGATACCACACCTAAATTCTATTCTATTTACAAATAAAGTTATGCTAATATATTCTCTTCTATTGTGGTCTGTAGTCTAAATCTGTAGTCTATTTGAAGAATAAATGTGTACACAAATCAAGAAACGTTTTTTTTTTCATCTATCAAAACATTTATGTACAGAAAGCAGTGTTGTGTAGTAATGATTTTAGATCCGGGGAAGGGGAGGAGGGAGTTATGTTACACAGGCAATGTACAATCCAGATGTTTGGGTGTGTTAACACAGAGCAAGAAATCTTTATTGGAGCTTCCATTGAGAATCGGTGGGACGGATGGCCGAGTGGTGTAGATACTCGACCGTCAAGGGTTCGATCCTCGGTGAGAACCGTGGAATTTTTTCCACAACCCCACCCAGCTTTAAATGGGTACCTGACTTTAAGTTAGGGAAGTAAAGGCGGGCTGGGCGTTGTGCTAAACCACACAATCCCTTCATATGCCGAGGTTATAGAAACAGATGAATTCTACACTTCATCTGCCCCGATGGCCCAGTAGGGCTAAGGGAACTTTACTTTTACATTGACAATCTAAAAATGTTTCTATTTGTTATTTAATTTGTGTTTATCTACTGAATGTAGTCAAATCAAATACATGTATATTCAAAATTGAATTATAAACATTAAATAAAAATGACCACATGTCGTGGTCACCTCAGGTTAATGTCTTACCCATTGAAGCAACTCAGAAGTGACTGTCTTGGTTGAATTCTTGGCTTCATAACCCACAGCATAACCGGGCTGGTGATTCCATAGATCACCACCTGTCACTAACCTATATCTTACATTAGTTTGTTGGCACAATTTGCTCTTCGCTCCCCTCACAAAAATGAAGTATATTTATATTAGTTCACATAAGCACCCCATTCATCTGATCTTGGTTCATTCCTTCTGTCATATTTAAGATCCCACTGTAGGCCGCTGTTCAGAAAGTTTGCCCAATCCTAGCTTTAATCCTTTAAACCACGTATGGGATGATTTTCGTACTGCCATTATTTCATCCCCACCATAGCCAAACTGCGCATTGGCCATGGAGGCATCACGGGAGACATAGATGGGAATTTTACAATGGCTTGAAAAATGAGTTTTCACTTTTCCGGTACTCTCGGACTGACACCGCTAGACCATCCGTCCCCATTGGCCAAGAGGTAGATAGAAGCAAAATTGTTGCAACATTTAGAACATGCAGACTTCGGCCATTGCCTGTTATATTTTAGTCATTTAAGAATAACGAAGGTTTAATAGGGGTCACACAATGATACAAGAGTTCCACGACGTCTATCAGCATGAGAACCGCTACCGTCGACACCGATCTGACTCTATCCACTTAGCTCACGTCACGGATCACAGACGTTTAGCTCTGTAAAAGGTAATACAAAGCCACAGCGTCTCATTCGTTCATGTCGAAGTCGCGGTGATTCTCACACCGTTACTCTTAGACCTTACAAAGAGAGAAAATAGAAGGAAAAAATAATCCTTAAAACATTCTTTAATTGGCTGAAGAAGAAAAATATATGATCCAAAATAGATTTTTTTTTTAAATGTCAATAATTATTTTTTGAAAATAAATCAATCAATAAACAAAAGAATGGTCTTTGGTTCGAACAGTTTAAGACTCCCCCGGTTCATGGTAAGGATGGCGGCTGTAGACACAAGTAAACACGATACTTCCTGTTTAATAAGTTATGACTGGGCTGTTCTCTTTTCTTTTGAGCTAGTTTTCTTTTTAATATTGGATTGAGACTTGTTTCCCCCTCCACGGTTCAACATGTGGGATATCTATTAAAAAGGGGGAAACAACCGACAAATCAAAGTCTTACTTGAATGATTGGACTTGATGTGACATGATGGTGGAAGTAGTCTGCCCTTGACCTCAATAAAAACAGTCAACACAAGTTGAAAGAGGAACATATGTATGGTAGGCCTATATCATTCCTGCTCTCGTGTAGCACGCATGGCATAAAATGTTTGTTGTAATAAGAATATATGTAAACATGGATAGCGTGTATACTAAAACATGTGTGGGATATGGAATATCACTTGACTGTCAACAAAATCTTACTGCATATTGTTACACTTCATCAAAATAAAAAGAGGAAAAAAAAATTCTTAATAAGGTTTGTTGGCCATTTATTTCATTTTTGTTTATAAATAGTATGCATCGGGTTTTACCCATTTTCATGATTAGATTCGTTACAGTTTTTTCTCTCCCCTCTCTCTCTCTCTCTCTCTCTCTCTCTCTCTCTCTCTCTCTCTACCGCTTGATTTATTCCTGCTTGTCATCTCATTTCAAGTACTTTATAACTGGACGTTGTCAAATGCCGGAAATTTGGATTCAATCGAGTTTTCAAAAAATAAAAGTATGTTTTTTTTGTTTTGTTTATTTTGTTCTATTGTGTGTTTGTTTCAGACACATATTTCATTTCATCTATTCACATAATCTGTAGATATGTTTATTCTGTTTCTAGTTTTTATTTGGGGGGGGGGTGTTTATCGACTGTTTACAATCTTGTTTCAACTTGGATGTTACAGTTTGTTCAAACTTTGTTTACGTCAGTAACATTTTTTTTATTTAGTTTTTTTTTTGTGTGTGTTTCCTGAACCATGTATAAATCCATAGCTAGACCGTTTTGTTGGCCTCATGCTATGTCTTCTGAGGGGGAAGTTTAGTTGATCTAACAATTAAACTTACGTTTATTAAACAGTTGCTAAGCGTTTACAAGTTAAAAAAAGATTATGCCATAATTCATTTAAATGCTGAAAGGTTGATAAAATCCTGGCCAGGACCATGGCATTTACAACTTGATGTTTTGTTCTAAAAATGTAATATCGACATAGCAACGGATGATTATTTGCCTCTTGGTAATGTGATTTTGTATATATTTTAATAATTTATTGGTGATATCTGTAATTTTGTTGTTTTTTTTGTTGTTGTTCACACCAGTGGAGTGCTCCCCAACCTTTTCCAACTCGCGGCACTTTTTTTTTTAACTCGGCACACTTCAGCTAATTAAACTTTCTTTCATAGAATTAGGTGGGGGAGGGGGGCGGATGGTCTAGTGGCGCTGACCGCTGGTCTGTCCATCTGATGCTCCAGGGATCTATCCTCGGTGATTTTTTCCAGGCTCTTTTTAAAGTTTAGTTGAATGTCCCCCACAAATTCCATCCTGCTTTAAATAGGTGTCGGACTTAAGTTTGGGAAGTAAAAGCGGCGGGGCGATCTGGCCACACTCCCCCCCCCCCTACACTAAGCCTAAATAGGCTTTGGCTACAGAAACACGAATTCTACACTTCATCAGCCCTGATGACGTTAAGGTCATAAAGGGCTTATCCCATAATCCATTTTTTTTTTTGGTTGTTTTATCATCGAACAATATTATACTTGTCGAACTCTATGAGGATACTTTGTGTTAGGTATTCAGTTGTTGTTGTTTTTTTTTGTGTGTGTTGCTGCTCCGGCACACCCGACACCGTCTAGCGGTACATCTGTGTGCCACGGTACACTGGTTTCGGAGCATGGGTTTTAAAGTGTGTTGATAATATCTTCAGTGCGACTTTGCTAAATCTCTGTAGAAGACACGAAGTTAACATCTGTTCGGTTTATTTTTTTTTTAATATATTATCTATTTGTCCTGCCCAACCATCTGCCGTGCTGTATTTAACTTTTGGCTCATCTTGATCAATGACAATCAGAGATAACTGCTCAGTGACGTCAGAAACGATTATACAAAATTCATGCCATTTGGACTCACTCCAGACATAACTGTTGCGGACGATGGGGAACAGAGAGAGAGAGAGAGAGAGAGAGAGAGAGAGAGAGAGAGAGAGAGAGAGAGAGAGAAGTTAGTGGCGAAGTGTCATTTGCAGAAAATTTTTTTTTTACTGTCAGAAGAAATATAATTATTTCCTTTACGTTTTTCACAAAGTAACCAATTTACGATAATTTTATTTCTTCATTTCAGGAACAGGGAAATTTCTTGACTGAGGAAATGAAAGTGATCATTTCCGTGGTTGTCACTTTTTTTACAGCTGAAATAGTCCTGTGTACGTTTCTCGGAATCTCTAGCTAAATAAAAAAAAGAATTTCCACAGTAAGAATTCAGTGCGGGAAAACCAAAATTAAAAACAAAAAACCGAAAACCTTCTGTCAAACTGACCTAGTTGTATGTATGTGAGTCTTCATGAGGAACAGATGAAGAAAGTTAAAATGGTCCAACTCCCTTTGCTGCGGGAGAGGAACAGGCTGCCGTTCATCCTGCGGAAGTGCGAAAAGTACCTCTTCGTTGTCGTCTGCTGCGTGCTCACCGTCGTCCTGATCCCCAGGAACGACATCTTCAACGTGACGCTCAGGATGCGTCATATCAGCACCATGAAATTGACGTCAGAGCTGCAGGCGGGTGACGACTCGGGGTGGCAGAAAGCCGAGAACGGGGCCAACGTGCAGTTCAGCGCGGAGTACAATCTGGCACAGCCGTTCAGACGTGACTTTTCTAGGGGGCAGTCGAAGATCATAGACGACCTTTTAAACTATAAGGTGAGGGTTGACGTTTGTTAATTTGATGAATTCATTTTTTTTAATATTGTAACCACAAGAAGCAATATCATCACCCTTCTAGTGTCTATGAATGTTAAACTGTTGTACTTGTTTTCAGGCCCGTCATATCGCTTAGGTCTGGTGGGCTTTCTTTACGACGGGCCCACAATTATAGAGGGGCCTATCGACGTTCTAAATTTTTTTTATCTTTTTCTTATTGGTTGTGGTACGGGCCCCAACACACTGGTGTGCACGTAAGCCCATAAAACTATTAGGGCTGCAGATAAATCCGTTATACTCATTGTGGGAAGAAAAAAAATGAACTTGTATGAATTCGGGAAGTTGCTGTACCCTGGAATAAAAAATTCCATTGATCAATGGGGGGGGGGTCAAACTAAGCAACCCGCAGTAAATGGCACCTTGGGCGGTCCTTAGAAATGGCGCTTGTTACTGCGCCAAAAAAAAATGCTCAAGCGGTAAAAATGCTACTCCTTTGAAATGTAATTACAAAAAGCATAAAAACTAAGATAGGTCATGCGTGAAAAATACTAACAGAAAACAACGACAACAGATGCGTCATAATGTACAAAAAAAAAGTAGGCGAGGAAATAAGTCAAACTAAATCCCCGACACGAATAATTTTAACTTGACCTGACCAGACATAACTATAATTTAAATATCTAGTACATGGCTGCGTCTTTGAATGTTTAGTTAAAAGAAAACAATTTTTTTGACTTAAATTATAAGACATGTTTTTTTTTTAAACTTCAAGAGATTTTTTTCCGAAACTGCCATTTCACGGTCAATGATTTATCGATTTTGTTCAACACATAAAACTCCGGGTGTATTTTAGAGAATACGTTCTATTTCTCCGGGTGTATTTTAGAGAATACGTTCTATTTCTCCGGGTGTATTTTAGAGAATACGTTCTATTTCTCCGGGTGTATTTTAGAGAATACGTTCTATTTCTCCGGGTGTATTTTAGAGAATACGTTCTATTTCTCCGGGTGTATTTTAGAGAATACGTTCTATTTCTATTTTTGGTCGAGAATAGAGCGCGGTGTTGAACATTGTTTATTTATTTATTCCCCCCCCCCCCCGAATGAAATACATTGGAATTAAAACTACATTTAGTTATTGCGCACATTACATTGAACGTTAAAATAACTGTGATTGTTTTAATCAGAATGTTTTTTTTTAAGAGCGCAGATTAACATTACAGAATTTTAACCCCCCCCGTACCCGGGCAATTCTTACATCTGCGGCGGACCCCCAGGCAGTGAATTAAAAAGATATTTGGGGGCACTTGTCATAAGTATCTTCAGAGACTATTGATAATATCAGATTGAATAGAAATTAATATTGAATGTGGGTCATTTGGACAGAACGGGGTGGTGGCGGGGGTGGGGGTGGGGGGGGGGAAGTAGGTGATTGCCTAGTAGATACGAGCGACTCTGAGCTTGCTTCATCTCCCCCAACCCGTCTTGTGTTTGTGAGTGTATGTTTGTGTTTGTGCTGTTTCTTTTTATGTACCGCCAGCATATCATATCTCGCCCGGCTGTCATCATATCAATGAACTATTTTTAGTGGACATTTATCTCGCCCGGCTGTCATCATATCAATGAACTATTTTTAGTGGACATTTATCTCGCCCGGCTGTCGTCATTTCATTGTGCAGTTTTTTTAGTGGACAGAAAGAATGTAACAAAATAACAAAAAAAATATATATATTTTTTTTTTTCAAAAATATTTAATAAATGATTCATTTACTGTATACAGAACCGTAGCCAGCTATTGTGGCGGCAGCATAAACAGAAGTGCCCTTCATACGCAATTGAGACAGTTTAACTTCATCTGTTGTAGAATAAAGTCACGAAATTCACGCACTAGTTTCATATTACGTCCTTTGTTTTGTTTTTTTGTTTAAAAGAGTTCAAGTAAATAAAAGGTTTCCATTGAACACAATGCCACTGAATCGATCGCTAAACAAATTAAAAACTCATGTCATTGAGATCGATCTAAACGATTGATCAAACAATGCGGATCGATGTATTGATTTTATTAGAGTTTATATTGTAATGTGTAATATTTTTTTAAAAAAAAAAGTAAACTTCCCTTAACTCTAATAGGGCCATCTTGGAAGTGGGGATTATGTGCCTATGTATAACTTAGATTGTTGTGTATAACTTAGATTGTTGTGTATAACTTATTTTGTTGTGTATAACTTAGATTGTTGTGTATAACTTAGATTGTTGTGTATAACTTATTTTGTTGTGTATAACTTAGATTGTTGTGTATAACTTAGATTGTTGTGTATAACTTAGATTGTTGTGTATAACTTATTTTGTTGTGTATAACTTAGATTGTTGTGTATAACTTATTTTGTTGTGTATAACTTAGATTGTTGTGTATAACTTAGATTGTTGTGTATAACTTAGATTGTTGTGTATAACTTAGGTTGTTATGTATAACTTAGATTGTTGTGTATAACTTATTTTGTTATGTATAACTTATTTTGTTGTGTATAACTTAGATTGTTGTGTATAACTTATTTTGTTGTGTATAACTTATTTTGTTGTGTATAACTTATTTTGTTGTGTATAACAGATTGATGTGTATAACTTAGATTGTTGTGTGTAACTTAGATTGTTGTGTATAACTTATTTTGTTGTGTATAACTTAGATTGTTGTGTATAACTTAGATTGTTGTGTATAACTTAGATTGTTGTGTATAACTTATTTTGTTGTGTATAACTTAGATTGTTGTGTATAACTTATTTTGTTGTGTATAACTTAGATTGTTGTGTATAACTTAGATTGTTGTGTATAACTTAGATTGTTGTGTATAACTTAGGTTGTTATGTATAACTTAGATTGTTGTGTATAACTTATTTTGTTATGTATAACTTATTTTGTTGTGTATAACTTAGATTGTTGTGTATAACTTATTTTGTTGTGTATAACTTATTTTGTTGTGTATAACAGATTGATGTGTATAACTTAGATTGTTGTGTATAACTTATTTTGTTGTGTATAACTTAGATTGTTGTGTTTAACTTAGATTGTTGTGTATAACTTATATTGTTGTGTATAACTTAGATTGTTGTGTATAACTTATATTGTTGTGTATAACTTAGATTGTTGTGTATAACTTAGGTTGTTATGTATAACTTAGGTTGTTGTGTATAACTTAGATTGTTGTGTATAACTTAGGTTGTTGTGTATAACTTAGATTGTTGTGTATAACTTAGATTGTTGTGTATAACTTAGATTGTTGTGTATAACTTATTTTGTTGTGTATAACTTAGATTGTTGTGTATAACTTATTTTGTTGTGTATAACTTAGATTGTTGTGTATAACTTAGATTGTTGTGTATAACTTAGATTGTTGTGTATAACTTAGGTTGTTATGTATGACTTAGATTGTTGTGTATAACTTATTTTGTTATGTATAACTTATTTTGTTGTGTATAACTTATTTTGTTGTGTATAACTTATTTTGTTGTGTATAACAGATTGATGTGTATAACTTAGATTGTTGTGTATAACTTATTTTGTTGTGTATAACTTAGATTGTTGTGTTTAACTTAGATTGTTGTGTATAACTTATATTGTTGTGTATAACTTAGATTGTTGTGTATAACTTATATTGTTGTGTATAACTTAGATTGTTGTGTATAACTTAGGTTGTTATGTATAACTTAGGTTGTTGTGTATAACTTAGATTGTTGTGTATAACTTAGGTTGTTGTGTATAACTTAGATTGTTGTGTATAACTTAGATTGTTGTGTATAACTTAGATTGTTGTGTATAACTTATTTTGTTGTGTATAACTTAGATTGTTGTGTATAACTTATTTTGTTGTGTATAACTTAGATTGTTGTGTATAACTTAGATTGTTGTGTATAACTTAGATTGTTGTGTATAACTTAGGTTGTTATGTATAACTTAGATTGTTGTGTATAACTTATTTTGTTATGTATAACTTATTTTGTTGTGTATAACTTAGATTGTTGTGTATAACTTATTTTGTTGTGTATAACTTATTTTGTTGTGTATAACTTAGATTGTTGTGTATAACTTATTTTGTTGTGTATAACAGATTGATGTGTATAACTTAGATTGTTGTGTATAACTTATTTTGTTGTGTATAACTTAGATTGTTGTGTTTAACTTAGATTGTTGTGTATAACTTATATTGTTGTGTATAACTTATATTGTTGTGTATAACTTATATTGTTGTGTATAACTTAGATTGTTGTGTATAACTTAGGTTGTTGTGTATAACTTAGATTGTTGTGTATAACTTAGGTTGTTGTGTATAACTTAGATTGTTGTGTATAACTTAGATTGTTTTCATTCACAATGCCATTGCCACTCACAGCCACCCATATAGGCTCTTGCACGCAGAGAATGTTTTACGTGTTTATGACCCGAGGCAAAATTACATCGGCGGGGGGGGGGGAATGGGGGGGGGGGGAGCGCGCTAGGCAATTGTACATCCAAGGGAGCTAAGAAAATAACGCTGTCAATGTCGCCGCTTGGAAATATCGTGCCCCGGTATAATTATTTAAACACAGCTTACTACTGTGCCCCCCCCGGGGTCACATATAAGTCGTGTAAGACATTTAAAGAGACTGCAAAGCAATATCCCCCCACCGTGGTGGGCCCCTCCTTAGCAGTGAGGGGGGGGGATGGATTGGGGGGGGGGAGGGCTAATGCAGCAGACCAGCCTGTCTATCTGACTACAGGTATGTGTGAATTTATGTACATAAAAATAAACTCCTTTTTTGTTTTCTTTACATTATGCATGTGGGAATGTGCACTTGACTTTATACACTTCTAGCTGTCAGTTAACTTCTATTGAAAAATAGAATGCAATCTAAAAAATAAGCCACCAGTCCCCGAGTAAGGAGTTTCTCAGGCTTATAAAAACATGTACATGTCATTCTTGTATAGCCCACGTCGTGTGGGAAGTCCCACAACACAATGGTTTGCTAGATCATGAAACAGTTAATGGAAGTGTGCTATTGAGTGTTGACAACAGGATATGTATAGACATAATATAGACAGTTCAGTGATACATCTAATATGTACAGTTCAGTGATACATGTAATATATACAGTTCAGTGATACATGTAATATAGACAGTTCAGTGATACATGTAATATATACAGTTCAGTGATACATGTAATATAGACAGTTCAGTGATACATGTAATATATACAGTTCAGTGATACATGTAATATAGACAGTTCAGTGATACATCTAATATATACAGTTCAGTGATACATGTAATATAGACAGTTCAGTGATACATCTAATATATACAGTTCAGTGATACATGTAATATAGACAGTTCAGTGATACATGTAATATAGACAATTCAATGATACATGTAATATAGACAGTTCAGTGATACATGTAATATAGACAGTTTAATGATACATGTAATATAGACAGTTCAATGATACATGTAATATAGACAGTTCAATGATACATGTAATATAGACAGTTCAGTGATACATGTAATATAGACAGTTCAGTGATACATGTAATATAGACAGTTCAGTGATAAGTGAGCCCGATCGTTGCAAGTTGCGGGTTCGAGCCTCAGCGACACACCAGTGATCAAAGCCCTCATTGGTGCCATGAACTAGACGCCTAAAGCTAACTCTGCCCTCATTGGTGCCATGAACTAGACGCCTAAAGCTAACTCTGCCCTCATCGGTGCCATGAACTTAGACGCCTAAGCTCACTCTACCCTCATTGGCACGATAATTAAGCGCCCCCCCCGTTACCTAAGCCAGAATCAGCGCCATCTACTAGACGCCCCAGTAACCTAATCTCTCCTCGGCGCCTTTATATATACGCCTCACCTAACAATGCACACATTAGCGACATCACCTAGACGCCACAGTTACCTAAAACCTCCTCGGCGCCATCATCGCAACATAGGCTACGGTACGGATATACTAAATGAACCATATTTCTGTTTGATAGAAAACATAGCGCCTTGTGTCAACGCCACAGGGGGCGCTAAACCTTCGGCCGATTAAAGGGGAGAATGGCGGCAATGAAACAAAACTAATTGTATGTTTCAGTGTTTGTTTGTTTCATTTATTTATTTATACATCAAAAGGTTCATGTTTTTTAGTTGTTTGCTTATATCAAGGAGAATGGATTCTTCGTGGACATCGGTGCTGGTGACGGTGAGACTGACTCTGTGAGTTTGTTCTTCGAGAGGGAAAGGTCATGGGAAGGGGTACTGGTGGAGAAGGGTGAGGAGAAGTGCAGCCAGGTCATGGGCAAGAACAGGCGCGCCAGCTTGTGGAATCTCAACTTGCGATTCGACGATACGAGGGTGAGTACATCTTCTCTTTCTCACGTGCCTGGCTAATCTTTTACAATAAAAAATGCTCAGGCATTGGGACCGTTCCCCACATTAAGATAATCGTGAGGGTGTAAGGGGCGGGGAAGGGGGCGTGGACTCCAGGGTGTGAGGGCGTTCTATTGTGTTTTAAATCTGTTATCAAGAGATGGTTTTTCTCAGAGTTTTCTGCACTCGATTTCTACTATGTTAGGAAAGTTTGCGTTTTAATTGACGAAATAAAAACTGTTAATTATTTACATAAAATTCATTAAATCATTTTAGGCCGAAAAGGTGTGGCTGAGGGGCATGGCCGTTCTTATGTAATTATGAGCCCCGGCCAGAGAGATATGTGTTGGGCCCCGTAGACATAAGTACCTGTTGGTATGCATGTTTCATTGTCGGTTATTGTTGTTGTTCTCTGTGTGTGTGTGTTCTGAAACTGGACGATGTATTGTGGTCTATTAAGAACAACATATAAAGTAGGGTTGCGGTGGGGGGGGGGGGTGCATCTGCCGGAATTACGTATGAAATCCGAATATTAGTACTGGAAATAGCTTGAATTCTAAATCGTTCAATTTCCCTAGAATATTTCTTTCCCTTTTATGTATCCTTTGCTAGATCTCCACAATCCGTGCTCTGATGTTTGTAAGATCTCCACAATCCGTGTTCTAATGTTTGTAAGATCTCCACAATCCGTGTTCTAGTGTTTGCGAGATCTCCACAATCCGTGTTCTAGTTTTTGCGAGATCTCCACAATCCGTGTTCTAATGTTTGCGAGATCTCCACAATCCGTGTTCTAATGTTTGCGAGATCTCCACAATCAGTGACATAATGTTGTATTGTACTGACTAATTCACTGTTAATGTGTGACTATGAGATTTAGGTACAATCTGTCACCTTCTTTCTTTCCATTTAAATGAAAAAAAAATCGAACACTCATAAATATCTTCAACATAACCAACCTTAATCCATATAAGGGATTAGCAATTAAAATGGGTTGCGTCATATAGATTATGTTTCAGTGCCTGCTCCTCATCTGTCGTCTTTTTAATATCATCTGTACTCATTTTTATTGTATGGATCAGTCGAAAAGTTCGGTATAATTTCTTCAAACATCTTTGTACGCCAACACACACACACACACACACACACACACACACAGAAACACACACACACACACACCACCCACACCACACCACACACACACACCACACCACACCACCCACACCACCCATATCACACCACCCACACCACACACACCACACCACACACACCACACCACACCACACCACGCACACCACATCTCACCACACCACACACCGCACACGCACACCACACCACACCACACACACCACACCACACCACACACACACACATAGCACACCACACCACACACACACATACACACACAGGTAATAAAAAGACAAACACAGAAGCGTAAACAAGAGATTGAAGAAGGATGGGGGTGGGGTGGGGGAGAGATAGAACCGGACAAATGTATTTTCGGCATGAGTGTATCAACTTACCTGTTAAATTATTGGAATAAACAAATGTCTTAAAAAAAGAAATAATACAAAATAATTAAAAATGTAACTACTACAAGAACCGCAACGGAGGAATAGTGGGGTTGGGGGGCGGGGGGGGGGGGTCAGTTGTAATGAAAAACACTGTGTTCCGCGTGGTTCTATGTTGTTTTTGTTTCCTTCTACTGGGTTTATCAGAATTCTGAATTGCATTCTCCGTGAACTGATCGATGGACTATCGACTGCTTTGTACTTTTATTTTGAACAACAACAACATATCTGTGGGCGGTGACGATACTTTGAAGATACGCCTCGTTAGCTGGTGGTGACGATACTATGAAGATACGCCACGTTAGCTGGTGGTGATGATACTTTGAAGATACGCCATGTTAGTTGGTGGTGACGATACTTTGAAGATACGCCTAGTTAGTTGGTGGTGACGATACTATGAAGATACGCCACGTTAGCTGGTGGTGATGATACTTTGAAGATACGCCATGTTAGTTGGTGGTGACGATACTTTGAAGATACGCCTAGTTAGTTGGTGGTGACGATACTTTGAAGATACGCCTCGTTAGCTGGTGGTGATGATACTTTGAAGATACGCCACGTTAGTTGGTGGTGACGATACTTTGAAGATACGCCATGTTAGTTGGTGGTGACGATACTTTGAAGATACGCCACGTTAGCTGGTGGTGAGGATACTTTGAAGATACGCCTAGTTAGTTGGTGGTGACGATACTTTGAAGATACGCCTCGTTAGTTGGTGGTGACGATACTTTGAAGATACGCCACGTTAGCTGGTGTGACGATACTTTGAAGATACGCCATCTAAAAGATTGTGATGGCACTGAGTCAAGAAATACCTGTAATTTTACATCATGATTGTTTAGTAATCCGTCCTGTTCGATGAACAGCTATAAATAAGTTATCATTAAATGTGTATGTGTATGTGTGTGTGTGTGTATGTGTGTGTGTGTGTGTAGTTACAAGTGCCCCATTGCAGGAGATTATCTGGCTGCAGTCCAAGTAACTTCTTGGCGTACACAGACAAAAACAAAAAACATACAATGACTTTGTTTGAAAAGTACAATTCTTAAAAATTAGGAAAATACATTTTTTTTTTGCAAAAAGTTGTAAGGTTAATAAGAAGGTAAGCCTAGGCTACATTTGTGCCTTAATTAATTGAAGTTAAACTCAAAAAATACTTGCCTATCAACTTTAAAACCTTTTACGAAAAAAAATGTATTTTCCTAATTTTTAACAAAATTATAAGTAGATTTAGGCCTTCCAAACTAAACAAAATGTTCTTTGATTCCGACGAGCTATAAAAATTAACAGGAAGCCATGCATTCAGTGAAAAATTTTCTTCATCTAACATCAAATTAAAAAAAAAAAAATAATAATGAATGCGAGAGTAATCATGCCTAAATTTTGTGGGTTCTTTTAGAAAACTCAAGACACCATAGTACACCATTCATAATTACTCAAACGGAAACATTGGAGTTTATTTTTTCCTTTGGAAGTCTACAGTTTTCTTTTTTCTTTTTGTTCAATCTCAGCTGTACGAAGAAAAATTAGAAATTCCACAAGCCGCTTTTCTGTAGCTTTCTCCTACACAGTTCGTGATGAACTACTTTACCTTTCAAAAAGTTTACCTCTTTCAATGATTTCTTTCATAGTTGGAGAGTGTTTATGATTCATCGTGCGATACTAGTCTGTACTGTATAAATTCCAAAATGAAAATATATTCGTACATAAGCTAAAAACAAGTCGGCTGGTTTGATCGCAGGCACAACCAGCGTTAAAACCGGCTGATTTGATCACAGGCACAACCAGCGTTAAAACCGGCTGGTTTGATCACAGATGCAACCAGCGTTAAAACCGGCTGGTTTGATCACAGACACAACCAGCGTTAAAACCGGCTGGTTTTGATCACAGACACAACCAGCGTTAAAACCGGCTGGTTTGATCATAGGTACAACCAGCGTTAAAACCGGCTGGTTTGACCACAGACACAACCAGCGTTAAAACCGGCTGGTTTGATCACAGACACAACCAGCGTTAAAACCGGCTGGTTTGATCACAGATACAACCAGCGTTAAAACCGGCTTGGTTGATCACAGACACAACCAGCGTTAAAACCGGCTAATTTGATCACAGACACAACCAGCGTTAAAACCGGCTTGGTTGATCACAGACACAACCAGCGTTAAAACCGGCTTGGTTGATCACAGACACAACCAGCGTTAAAACCGGCTTGGTTTATCACAGACACAACCAGTGTTAAAACCGGCTGGTTTGAGCACAGACACAACCAGCGTTATCAATGATCCCTCCACAGGATATATACTATACAATTTGTGCATTATCGATTTTAATCGATATTTTCGTAAGCCGATATGATTTGTTATATTCAAAGTCTTTAATTGATTGTGATACTTTACTGGATCACTTTATTTTGAACATCTCCTATTATTTCATCGGCAAAGTCACAGAAAATAATGGAATTTAGTTTTTATCTAATGCCGGACCGACATTTTTATAAGCAATCTATCATTCAGCTTATAATACAATATTCTTATTGAATAAGTTGTTTCAAAATTCATAGTTTATTAATTATCAATTTGTTGAAAGTCTTACCTTTATTTTCAAAACGTCTGATATTTATATCAATATTTAGTTGCTATGTATATCAATAGGTGCTATTTATACCAATATTTAGGTGCTATTTATATCAATATTTAGTTGCTATGTATATCAATAGGTGCTATTTATATCAATATTTAGGTGCTATTTATATCAATATTTAGGTGCTATATTTATTTAGGTGCTATTTATACCAATATTTAGGTGCTATTTATATCAATATTTAGGTGCTATTTATATCAATATTTAGGTGCTATTTTTATCAATATTTAGGTGCTAAAAGTCCACTGCAACTGGACGCCATTTTTGAAGAGATTTTTTCATTTTTGAGACATTGTGGAAAAACTTTTTTTTTTAAATAGTGTGTACCTCCTTAACGGTATAGAGACCAACTTAGACTAAACTTGTGTGCGCTCTGTCGTAATGTGTGTGCGCGCATAATGTGTCTCTTGCACAGGCTCACTCACGGGGCATAGGTTACAGACAGGCACGCCGAGAGGGGGGCAGGGGGGTCATTGCCAGGGGGCCCGCATCTGTAAGGGGGCCCGCCGCCCCGACCATGCCAATTTTTTTCACGACTTTTTGTTTATTAAGGGGCCCGCAATGATGTCCTGCCCTGGGGCCCGTGTTGGCTCTCGACGCCACTGGTTACAGAGAATTGTGGGCCCCGTATAATGTGTTAGGCGGGGGGTCGGAAGAATACGATACAGCGATATGTCTCACTTTTTTACACACTGGTCGGTGGTCATGTATTGAAAACATTTGCTGCAAGACATAGTATCGTACTGCATCAGCGGTTCTCAAAGTATAGTAAAAAGTAAAGTAAAGTAAAGTTCCCTTAGCCCTAATGGGCCATCGGGGCAGTGAAGTGTAGAATTCATCTGTTTCTATAACCTCGGTTAGCACAACGCCCAGCCGCCTTTACTTCCCCAACTTAAGTCAGGTACCCATTTAAAGCTGGGTGAATTGTGGGACGACTTTGCACCAAATTTAACCTGGAAAAATTCCATGGGCCCCACCGAGGATCGAACCCAGGACTCTCAGGTTGACAGTCGAGTATCTACACCACTCGGCCACCCGTCTCAAAGTATGATTCGTCAAAAAAAAAAGTTTATAATTTGATTTTCGAAGATATAAGCCATTCATTTTAGCTGTTATTCTTTAATTATGTATATTTTTTTTTTATTTCTTGAAAGGTGGGTCGCGAAACTGTAAAGGTTTCTAAGTGGTTCGCGGAACTGTAAAGGTTTCTAAGTGGGTCGCGAAACTGTAAAGGTTTCTAAGTGGGTCGCGAAACTGTAAAGGTTTCTAAGTGGGTAGCGAAACTGTAAAGGTTTCTTAGTGGGTCGCGAAACTGTAAAGGTTTCTAAGTGGGTCGCGGATCACGAGAGTTTGAGATTCACTGGAGTGTAAAACTAGTACGTGTTTATTCAGTTTTTGATTCAATGCTGTTCATTTGTTTTGTCTTACAGAAGCACCCCCATTCGTCTGATTCAGAAATCCACCCTAAAGAGTTATTCCGGTTAATCAACCGATCGGCGTTCGATCTCCTCATCATAAATCTGCACGGCCGAGAGTTCGATCTCATCAGGTCAATAGACTTCAGCAACTACAACATCAGCGTGATCAGCGTGGAACTTCAGAACGACAACTCTAGTAGTCACTACACTAAGCTGACCAGCTATCTGCAAGGTCAAGGCTACACGGTGGCCCATCTCTTGATAGACAGTCACGTGAACAAGAAAGATGTTATTTATAGTAAAGCGTGGACACGATGATGAAAAAAGATAAACAATTCTGGGGTTTTTTTTTGTGTTGTATTCTGTGTTGTGATGAAGGAAACCGGAACTTACAAATTAAGAGTTGGCAGGTAATCCGTGTCCTGAACGCATCTATAACAATTATTTCAATGCCTAATTCCTGGTATTGGTTAGACTAATTACCTCGCCATGTCGAAAACAAGCAAGCAACCATATTTATATGCCAGCAACCAATGAAATTCAGTAATTCCTGCTGGTGAAAAAAATCGATTCTCAAAATAATCTTCTATTGTATTATATTTCTAAATTTCTGGATTTTTTTTAATTAGTCGAATATTATTAATAATTTAAATTGATTTATTGCTACCTACTTTGATATTTGAATAATTTTAGTTTAATTTCAAATAAATTGCGTTAAAGTCTTCTACATCTATGTGGAGAGCAAATTTACAAAACAGCGGGGAAATGGAGAGGGTGTGATTTATTAAGATGTAAATGAAAAAAAGTTGCATTTCCACATGTTAAAACTTACTAAATAAAAGATGACCCAAATGACATTCCATACTTGTTAAAGTATACATTTGTTTCTTACTTAACTGATGAAAACTGACTCTTATGACATTCCATACTTGTTCAAGCGGGAAAAAAACATTTTTGTTTCTGAAATAACATATTTTGTTCTGAACGCTGTCTTGAATAAGAGAAATGTCACTGTGTCTAAGAGTTCACCGAATAATGTTGTTTTAATTCATGTTTGAATGAAGTATTGTATAAAAAGTTAGTTTTTTAATGTTGTTGTTGTTGATGATGTTTTTTAATACTCCAAGAGCGTGCAAGCAGCATTCTGCTATAAAATGTTTTACAATTGACCTTTATAAGTGACCTAGATAAAGAAAAGAAAAACGAAAGTGGTTATAAAATGTCACCCTCATCCTCTCACACCCCCTCCCCCCGCCCCCCAATAAGCTCGTCCCTCTAAGGGTACAGCCAGCCAGTCATGTTGGTATTTTTTTTTTGGGTTGCCGTCTGTCAAACTTTGTTAACACTAATTCAACAAGTCATGTGCGACCAGTGGATGAAGTGTTCTGTTTATTGCATTTCTTGAAGTTATTTTAAAAGAAAATAATGTATCCGGTAGCGCATGAGGAAGGAATGGGGTAGGGAAGGGAGTTGACCCCCTAGGTATTAGACTACACATAAATTATAATTAAGTTTGTAAAAGTGATTGGAGGTACTAAATATTGACCGGGTACTAAATAAAATATTGACCGGATACTAGATATTGACCGGATACTAGATATTGACCGGATACTAAATATTGACCGGATACTAAATATTGACCGGGTACTAAATATTGACCGGATACTAAATATTGACAGGGTACTTAATATTGACCAGGACATATATTGAATATTGACCGGGTACTAAATATTGACAGGGTACAAAAAATATTGATAAGGGTATTATATATTGACCAGGTACAAATATTGACCGGATAAATATTGACAGGGTACTTAATATTGAGCGGACACTAAATATTGGGGTACTAAATATTGACCGGGTACTAAATATTGACCGGATACTAAATATTGACAGGGTACTAAATATTGACCGGGTATGTATATATTGACCGGGTACTAAATATTGACCTAGTACTAAATATTGACCGGGTACTAAATATTGACCGGGTACTAAATATTGACCGGGTACTAGATATTCACGTGAAGCCCCTGACTTCACTAGTTCTAAAATACAAATATACAGCCTATGTTTATGAAGACCATACGAGTGATATATAAATAATAAAGACTTGATTTTATTTAAAGCCAGCGTCCTCTTCATTGTTCATTAAGGCAATGATGGAGTTGTACATATCACTACATTATGAAAAGCGTAGATGGCTACTTGGTACTTGTACTCTATTTGTACTCGAGTACAACTCTGTAGAAAATGTATTCTATAACTTGGACAACTTGGTACTTGTAATCGATTTTACGCCGATTCTGAGTACATGTACTTGTACTTACAGTTTGATAATAATCGACTTTGCGACTCGGGCACACTTGCTATTGATTGGCATCTCCGTTCGCACAACTTGAACAATTGGAGTTCTTGTATTTGTAAGGCCAGCATTTAGAACAATTCTATCTAATAGTAAAATTCCATCTAATAGTACAATCCACACATTGATATAAAATCGTTGTTTCTCCAAGCTATTAACCACAGCACCATTAACTTCATCGAAACTTCACCAGTGGACCCTGCTTTCGGCCCTGATGTGTTTGCTTTTTTTTAAAGATGAAAGTCTAGATAGAAGTGTGTGTATTATGTATAGTATAAAAAACCACAGTTATCGACTATAAGATGTCTTATACTTCTATATCACAGCCTGTTGTTTTCTTCAAATTAAACAAAAATAATTATTTATCGTTGTCATTTTTTGTTTTTTTTAGTTTTCTGTGGTCTCTCTGATGTCCCTAAGCCTAAGTCCACCCAGGCTAAAAATAAAAGTCTGGTGCTAGCTGGGGAGTGAGGTGGTGGGGGGGGGGGTAACAGTGACCGGGTACCACCATGTCAAGGCACACAATGCGCCCTAAATATGCCGTGACATGAAGAAACGTGTGTAGTCAACAATATCTTCTAAAATGGTTCTCACACGCTCTAAAATGTGACCTACGACTGTTGAACGCTCGACCAATATACATAAAATTGTTCAACGAACAATAATTTTTTAAAATATTTTTTTTTTTTTATTTATAATTGGTGGATGATATATTTATATATATTTTTTTTAGTAAATTTTGTTTTGCCATATCTCTGAAAATTCATTGTGGAAGATGGGGTAAGTCGTAAGGTTCTTGTTTTTTTTCAACATTCCATTACCAAATACATGAATTGTTTACCTCATGGAGTTTGTGTATGTATCAACAAATGTTATATTTGCTGCTTAACTTTTGTTTTGCGAAAAATAACAATATTAAATGTGGGATAATATTTAATTAATCATTTTAACTTGATGTGTATGTTAAACACTGAGATTTGATTAAACAGGAATGTAATATGATATTAAAGTACATGTATATGAAATTATTCATACCGTAGTTTTTTTCTTATATGATAACTATTCATTACACGAAAAAAGTAAGACAGTTTACCAATACGGTGCGCCATATATTGATTTTTCTAAAGTGATGGTGAAACCTTGGTTAACAACATACATAGTTAACGACAGTTAGCTGCAAAACGTCCTAAGCGGCGAATCAGGCTCTGGTTTACAAAGCATCTGCGATTGATTATATTGAAGCATCTGAATCGATCACCATTATTAAACTTACGAGAAATCGCTCCTTTAGGTAACAAAGTTTGTGGTAAGCAACGGTAAACGAGTCATGCCGTATTTACATTATAGTAAGCAACGGTAAACGAGTCATTCCGTATTTACATTATAGTAAGCAACGGTAAACGAGTCATTCCGTATTTACATTATAGTAAGCAACGGTAAACAAGTACTCCCGTATTTACATTAAAGTTAGCAACAGTAAACGAGAACTCCTTTATTTACATTTTTTTTTACATAACCTTTGGCCGTTTTTTGTTGTGTTTATTGTATCCCCACAATTGTTGATATAAAATATATTTCTTGTTCAAATAACAGACCACTATGCACCACCATGCCCAGACACATCTGCTGTATACATGTTATTGATATAATATTGTGTTTCAATAAAGGAAAAAAAATATGAACATTCCAGTTTATGATTTGGATTATTTTTTTTTATTTGGATTTTTCGCGCATTCTAAAGTACATTTATATTACTTTCTGTATATTAGTGTATTTTTAACAGGTGTCGCTGTGAACGTCTACAATTATAGTCACTTGGGGGAATACAATCATAGTCCCTTGTGGGGGAATAAATAAAACGATGTCATCAATAGTAGTTTTTTTTCTCCCCGTTTCGTCTGATTAATTTCACCGAGGTGTTGGATATTTTTTTTGATTGCATCCAGTAAGCCATGTTGGTGGGGGGGGGGGAGGGAGGAGCAACTAGTGCAATCTCCCTAGGCCCAGCGCCCGATGGCGTTGTTAAGAGATTATATTATCATAAAACTTAAAAGCTAAATAAACTTTAAGCCCCCACCAGAGGCGTACCTATGGTGGGGGGGGGTCCAAATTCGAAAGTCCCCCCCGGGCCCCAGCTTGAGGGGGTGGGGCCAAAAAAAATGTTCACATTAAATGTTAAGTACATTATCTCATGTCAAGGTGTCGAATGTCAAAATGCAGCGGCTCCCAAAGAGGCCAAGCGCCCCCCTCCTCCCCGGGTAGGCTCGGAACTGAGCCCCACTTTTGTTTAATGTCTAAGGCCCAGCGCACTGCACCACCCCCACCCCCACCCTCCACGTTAGTAGGCCCTCCACTGATCTCACACACACGAGAGTAATTTTTAAAAAAAAACAGTTTATACGATTTGACGCATTTGTAACATCATATTCAATCAAAGCAACATACGTTAGTGATATTTTTATTTTTATTTCCTTAATATTTTTGAGAAATGAACTTCGGAATAAAAATCAATATTTTACTAATGGATTTTATTTTCCAAAAATAATAATACAATTAGCTGACACAGGAAAGGACAATGAAAACTTTAACTTTATCTCACTGTTTGGTTTGTTTCTTTCTAAAAATTACCTTGAGTATTATTATCCCATTAAAAAATATTATATTTTATTTTCTATACATTTTTAATCTAACGAAAATGCCAGCTGTTATATAAAGAACGAAAAACCAATTGTTTAAACCAATGAAATATTAATACAATATGGACCCTAAGGAATGTTGATGTTCCAAGACGAATAAAATATATACAAGAATATTTGAACATTAACGGTACATCATAGTTCATTAATTAGATTTCATCCATTTTATTACTAATTAGCCAACATAAGTTACACATTGTGATGAAACCTGGAAAAAAAATTGTTCTCGATTTACGATTTACGTCCTAAAAATATAGCAACATGTACTACATGCTAGTAAAGAGGAGGTAACTAATGTATCAGAGTTGCGGTTCCTGCCTGTGTTGAGTAAATCAGGGATGCTGTTATCGATGATCCAGACGTCTAAGGCCGTCTGCCTGTCAAATTTTTTCACCCTCTCCTCCCTTTTAATCTCCATGACCCGCAGGTCACGTGATCTTGGGTCGATGGCCGGCCATGGCGTTAACCCTGAGCCCGCGGGCGAGGGGTCGCCGTATTTCGCGAAATTGGTCCACGCCGTGACGACGAAGTCCGCGACGTAAATATCGTCGTCATCGTGCAGGGGGTACCTGAACGAGTCCGGACCTTGGGGCAGCCCCAGCACGAATCCCTTCTCGTCCGCGTGGGCGACCCCCATCCAATCCATGCTCACCGAATAATTCGGCCTGTGGGCGAATTCGTAGATGTAGGTCTTCGGGTTCCTGGTCTTGGCGGCGAACCGTTTGGCCTCGTGGACCGAGCAGCCGACGTAGAACAGGTCCGTCATGGCTTGCACCAACCTGGATCTCAGTTCGATATTGCTCACACCTGTGGTGTTCGAAGGGAGGTAATGGTCCAACGCTCTAGAGATAACAGCGTTCTGGTCCCTGGGATGGTACATATCCCCAGCGTAAAGCTGGATTTCGGCTTTGAACTCTTCCACTGTAATGCCGTCGTTGTAAGGGTCAAACACGAAGTAGCTGCCGTCTTCTCTCGTGTAGCCGTAGATGGTTGGGACGTAGTACTTCGGGTCCATCCGCTCTAGAAGTTTTGACGGGCTATAGGGGATGAATCCGAAAGTGTTTTCAATGACTGGATAGAAGATGGCACTACCGTTAAAAGTATTTTCCTGTGGATGATAATGACCAATCTATAAAGTATGTATAGTAACTATTCTAACTACAAAATAATGTTTTATGAAAGCCATGAAATTTTGTTTTAAAAAGAAGATTTTTCAAAATAGATTTAGATCTCAACTTATCAGATACGAAATATTAAAAAGTTTCCTTTTTTTGTGAGCAGAAAGAAGATAGAGACAGGAAGAAGCAGATAGAGATTCCATGAATACAAAATATTTTTAAAACATAACTCTGTCGACTAAAAGCTGAGCTGAAACAATTTTGAAGATTTAGATTAGGAAATGTGGCTAGGGCCAGGGCCGTCTTAAAAGATGGCCCCTACTTACCTGAGGGCCCCTACTTACATGAGGGCCCCAAAGTAAAAGACCTTTAAGCTAGTAGGTCTAATTTTACTTATATAATGTCTATTAAATAAATGTATCTACTAGGTCTATATATTTTCATTTATGTGAGCATTTATAATAGAGGCCGCATCGCAGGATGGCCTGGGGGCCCACAGTGATGTCACATGTGGATGGGGAGGGGGGGCGGGGCGGTCCTCACCTGTAAATGAACGCTGGCGTTAATGATGGTCTCGGCCGGAAGTTTACGGAGACAGTCGAGTAGCTGAGATGAAAATTCCTGAGTTGGCAATGAACAGTTCAAACGTTGACCAATCAGCCGAGCTGTTGTCAGTGGATAGTCAAACAAAGATTTAACATCACTGTGATGGCTCCAGTTGCAAGAAGCTGCTCCCGATTGCATGATGGCCTGGTGCAATGTAGCATGGTATAACATTAGATAATGTAAAATAATACTAAAACATTATTTAGTATCATGTAGTAGTACAGTACAGCAGTGCTCGATTTAAGAAAAAAACCAGTGCTGGGAAGGAAAAAAAAATTCGGCAAGAATATATTTTAGTTAAAGCAGAGCCGGGGATGAAAGTTATCAGTGCCGGGAATATCCCCGGCATATCCGGCATAGTATCTAACGAGATGAAACATTACAAAGAGCTCTCTGACGATTTTCGAGAAGAAGAATGATTTGGAAGTATTTGTATATACTTCTGTTGTGGAAAGATAATTACCACTTACTTTATCAACGTATTATTCTGATTTAATTCAATTATAACAATGTCATCGGCGTTAATAATTTTTCCCTTAAGTTTTGTCGCTGGTGGTAAGGGGGAGGGGGCTTTAGGGACACTGTGGTGGAAATGTCTTACCATTCATCTCTATATCACGTGATTTCGTGCCGATACATTATGCCATCAATCCATTTTATTTATATGTTCATCGTCAACAGTTCATCGTCATCTATTCCACCAATCGGTTATAACCTCAAACTCAATTTAAACATTATAATCGCTATCCTATGATTTTAATTACAAAGTATAATCGTTAATCCGCTATATTCAAAATTATAAACTACTATATTCCTACCATACAAATTAAAGATTATAATCTCTAGCCCAACTCTTCAGTTTAAATCATGTACCATCTTATAAATTATAGTCTCTGACCCACCTTATGAAATTTGCCTTGTGTCAGAGGTGACAGTAAGAATAGAGAAGTGCTTATGGCTCCAGAACTCCCACCAAATATGACTATGTTGTCTGGATCACCGCCGAATTTCGCTATATTAGACTTGAGACATTTCATATATAAAACAAACAGTTCATAAATAAGTTAACACTCAACCTTAAAAAAAATTGTAATGTAAACTGACAATGCTAATACACGTACCCAGGTGTAAGTACTAGTACAAGTACCCAAGGTGTAAGTACTAGTACAAGTACCCAAGGTGTAAGTACTAGTACAAGTACCCAAGGTGTAAGTACTAGTACAAGTACCCAAGGTGTAAGTACTAGTACAAGTACCCAAGGTGTAAGTACTAGTACAAGTACCCAAGGTGCAAGTACTAGTACAAGTACCCAAGGTGTAAGTACTAGTACAAGTACCCAAGGTGTAAGTACTAGTACAAGTACCCAAGGTGTAAGTATTAATACAAGTACCCGAGGTGTAAGTACTAGTACAAGTACCCGAGGTGTAAGTACTAGTACACGTACAAAAGGTGTAAGTATTAGTACAAGTACCCAAGGTGTAAGTACTAGTACAAGTACCCAAGGTGCAAGTACTAGTACAAGTACCCAAGGTGTAAGTACTAGTACAAGTACCCAAGGTGTAAGTACTAGTACAATTACAAACGTTTTTCAACTAGCATGTAATAGTATGAATAAAAAAATACCCAAGGTACGAGTACAAGTAGAATTACTATTGAATTGTTCAATGTGCAAGTAAGAGTACAATTACTCCAATAATGTGCTCAATTACAGGTACCATTTTATCTAAATCAATCAAGCGCAATTTCAAAATCTGGTTAGACCACACAAAAACTAATCAGAGGTGAAAATTTGACCAATTGAAAGTAACGACAAATGTTTTAGCAACTGTTGACTTACTCTGACCCAGTCTAGTGCTAGCGCCTGGTCCATGAGTCCAAAATTGCCAGGAATGACGTCATCCAGCGTGGACAAAAACCCAAAAATGTCCAATCTGCATAGGAGAAAAAATTCTTTCTAAACCTGACAAATATATAACACTGGTTATTGTCCGCACATGAGATAAAAAAAAATACATAATGTTCTTAAGGATAGGAAAACTAAGAGATATGTATTAAAACTAGGAGATAGGCAAACTAAGAGATAGGCAAACTAAGAGTTATGTATTAAAACTATAAGATCGGCAAACTAAGAGATAGGCAAACTAAGAGATATGTATTAAAACTATAAGATAGGCAAACTAAGAGATATGTATTAAAACTATAAGATAGGCAAACTAAGAGATATGTATTAAAACTATAAGATAGGCAAACTAACTGATATGTATTAAAACTATAAGATAGGCAAACTAAGAGATATGTATTAAAACTGTAAGATATTCAAACTAAGAGATATGTATTAAAAATATAAGATAGGCAAACTAAGAGATATGTATTAAAACTGTAAGATATTCAAACTAAGAGATATGTATTAAATCTGTAAGATAGGCAAACTATGAGATATGTATTAAAACTGAAAGATATTCAAACTAAGAGATATGTATTAAAATTGTAAGATAGGCAAACTAAGAGATTGGAAAAAGTAACTCCCACTTATTTCGCCTAAGTTCCCCCCTCTCCTAAAGTTTTATGGAATTAAAGTGACCCAACACATACAAGGGCCCTGGAGAGTGGAATACTGTAAAGATTACATTGTATATGAAGATTTCTTTTTTTTTTGTGCAATTAGAGCATCTTATCCTAATTTAACATTCAGACATTGCTGACCTAATTATTTAAAAATAGAATTCTTTTAGAATCTCACTATTTGGTTACCTGTAGCTGACAGAGACAACCGTTACCCCTCTAAGAGCAACATTAGTGAAGTTGTACAAGGCCCCACTTCCTCCGTAGTATCCTCCACCATGTATGAACATCATTGTCGGCCAGTAGTTTCTGTTGGTTACGATACTTAACAAAAAATGAAAATGAATCTATACTTTAATTATATATATATATATATATATATATATATATATATATATATATATATATATAATTATGTGTAAGCATATTCATATATAAATACACGTATGGCCATATTAGACTCCAAACTAAATAAAACGAAAATATTGATATGACTTTCTTTTACAGAAGTCGTTTGGTTAACAAATAATAAAAGCATTTCTGGTCAACTAATGCAAAAACAAAAGCAAACAGGGCAGCCTCAACAAAGTGGACTCACATAATGCCACAGACCCTGAAGGTGAGTGAACACACACACACACACACACACACCACACACACATAGACTACAGTCTGACTGACACCATTTACATCCGAAGACGGACAATACTACGTTAAACAAAAAACAAACGACACTAGTGGACTGAAAAGAGGTAAACAAAAGAGAATAGGACTAAAAAAAACTTGAAGAATGAAACTATTGTAAATAAGATATAGGCCTACAATTTAAGGCATGTTTGGATATATAACACCAAGCTTGGATTATACATGTTATGTAACCCCAACATTGCATTATACATGGTATATAACACCAACCATGGATTATACATGGTAGGCCTATACAACACCAACCTTGGATTATACAAGGTATATAACACCAACCTTGGATTACACATGGTATACAACATCAACCATGGATTATATATGGCAAGGCCGTAGCCAGAATTTTGTTGTGGGGGGGGCTGTGCAGTTTTTTTGAGGGGGGGGGGTTGTGCGGAGAGTTTTATATAAAGAAAAAAAATTGGAACACAATGATAAACAAAGTATATTTTATAATAAAATTTAATTTTTAGAATTAATTGGGGGGGGGGGGGGCTACGGCCTTGATACACGGTATATAACACCAGCCTTGGATTATACATGGTATATGACACCAACCTTGGATTATACATGGTATAAATGTCCACAAAAAGACAGTCTTCACCAAACGGGACATTTTCCAGGGGTGGATCTTGATAGATGATTCTTTGAGTACATTTGGCTCCGTGTCTAGTGGCGTCTCTCGTCTCTGTCCACTTGTCAGGGGGGTAAGGGCGGGACCATCGGTTCACTCCTGCAAAAAGAATTTTATCTTGAAGCTTCATTTTTTTATCAACTCATTCAAATGTATATATTTTTAGACAGACAGATAGGCAGGCAGACAAACAGACCACGTATAGAGCTAAATAAGATAGATTAGCAAGATAGATTTGAAAGCTTGATTAGCAAGATAGATTAGCAAAATATTAGGCAAGATAGGTTAGCAAGATAGATTAAGAGAAGATAGATAGCCATATTGCATAACTGATATTTGCTAAGAGTCTTACGGTATTAGAATGTTTGAGAATTGCAGCAGAAGATGTGTATATGAGATAGTGAAATCTACGAGCACTGTGTGAACCTATAAATTTTTGTTGCTACAGCAGGGGAAGCAACTCAAAATAATTTGATTATAGAGATATTAACTTGGCTTACTACCCTTAGTTATTTCATATTAGTAATTAGTTGCATTTTCACCCAAAAATATCTAATCGCTAACAATACATTGACTAGTGCTCATTAAAATTCTTTTTTTCTTTTGCTATAAAAATTATCCAAAAGAACAACAGAATTCACAGGTCCGCCAGGTACATAGGAAAGGGAGTAATTGACTGACCCTATCTTTCTATAAATTAAGAACTTGTAGATGTTCTGTTTCACGTATTCTCAAAATGTCGATTATTACAAATACAAAGTAAATGAACTCTGACGGATGAGGATGAATCAGGCCAACTAAAGCTCCAACGTAAAATAATAATGTTTAATAAATAAAAACTTGTAATACTGTCTGGTAAATGATTACTGTTGGGCTGTCTCGTATATTAATTACTGTTGGGCTGTCTGGTATATTAATTACTGCAAGGATAAAAAACAACTGAAGACTGACCCCCTCAAGACACACACACACACACACACAGATATCCTTTCTTTCCATCACTAACCTGTTGGGGGTTTGGCATATGGAACACCAAGGTATATATCCAAAGTCTGGGTGCTATTTATAGTAACAATTTTCCTTCAACTGGCCCGTATGTTGTTTCGACGGCAATAGGAAGAGTCATCAAACAAACAAACAATAAAACACACACACAAATCACACACACACACAAAACATGGAAGTATGTCGGATAAAACAGCTCTCTTTCTCTCTCTCTTCTCTCTCTCTCTCTCTCTCTCTCTCTCTCTCTCTCTCTCTCTCTCTTCTCTCAAAGATGTCGTTATATTTTGTCACCGTGAAGTTTCATTGTCCAAGACAAATGAGACCAAGTGTCATTTTTTTTAAAGTAAGGATTACCTCCCAGTAAGTTTCCATCCACCTACATACCATGCCCGTAACTAATAGTACATTTCTATTCATGGTTGGTGTACTTTAATTAAACGGAAGAGGAGAAAAACTTGGAATAATTCGTGCATGTTATTTTTCTCCTTTATAGTCCCTACAGTAATACAATATAAAAGGAATTAAAATGTGCAGGCGTGTAACAGGCTTTTGCGTGCCGAAGGGGAATTTTATTTGAACACAGATCAGAGTTAACAGTTCACAGATCATAGTTCACAGTTCACAGATCATAGTTCACAGTTCACAGATCATAGATCAAAGTGCCAAATAAAGACACTGCTAATATAAAAATGTTCACATTGAAATGGAACAAAAATCGCCCTAAAATATAAAAAAAAATTAAGGAATATCCTAAGACGTGTGTATGTACAAAAATAAAGTACACTGCAAATGTCAACATGGTGTAAGTACAGAAATAAAGTACACTGCAAATGTCAACATGGTGTAAATACAGAAATAAAGTGCACTGCAAATGTCAACATGGTGTAAGCACAGAAATAAAGTACACTGTAAATGTCAACATTGTGTAAATACAGAAATGGAGTACATTTTAAAAAATGTCTACATCCTGGTTATAGTGAAATGATTGACACTGATCTGTGAAGTCCCTGTAGGGGTGAAATGTCTCTCTCTTTGACCCTGTAAACTACTATGGGACAGTTTGTGTAGTGCCCCACGTTTATCCCCAACAAAACTGATAGTGAGATGACCAGCGAGGCACCGCGTGAGACGTTCAGGGAACATTCACCATGTCCTGAAAAATTCCCTTTGGTTCTCACTTCAGACCGAACCCGGGTCCCTCATATACACTGTTGAGCGCTCTACCGCACTACCACTCGTCCCCTAAAGTACACTGCAAATATCCTATATCGGAGGTAGAGAAATGAAGTTCATGGTTTCTCAGCAATTAAAACCCCGGTTCTCAACCCGTGGTGCGCGTACCTCAAGGGGTAACGGGAAATGTTGTTCAGGGGTAAACACAATTTTTTCATTAAGCGACATATAATTTTCGTTTAAAACAACTAAGAGTTAAAAAAAAGATCACCAGTTTGTGCATCACCAAACCACGTGCCCAAATATCGCAAGTATAAATATTTTATAATGGAAAAAAAGTAGATTGATTCGTGAATTTAATTACATGTGAGGGGGTACCAGCAGATATACTTTTGTACCCTTTGGGGTACAGTCGCAAAAATAAAAAGTCGAGAACTGCTGAACTAAAACAATGTCCAATCAACAGTACCCTCAAACCATTGCACTACTACACCACAATTGATAACCAAATAACTTTGACTTAAGTCTAAAACGGAAACATAGAGATATTAACTTATGTCTTGGCATGTTTCGTGTTTTTTTTTTAAAGTTTATCTAAACAAAGTTTCCTGTCAAACGAAGTCATTCGTCCGTCACATCCAACACCATTTGTGCAGACGTCACTTTTGGTCTGAGACTGTAAAAAAAAAATAATAAAAAGTGTAGTACCCTTCTCGATATGACCGACTGCACTGACGTCACCAACAGTACGCCGCTGATCCAGGGGAGAAAATCCGCCATCTAAGTTTCGCTGCTTCACAGTCGATAGTAGTAAAATGCTATCTCTGTAAATGAAAAATGATTTCAATTACAAATTCTGTAACATCAGTGATGTTGATGAAGGGACTATGAAATTTTCTATACAGTAAACACCGATTAAGGGGGTCCCGGGGGAGGGGGGGAGACAAATCAACAGACTGTTATGCATGAATATGTTAAACTATGTAGATTTAATGCAATTTGTTGCCCACTGACATACAAAATATTGCATCGTTAAATATTCAAGACTATTCCCCCCCCCACCCAACCTGCATCGTCCCAGTATAATGTCCCTTGGTTGATAGTTATAATGGACAACGGTCATAATGACTTGTAATGATTAATTAAATTATGATTGTTTAAGTAATGATTAACCAAGTAATGATTGACCAAGTAATGATTAACCAAGTAATGATTAACCAAGTAATGATTAACCAAGTAATGATTAACAAAGTAATGATTAACCAAGTAATGATTAACAAAGTAATGATTAACCAAGTAATGATTAACCAAGTAATGATTAACTAAGTAATGATTAACGAAGTAATGATTAACTAAGTAATGATTAACCAATGTCTTTAACCAATTAATGATTGACCAAGTAATGATTAACCAAGTAATGATTAATCAAGTAATATTTAACTAAGTAATGATTAACCAAGTAATGTTTAACCAATTAATGATTGACCAAGTAATGATCAACCAAGTAATGATTAACCAATTACTGAGTAACCAAGTAATGATTAACCAAGTAATGTTTAACCAATTAATGATTGACCAAGTAATGATTAACCAAGTAATGATTAATCAAGTAATATTTAACTAAGTAATGATTAACTAAGTAATGATTAGTTAGGAAAACTTTTTGTTTTCATTGCATCTCTTTTCATTGTTACTCATTACGTAGATTCAAATTTAAAATATGAAAAATGTAAACAGATTAAATCTAACAATAGCCCAACTCACATAGCATATAGATCCAGTCAAAATGTACACAGACCACATACAAATAAAACAAACACTACACGCATTGAGAAAAATGTAACGAAATAAGTGTGTTATTTGAACTAGAATTTTTATTTGACTATTAAAACCCAGAACTATAACACACACACACACACACACACACAACTTGGGCGCACGCACAGAACTCGACCTGGTGTAGAGACCACGCACAGAACTTCACTTGGTGTACAGACCACGCACGTCTCAGGAAGGGAAACAAATTATCACTGGGAAAAATAGGTCAAGTAACTAGTGGGAAAATATTACAAGTGACAAGTGTAAAGGAGGTGGGCGAGGGGAAGGGGGCAGGTAAATGTTGGTACCTTATGTTTTTTGTATCAAGTCTCACTTTCCACCTAACCCTTCCCCTCCCCCACTTTCACCACCACCCCTACCCCCTCGAATACATCGGAGAAAAGCAACCAGTTGGATAAGCGAGGAACTATAACACAGTACCTCAGATGTAAAAAAAAGCAAATACATGTACTATGAAAAAAGGAAGAATATTTACAGAACCCCTCCAGTACCGAGCATATGCAGAGTGTAGAAACTTGATAGGAAAGCAAAGCAAGGATATAGCAAAAGCATTCATAGAATTAGAAACAGCAGCTCAGAAGGCAGGTTTCACAGTCAATGAATCTAAGACTCAATACATGCTATTACAAAGAAAGGGAATAGAAGGCAAAGAAAAAAACATTCAAAATCAGTGATAGAACATTTGAAAGAATAGAAAAACTTTACCTGGGATCAACCATAAGTGAGAAAAATGATATTCTGGTAGAGATCAAAAACAGACAAGACGTAGGGAACAGAATATAATACACATTGCATAAAATACCGGTATTCAAAAACAGACAGATCTTCAGAAAACTTGAAAAAAAAAAACATATACAAGACAATGATCCGACCGGCAGTAACATATGGTAGTGAAACATGGACCATCAGCAAATTAGCAGAAAATATGCTTAACACTTGGGAAAGGAAAATATTTAGGAAAATATACGGGCCAGTAAAAGACAATAGCGAGTGGAGAGGCAGAACCAATGTATAACTGTATGAAGGACTGTATTTAGAGCGATACGAAGAACCAAATATAACAGCTAGAATTATAATGAATAGATCGAGATGGATAAGACACATAGAAATAATGGAATACAAAAGAGGTCAAAAGGCATTATTTAAGGCAACGCATATATTGAAAAAGGCCTAAGGGCAGACCAAGCTGCAGATGGTTAGAGGAAGTGGAGAAAGACCTTAAAGCCATAGGAGTGAGAGAGTGAATGAAGAAGACCATGGATCGGGAAAAGTGGAGAAGTGTTGTGTGGCAGGCCAGGGCCCTAAATGGGCTGTAGAGCCAAAAGGAAGAAGATCAAACTGTGCTACAGTGTTAGTGATACGATTCAAGTCTCTATTATCTGTGTGAATGATGTTATTTTTCCCTCTGTCGTTTAAAAAAAAAAAAAACACATTTTTTTAAAATAAGGATTACAATACCAGGGTCGGGCAAACATGATGAGGGGGGAGACTTGGGCAACCACTGCAGGTCCAGCTCCTGGTAATAAGGGCCTTCTAGAGAGGAACGATGTAGTGGTACGGTATTATAACCATGGCCTAGCCTTCTACTAAGACGGCCTCCAGTGGAATATTTTTGTTGTTGTTATTGTTACGTCCATGTGAATGAGTAACAGCGTGACATCGCTTCCGTAATTATATCGTTCTGAGCGACAGAATGTGAAAATTTATGAACAGTTGCGTTACCTCACGTGTGAGTGAGTTACTGTGCTGGCACGTCCCAAGGAGTGAGTTACTGTGCTGGCACGTCCCAATGAATGAGTGGCTGTGCTAGCTCGTCCCTGTGAGTGAATGATTGTTCTAGCCCGTGCCAATGAATGAGTGACTGTGTTAGCCCGTCCCAATGAATGAGTGATTGTTCTAGCTCGTCCCAATGAATGAGTGATTTTTCTAGCTCGTCCCAATGAATGAGTGACTGTGCTAGCCCGTCCCAATGAATGAGTGATTGTTCTAGCTCGTCCCAATGAATGAGTGATTTTTCTAGCTCGTCCCAATGAATGAGTGACTGTGCTAGCCTGTCCCAATGAATGAGTGATTGTTCTAGCCCGTGCCAATGAACGAGTGACTGTGCTAGCCCGTCCCAATGAATGAGTGATTTTTCTAGGTCGTCCCAATGAATGAGTGATTTTTCTAGCTCGTCCCAAGGAATGAGTGACTGTGCTAGCCCGTCCCAATGAATGAGTGACTGTGCTAGCTCGTCCCTATGAGTGAGTGACTGTGCTAGATCGTACCAATGAATGAGTGACTGTGCTAGCTCGTGCCAATGAATGAGTGACTGTGCTAGCTCGTCCCTATGAGTGAGTGACTGTGCTAGCTTGTCCCTATGATGGAGTGACTGTGCTAGCCCGTCCCAATGAGTGAGTGGCTGTGGTAGCCCGTCCCAATGAATGAGTGATTTTTCTAGCTCGTCCCAATGAATGAGTGATTTTTCTAGCTCGTCCCAATGAATGAGTGACTGTGCTAGCCCGTTCCAATGAATGAGTGACTGTGCTAGCTCGTCCCTATGAGTGAGTGACTGTGCTAGCTCGTGCCAATGAATGAGTGACTGTGCTAGCTCGTCCCTATGAGTGAGTGACTGTGCTAGCTCGTCCCAATGAATGAGTGACTGTGCTAGCTCGTGCCAATGAATGAGTGACTGTGCTAGCTCGTCCCTATGAGTAAGTGACTGTGCTAGCTCGTCCCAATGAATGAGTGACTGTGCTAGCCCGTGCCAATGAATGAGTGACTGTGCTAGCTCGTCCCAATGAATGAGTGATTTTTCTAGCTCGTCCCAATGAATGAGTGACTGTGCTAGCCCGTCCCAATGAATGAGTGACTGTGCTAGCTCGTCCCTATGAGTGAGTGACTGTGTTAGCTCGTCCCTATGATGGAGTGACTGTGCTAGCCCGTCCCAATGAGTGAGTGGCTGTGCTAGCCCGTCCTAATGAATGAGTGATTTTTCTTGCTCGTCCCAATGAATGAGTGATTGTTCTAGCTCGTCCCAATGAATGAGTGATTTTTCTAGCTCGTCCCAATGAATGAGTGACTGTGCTAGCCTGAAACAATGAATGAGTGATTGTTCTAGCCCGTGCCAATGAACGAGTGACTGTGGTAGCCCGTCCCAATGAATGAGTTATTTTTTCTTGGTCGTCCCAATGAATGAGTGATTTTTCTAGCTCATCCCAAGGAATGAGTGACTGTGCTAGCCCGTCCCAATGAATGAGTGACTGTGCTAGCTCGTCCCTATGAGTGAGTGACTCTGCTAGATCGTCCCAATGAATGAGTGACTGTGCTAGCTCGTGCCAATGAATGAGTGACTGTGCTAGCTCGTCCCTATGAGTGAGTGACTGTGCTAGCTAGTCCCCATGATGGAGTGACTGTGCTAGCCCGTCCCAATGAGTGAGTGGCTGTGCTAGCCCGTCCCAATGAATGAGTGATTTTTCTAGCTCGTCCCAATGAATGAGTGATTTTTCTAGTTCGTCCCAATGAATGAGTGACTGTGCTAGCCCGTTCCAATTAATGAGTGACTGTGCTAGCTCGTCCCTATGAGTGAGTGACTGTGCTAGCTCGTGCCAATGAATGAGTGACTGTGCTAGCTCGTCCCTATGAGTGAGTGACTGTGCTAGCTCGTCCCAATGAATGAGTGACTGTGCTAGCTCGTGCCAATGAATGAGTGACTGTGCTAGCTCGTCCCAATGAGTGAGTGACTGTGCTAGCTCGTCCCAATGAATGAGTGACTGTGCTAGCCCGTGCCAATGAATGAGTGACTGTGCTAGCTCGTCCCAATGAATGAGTGATTTTTCTAGCTCGTCCCAATGAATGAGTGACTGTGCTAGCCCGTCCCAATGAATGAGTGACTGTGCTAGCTCGTCCCTATGAGTGAGTGACTGTGTTAGCTCGTCCCTATGATGGAGTGACTGTGCTAGCCCGTGCAAATGAATGAGTGACTGTGCTAGCCCGTCCCAATGAATGAGTGACTGTGCTAGCTCGTACCTATGAGTGAGTGACTGTGCTAGCCCGTCCCAATGAATGAGTGGCTGTGCTAGCTCGTCCCTGTGAGTGAGTGATTGTTCTAGCTCGTCCCAATGAATGAGTGGCTGTGCTAGCTCGTCCCTGTGAGTGAGTGATTGATCTAGCTCGTCCCAATGAATGAGTGACTGTGCTAAGCTCGTCCTGTGAGTGAGTGTTGGTTCTAGCTCGTCCCAATGAATGAGTGACTGTGCTAGCTCGTCCCTGTGAGAATGAGTGGCTGTGCTAGCCCGTCCCAATGAGTGGGTGATTGTTCTAGCTCTGTCCCTATGATTGAGTGATTGTTCTAGCTCGTCCCTATGATGGGGTGATTGTTCTAGCTCGTCCCTATAAGTGAGTGATTGTTCTAGCTCGTCTCTATGATGGAGTGATTGTTCTAGCTCGTCCCAATGAATGAGTGACTGTGCTGGCGTCCCAATGAATGAGTGACAGTACTCGTCCCTATGGTGAGTGACTGTGTTAGCTCGTCCCTATGATGGAGTGACTGTGCTAGCCCGTGCAAATGAATGAGTGACTGTTCTAGCCCGTCCCAATGAATGAATGACTGTGCTAGCTCGTACCTATGAAAGAGTGACTGTGCTAGCCCGTCCAAATGAATGAGTGGCTGTGCTAGCTCGTCCCTGTGAGTGAGTGATTGTTCTAGCTCGTCCCAATGAATGAGTGGCTGTGCTAGCTCGTCCCTGTGAGTGAGTGATTGATCTAGCTCGTCCCAATGAATGAGTGACTGTGCTAGCTCGTCCCTGTGAGTGAGTGTTGGTTCTAGCTCGTCCCAATGAATGAGTGACTGTGCTAGCTCGTCCCTGTGAGTGAGTGGCTGTGCTAGCCCGTCCCAATGAGTGGGTGATTGTTCTAGCTCGTCCCTATGATTGAGTGATTGTTCTAGCTCGTCCCTATGATGGAGTGATTGCTCTAGCTCGTCCCTATGAGTGAGTGATTGTTCTAGCTCGTCCCAATGATGGAGTGATTGTTCTAGCTCGTCCCAATGAATGAGTGATTTTTCTAGCTCGTCCCAATGAATGAGTGATTGTTCTAGCCCGTGCCAATGAATGAAAGACTGTGCTAGCCAGTCCCAATGAATGAGTGATTTTTCTAGCTCGTCCCAATGAATGAGTGACTGTGCTAGCCCGTCCCAATGAATGAGTGACTGTGCTAGCTCGTCCCTATGAGTGAGTGACTGTGCTAGCCCGTCCCAATGAATGAGTGACTGTGCTAGCTCGTGCCAATGAATGAGTGACTGTGCTAGCTCGTCCCTATGAGTGAGTGACTGTGCTAGCTCGTCCCTATGATGGAGTGACTGTGCTAGCCCGTCCCAATGAGTGAGTGGCTGTGCTAGCCCGTCCCAATGAATGAGTGATTTTTCTAGCTCGTCCCAATGAATGAGTGACTGTGCTAGCCCGTGCCAATGAATGAGTGACTGTGCTAGCTCGTCCCTATGAGTGAGTGACTGTGCTAGCTCGTCCCTATGAGTGAGTGACTGTGCTAGCTTGTGCCAATGAATGAGTGACTGTGCTAGCTCGTCCCTATGAGTGAGTGACTGTGCTAGCTCGTCCCGATGAATGAGTGACTGTGCTAGCTCGTGTCAATGAATGAGTGACTGTGCTAGCTCGTCCCTATGAGTGAGTGACTGTGCTAGCTCGTCCCAATGAATGAGTGACTGTGCTAGCCCGTGCCAATGAATGAGTGACTGTGCTAGCTCATCCCAATAAATGAGTGATTTTTCTAGCTCGTCCCAATGAATGAGTGACTGTGCTAGCCCGTCCCAATGAATGAGTGACTGTGCTAGCTCGTCCCTATGAGTGAGTGACTGTGTTAGCTCGTCCCTATGATGGAGTGACTGTGCTAGCACGTCTCAATGAGTGAGTGGCTGTGCTAGCCCGTCCTAATGAATGAGTGATTTTTCTTGCTCGTCCCAATGAATGAGTGATTGTTCTAGCTCGTCCCAATGAATGAGTGATTTTTCTAGCTCGTCCCAATGAATGAGTGACTGTGCTAGCCTGTCCCAATGAATGAGTGATTGTTCTAGCCCGTGCCAATGAACGAGTGACTGTGCTAGCCCGTCCCAATGAATGAGTGATTTTTCTAGGTCGTCCCAATGAATGAGTGATTTTTCTAGCTCGTCCCAAGGAATGAGTGACTGTGCTAGCCCGTCCCAATGAATGAGTGACTGTGCTAGATCGTCCCAATGAATGAGTGACTGTGCTAGCTCGTGCCAATGAATGAGTGACTGTGCTAGCTCGTCCCTATAATAGAGTGACTGTGCTAGCTTGTCCCTATGATGGAGTGATTGTGCTAGCCCGTCCCAATGAGTGAGTGGCTGTGCTAGCCCGTCCCAATGAATGAGTGATTTTTCTAGCTCGTCCAAATGAATGAGTGATTTTTCTAGTTCGTCCCAATGAATGAGTGACTGTGCTAGCCCGTTCCAATGAATGAGTGACTGTACTAGCTCGTCCCTATGAGTGAGTGACTGTGCTAGCTCGTCCCAATGAATGAGTGATTTTTCTAGCTCGTCCCAATGAATGAGTGACTGTGCTAGCTCGTCCCTATGAGTGAGTGACTGTGTTAGCTCGTCCCTATGATGGAGTCACTGTGCTAGCCCGTGCAAATGAATGAGTGACTGTGCAAGCCCGTCCCAATGAATGAGTGACTGTGCTAGCTCGTACCTATGGTGAGTGAGCTGTGCTGACTGTCCCAATGAATGAGTGGCTGTGCTAGCTCGTCCCTGTGAGTGAGTGATTGTTCTAGCTCGTCCCAATGAATGAGTGGCTGTGCTAGCTCGTCCCTGTGGTGAGTGATTGATCTAGCTCGTCCCAATGAATGAGTAACTGTGCTAGCTCGTCCCTGTGAGTGAGTGTTGGTTCTAGCTCGTCCCAATGAATGAGTGACTGTGCTAGCTCGTCCCTGTGAGTAAGTGGCTGTGCCCGTCCCAATGAGGGTGATTGTTCTAGCTCGTCCCTATGATTGAGTGATTGTTCTAGCTCGTCCCTATGATGGAGTGATTGTTCTAGCTCGTCCCTATGAGTGAGTGATTGTTCTAGCTCGTCCCTATGATGGAGTGATTGTTCTAGCTCGTCCCAATGAATGAGTGATTTTTCTAGCTCGTCCCAATAAATGAGTGATTGTTCTAGCCCGTGCCAATGAATGAGTGACTGTGCTAGCCCGTCCCAATGAATGAGTGATTTTTCTAGCTCGTCCCAATGAATGAGTGACTGTGCTAGCTCCGTCCCAATGAATGAGTGACTGTGCTAGCTCGTCCCTATGGATGGAGTGACTGTGCTAGCCCGTCCCAATAAATGAGTGACTGTGCTAGCTCGTGCCAATGAATGAGTGACTGTGCTAGCTCGTCCCTATGAGTGAGTGACTGTGCTAGCTCGTCCCTATGATGGAGTGACTGTGCTAGCCCGTCCCAATGAATGAGTGACTGTGCTAGCTCGTCCCTATGATGGAGTGAATGTGCTAGCCCGTTCCAATGAATGAGTGACTGTGCTAGCTCGTCCCTATGAGTGAGTGACTGTGCTAGCTCGTGCCAATGAATGAGTGACTGTGCTAGCTCGTGCCAATGAATGAGTGACTGTGCTAGCTCGTCCCTATGAGTGAGTGACTGTGCTAGATCGTCCCAATGAATGAGTGACTGTGCTAGACCGTGCCAATGAATGAGTGACTGTGCTAGCTCGTCCCAATGAATGAGTGATTTTTCTAGCTCGTCCCAATGACTGAGTGACTGTGCTAGCCCGTCCCAATGAATGAGTGACTGTGCTAGCTCGTCCCTATGACTGAGTGACTGTGTTAGCTCGTCCCTATGAGGGAGTGACTGTGCTAGCCCATGAAAATGAATGAGTGACTGTGCTAGCCCGTCCCAATGAATGAGTGACTGTGCTAGCTCGTACCTATGAGTGAGTGACTGTGCTAGCCAGTCCCAATGAATGAGTGGCTGTGCTAGCTCGTCCCTGTGAGTGAGTGATTGTTCTATCTCGTCCCAATGAATGAGTGGCTGTGCTAGCTCGTCCCTGTGAGTGAGTGATTGATCTAGCTCGTCCCAATGAATGAGTAACTGTGCTAGCTCGTCCCTGTGAGTGAGTGTTGGTTCTAGCTCGTCCCAATGAATGAGTGACTGTGCTAGCTCGTCCCTGTGAGTGAGTGGCTGTGCTAGCCCGTCCCAATGAGTGGGTGATTGTTCTAGCTCGTCCCTATAATTGAGTGATTGTTCTAGCTCGTCCCTATGATGGAGTGATTGTTCTAGCTCGTCCCTATGAGTGAGTGATTGTTCTAGCTCATCCCTATGATGGAGTGATTGTTCTAGCTCGTCCCAATGAATGAGTGATTTTTCTAGCTCGTCCCAATGAATGAGTGATTGTTCTAGCCCGTGCCAATGAATGAGTGACTGTGCTAGCCCGTCCCAATGAATGAGTGATTTTTCTAGCTCGTCCCAATGAATGAGTGACTGTGCTGGCCGTCCCAATGAATGAGTGACTGTGCTAGCTCGTCCCTATGAGTGAGTGACTGTGCTAGCCCGTCCCAATGAATGAGTGACTGTGCTAGCTCGTGCCAATGAATGAGTGACTGTGCTAGCTCGTCCCTATATGAGTGAGTGACTGTGCTAGCTCGTCCCTATGATGGAGTGACTGTGCTAGCCCGTCCCAATGAGTGAGTGGCTGTGCTAGCCCGTCCCAATGAATGAGTGATTTTCTAGCTCGTCCCAATGAATGAGTGACTGTGCTAGCCCGTGCCAATGAATGAGTGACTGTGCTAGCTCGTCCCTATGAGTGAGTGACTGTGCTAACTCGTCCCTATGAGTGAGTGACTGTGCTAGCTCGTGCCAATGAATGAGTGACTGTGCTAGCTCGTCCCAATGAATGAGTGACTGTGCTAGCTCGTGCCAATGAATGAGTGACTGTGCTAGCCCGTGCCAATGAATGAGTGACTGTGCTAGATCGTCCCAATGAATGAGGGATTTTTCTAGCTCGTCCTAATGAATGAGTGACTGTGCTAGCCCGTCCCAATGAATGAGTGACTGTGCTAGCTCGTCCCTATAAGTGAGTGACTGTGCTAGCTCGTCCCAATGAATGAGTGACTGTGCTAGCTCGTCCCTATGAGTGAGTGCCTGTGCTAGCTCGTCCCTATCATAGAGTGACTGTGCTAGCCCGTCCCAATGAGTGAGTGGCTGTGCTAGCCCGTCCTAATGAATGCGTGATTTTTCTAGCTCGTCCCAATGAATGAGTGAGTTTTCTAGCTCGTCCCAATGAATGAGTGACTGTGCTAGCCCGTCCCAATGAATGAGTGACTGTGCTAGCTCGTCCCTATGAGTGAGTGACTGTGCTAGCTCGTGCCAATAAATGAGTGACTGCTGCTAGCTCGTCCCAATGAATGAGTGACTGTGCTAGCTCGTGCCAATGAATGAGTGACTGTGCTAGCCCGTCCCAATGAATGAGTGACTGTGCTAGCTCGTCCCTATGAGTGAGTGACTGTGCTAGATCGTACCAATGAATGAGTGACTGTGCTAGCTCGTGCCAATGAATGAGTGACTGTGCTAGCTCGTCCCTATGAGTGAGTGACTGTGCTAGCTTGTCCCTATGATGGAGTGACTGTGCTAGCCCGTCCCAATGAGTGAGTGGCTGTGCTAGCCCGTCCCAATGAATGAGTGATTTTTCTAGCTCGTCCCAATGAATGAGTGATTTTTCTAGCTCGTCCCAATGAATGAGTGACTGTGCTAGCCCGTTCCAATGAATGAGTGACTGTGCTAGCTCGTCCCTATGAGTGAGTGACTGTGCTAGCTCGTGCCAATGAATGAGTGACTGTGCTAGCTCGTCCTATGAGTGAGTGACTGTGCTAGCTCGTCCCAATGAATGAGTGACTGTGCTAGCTCGTGCCAATGAATGAGTGACTGTGCTAGCTCGTCCCTATGAGTAAGTGACTGTGCTAGCTCGTCCCAATGAATGAGTGACTGTGCTAGCCCGTGCCAATGAATGAGTGACTGTGCTAGCTCGTCCCAATGAATGAGTGATTTTTCTAGCTCGTCCCAATGAATGAGTGACTGTGCTAGCCCGTCCCAATGAATGAGTGACTGTGCTAGCTCGTCCCTATGAGTGAGTGACTGTGTTAGCTCGTCCCTATGATGGAGTGACTGTGCTAGCCTGTCCCAATGAGTGAGTGGCTGTGCTAGCCCGTCCTAATGAATGAGTGATTTTTCTTGCTCGTCCCAATGAATGAGTGATTGTTCTAGCTCGTCCCAATGAATGAGTGATTTTTCTAGCTCGTCCCAATGAATGAGTGACTGTGCTAGCCTGTCCCAATGAATGAGTGATTGTTCTAGCCCGTGCCAATGAACGAGTGACTGTGGTAGCCCGTCCCAATGAGTGAGTTATTTTTTCTTGGTCGTCCCAATGAATGAGTGATTTTTCTAGCTCATCCCAAGGAATGAGTGACTGTGCTAGCCCGTCCCAATGAATGAGTGACTGTGCTAGCTCGTCCCTATGAGTGAGTGACTGTGCTAGATCGTCCCAATGAATGAGTGACTGTGCTAGCTCGTGCCAATGAATGAGTGACTGTGCTAGCTCGTCCCTATGAGTGAGTGACTGTGCTAGCTAGTCCCCATGATGGAGTGACTGTGCTAGCCCGTCCCAATGAGTGAGTGGCTGTGCTAGCCCGTCCCAATGAATGAGTGATTTTTCTAGCTCGTCCCAATGAATGAGTGATTTTTCTAGTTCGTCCCAATGAATGAGTGACTGTGCTAGCCCGTTCCAATGAATGAGTGACTGTGCTAGCTCGTCCCTATGAGTGAGTGACTGTGCTAGCTCGTGCCAATGAATGAGTGACTGTGCTAGCTCGTCCCTATGAGTGAGTGACTGTGCTAGCTCGTCCCAATGAATGAGTGACTGTGCTAGCTCGTGCCAATGAATGAGTGACTGTGCTAGCTCGTCCCTATGAGTGAGTGACTGTGCTAGCTCGTCCTGAATGAATGAGTGACTGTGCTAGCCCGTGCCAATGAATGAGTGACTGTGCTAGCTCGTCCCAATGAATGAGTGATTTTTCTAGCTCGTCCCAATGAATGAGTGACTGTGCTAGCCCGTCCCAATGAATGAGTGACTGTGCTAGCTCGTCCCTATGAGTGAGTGACTGTGTTAGCTCGTCCCTATGATGGAGTGACTGTGCTAGCCCGTGCAAATGAATGAGTGACTGTGCTAGCCCGTCCCAATGAATGAGTGACTGTGCTAGCTCGTACCTATGAGTGAGTGACTGTGCTAGCCCGTCCCAATGAATGAGTGGCTGTGCTAGCTCGTCCCTGTGAGTGAGTGATTGTTCTAGCTCGTCCCAATGAATGAGTGGCTGTGCTAGCTCGTCCCTTTGAGTGAGTGATTGATCTAGCTCGTCCCAATGAATGAGTGACTGTGCTAGCTCGTCCCTGTGAGTGAGTGTTGGTTCTAGCTCGTCCCAATGAATGAGTGACTGTGCTAGCTCGTCCCTGTGAGTGAGTGGCTGTGCTAGCCCGTCCCAATGAGTGGGTGATTGTTCTAGCTCGTCCCTATGATTGAGTGATTGTTCTAGCTCGTCCGTATGATGGAGTGATTGTTCTAGCTCGTCCCTATGAGTGAGTGATTGTTCTAGCTCGTCTCTATGATGGAGTGATTGTTCTAGCTCGTCCCAATGAATGAGTGACTGTGCTAGCCCGTCCCAATGAATGAGTGACTGTGCTAGCTCGTCCCTATGAGTGAGTGACTGTGTTAGCTCGTCCCTTTGATGGAGTGACTGTGCTAGCCCGTGCAAATGAATGAGTGACTGTTCTAGCCCGTCCCAATGAATGAGTGACTGTGCTAGCTCGTACCTATGAGTGAGTGACTGTGCTAGCCCGTCCAAATGAATGAGTGGCTGTGCTAGCTCGTCCCTGTGAGTGAGTGATTGTTCTAGCTCGTCCCAATGAATGAGTGGCTGTGCTAGCTCGTCCCTGTGAGTGAGTGATTGATCTAGCTCGTCCCAATGAATGAGTGACTGTGCTAGCTCGTCCCTGTGAGTGAGTGTTGGTTCTAGCTCGTCCCAATGAATGAGTGACTGTGCTAGCTCGTCCCTGTGAGTGAGTGGCTGTGCTAGCCCGTCCCAATGAGTGGGTGATTGTTCTAGCTCGTCCCTATGATTGAGTGATTGTTCTAGCTCGTCCCTATGATGGAGTGATTGCTCTAGCTCGTCCCTATGAGTGAGTGATTGTTCTAGCTCGTCCCTATGATGGAGTGATTGTTCTAGCTCGTCCCGATGAATGAGTGATTTTTCTAGCTCGTCCCAATGAATGAGTGATTGTTCTAGCCCGTGCCAATGAATGAGTGACTGTGCTAGCCAGTCCCAATGAATGAGTGATTTTTCTAGCTCGTCCCAATGAATGAGTGACTGTGCTAGCCCGTCCCAATGAATGAGTGACTGTGCTAGCTCGTCCCTATAAGTGAGTGACTGTGCTAGCCCGTCCCAATGAATGAGTGACTGTGCTAGCTCGTGCCAATGAATGAGTGACTGTGCTAGCTCGTCCCTATGAGTGAGTGACTGTGCTAGCTCGTCCCTATGATGGAGTGACTGTGCTAGCCCGTCCCAATGAGTGAGTGGCTGTGCTAGCCCGTCCCAATGAATGAGTTATTTTTCTAGCTCGTCCCAATGAATGAGTGACTGTGCTAGCCCGTGCCAATGAATGAGTGACTGTGCTAGCTCGTCCCTATGAGTGAGTGACTGTGCTAGCTCGTCCCTATGGGTAAATGACTGTGCTAGCTTGTGCCAATGAATGAGTGACTGTGCTAGCTCGTCCCAATGAATGAGTGACTGTGCTAGCTCGTGCCAATGAATGAGTGACTGTGCTAGCTCGTCCCTATGAGTGAGTGACTGTGCTAGCTCGTCCCGATGAATGAGTGACTGTGCTAGCTCGTGTCAATGAATGAGTGACTGTGCTAGCTCGTCCCTGTGAGTGAGTGGCTGTGCTAGCCCGTCCCAATGAGTGGGTGATTGTTCTAGCTCGTCCCTATGATTGAGTGATTGTTCTAGCTCGTCCCTATGATGGAGTGATTGTTCTAGCTCGTCCCTATGAGTGAGGGATTTTCTAGCTCGTCCCTATGATGGAGTGATTGTTCTAGCTCGTCCCAATGAATGAGTGATTTTTCTAGCTCGTCCCAATGAATGAGTGATTGTTCTAGCCCGTGCCAATGAATGAGTGACTGTGCTAGCCCGTCCCAATGAATGAGTGATTTTTCTAGCTCGTCCCAATGAATGAGTGACTGTGCTAGCCCGTCCCAATGAATGAGTGACTGTGCTAGCTCGTCCCTATGAGTGAGTGACTGTGCTAGACCGTCCCAATAAATGAGTGACTGTGCTAGCTCGTGCCAATGAATGAGTGACTGTGCTAGCTCGTCCCTATGAGTGAGTGACTGTGCTAGCTCGTCCCTATGATGGAGTGACTGTGCTAGCCCGTCCCAATGAATGAGTGACTGTGCTAGCTCGTCCCTATGATGGAGTGACTGTGCTAGCCCGTTCCAATGAATGAGTGTACAAGACTACCCGAGGTGTAAGTACTAGTACAAGTACCCAAGAGTGTAAGTACTATTACAAGTACCCAGGTGTAAGTACTACAGTACACAAGTACAAAAGGTGTAGTATTAGTACAAGTACCCAAGGTGTAAGTACTAGTACAAGTACCCAAAGGTGCAAGTACTAGTACCTATTACAAAGGTGTAAGTACTAGTACAAGTACCCAAGGTGTAAGTACTTAGTACAAGTACCTGAAGGTGTAGTATTAATACAAGGTACCCGAGGTGTGGTACTAGTACAAGTACCCGGTGTAAAGTACTAGTACACGTACAAAGGTGTAAGTATTAGTACAAGTACCCAAGGTGTAAGTACTAGTACAAGTACCCAAGGTGCAAGTACTAGTACAAGTACCCAAGGTGTAAGTACTAGTACAAGTACCACAAGTGTAAGTACTAGTACAATTACAAACGTTTCTCAACTAGCATGTAATAGTATGAATAAAAAAATACCCAAGGTACGAGTACAAGATAGTTACTATTGAATTGTTCAATGTGCAAGTAAGAGTACAATTACTCCAAATAATGTATGCTTAAGTTACAGGTACCATTTTATCTAAATCCAATCAAGCGCGCGAATTTCAAATCTGGTTAGACCACACAAAAACTAATCAGAGTGAAAAATTTGACCAATTGTAAGTAACGACTGCAATGTTTTAGCAACTGTTGACTTACTCTGACCCAGTTAGTGATAGCGCCTGGTCCATGAGTCCAAAAATTGCCAGGAATGACGTCATCCAGCGTGGATAAAAACTCAAAAATGTCCAATCTGCATAGGAGAAAAAATTCTTTCTTAAACCTGACAAATATATAACACTGGTTATTGTCCGCACATGAGATAAAAAAATACATAATGTTCTTAAGGATAGAAAAAAACTAAGAGATATGTATTAAAACTAGGAGATAGGCAAACTAAGAGATAGGCCAAACTAAGAGTTATGTATTAAAACTATAAGATCGGCAAACTAAGAGATAGGCAAACTAAGAGATATGTATGAAAAATAAAGATAGGCAAACTAAGAGATATGTATTAAAACTATAAGATAGGCAAACTAAGAGATATGTATTAAAACTATAAGATAGGCAAAACTAACTGATATGTATTAAAACATAAGATAGGCAAACTAAGAGATATGTATTAAAACTGTAAGATAATCTCAAACTAAGAAGATATGCCATTAAAAATATAAGATAGGCAAACTAAGAGATATGTTATTAAAACTGTAAGATATTCAAACTAAGAGATATGTGTTAAATCTGTAAGATAGGGCAACTATGAGATATGTATTAAAACTGAAAGATATTCAAACTAAGAGATCTGTATTAAAAATTGTAAGATGGGCCAAACTAAGAGATTTGGAAAAAAGTAACTCCCCACTTATTTCGCCTAAGTTCCCCCCTCTCCTAAGTTTTATACTGGAATTAAAGTGACCCAACACATACAAGGGCCCTGGAGAGTGGAATACTGCTTAAAGATTTACATTGTATATCAAGATTCCTTTTTTTTTTAGTGCAATTAGAGCATCTTATCCCAATTTTAACATTCAGACATTTAACTGACCTAATTATTTAGAACTAGAATTCTTTTTAGAATCTCACTATTTGGTTAACTGTAGCTGACAGAGACAACCGTTACCCCTCTAAGAGCAACATTAGTGAAGTTGGCTAAGGCCCCACTTCCTCCGTAGATCCTCCACCATGTATGAACATCATTGTCGGCCAGTAGTTTCTGTTGGTTACGATACTTAACAAAAAATGAAAATGAATCTATACTTTAATTATATATATATATATATATATATATATATATATATATATATATATATATAATTATGTGTAAGCATATTCATATATAAATACACGTATGGCCATATTAGACTCCAAACTAAATAAAACGAAAATATTGATATGACTTTCTTTTACAGAAGTCGTTTAGTTTAACAAATAATAAAAGCATTTCTGGTCAACTAATGCAAAAACAAAAGCAAACAGGGCAGCCTCAACAAAGTGGACTCACATAATGCCACAGACCCTGAAGGTGAGTGAACACACACACACACACACACACACCACACACACATAGACTACAGTCTGACTGACACCATTTACATCCGAAGACGGACAATACTACGTTAAACAAAAAACAAACGACACTAGTGGACTGAAAAGAGGTAAACAAAAGAGAATAGGACTAAAAAAAACTTGAAGAATGAAACTATTGTAAATAAGATATAGGCCTACAATTTAAGGCATGTTTGGATATATAACACCAAGCTTGGATTATACATGTTATGTAACCCCAACATTGCATTATACATGGTATATAACACCAACCATGGATTATACATGGTAGGCCTATACAACACCAACCTTGGATTATACAAGGTATATAACACCAACCTTGGATTACACATGGTATACAACATCAACCATGGATTATATATGGCAAGGCCGTAGCCAGAATTTTGTTGTGGGGGGGGGGGGGCTGTGCGGTTTTTTTTTTGAGGGGGGGGGTTGTGCGGAGAGTTTTATATAAGAAAAAATTGGAACACAATGATAAAGAAGTATATTTTATAATAAAATTTAATTTTTAGAATTAATTGGGGGGGGGGGGGGCTACGGCCTTGATACACGGTATATAACACCAGCCTTGGATTATACATGGTATATGACACCAACCTTGGATTATACATGGTATAAATGTCCACAAAAAGACAGTCTTCACCAAACGGGACATTTTCCAGGGGTGGATCTTGATAGATGATTCTTTGAGTACATTTGGCTCCGTGTCTAGTGGCGTCTCTCGTCTCTGTCCACTTGTCAGGGGGGTAAGGGCGGGACCATCGGTTCACTCCTGCAAAAAGATTTTATCTTGAAGCTTCATTTTTTGATCAACTCATTCAACTGTATATATTTTTAGACAGACAGATAGGCAGGCAGACAAACAGGCCACGGATAGATAAATACGATAGATTAGCAAGATAGATTTGAAAGCTTGATTAGCAAGATAGATTAAGAAAGATAGATAGCCATATTACATAACTGATATTTGCTAAGAGTCTTACGGTATTAGAATTGCAGCAGAAAATGTGTATATGAGATAGTGAAATCTACGAGCACTGTGTGACCCTATAAATTTAGGTGCTACAGAAGGGGAAGCAACTCAAAATAAGTTGATGGTAGAGATGTTAACTTGGCTTACTACCCTTAATTTTTTCATATTAGTAATAAGTTGCATTTTCACCCAAAAATATCTAATCGCTAACAATACATTGATTAGTGCTCATTAAAATTCTTTTTTTTTTTCTTTTTTGCTATAAAATCTGTCGAAAAGAACAACAGAATTCACAGGCCCGCAGAGCACACGGGAAAGGGAGCAATTGACTGACCTTCCTTTCCCTACCTTTCTATAAATTAAGAACTTGTAGATGTTCTGTTTCACGTATTCTCATGATGTCGATTATTACAAATACAAAGTAAATGAACTCTGACGGATGATGATGATGAATCAGCCCAACTAAAGCTTCAACGTAAAATAATAATGTTTAATAAATAAAAAACTTGTAATACTGTCTGGTAAATGAATTACTGTTGGGCTGTCTGGTAAATGAATTACTGTTGGGCTGTCTGGTAAATGAATTACTGTTGGGCTGTCTGGTATATTAATTACTGCAGGATAAAAAACAACTGAAGACTGACCCCACTCAAGACACACACACACACACACACACACACACACACACACACAGAGATATCCTTTATTTCCATCACTAACCTGTTGGGGGTTTGGCATATGGAACACCAAGGTATATATCCAAAGTCTGGGTGCTATTTATAGTAACAATTTTCCCTTCAACTGGTCCGTATGTTGTTTCGACGACAGCCTAGGAAAAGTCATCAAACAAACAAACAATAAAACACACACACAAATCGCACACACACAAAACATGGAAGTATGTCGGATAAAACAGCTCTTTTTTCTCTCTCTTTCTCACTCTCTCTCTCTCTCTCTCTCTCTCACTCTCTCTCTCTCTCTCTCTCTCTCTCTCAAAGATGTCGTTATATTTTGTCACCGTGATGTTTCATTGTCCAAGACAAACGAGACCAAGGTGTCATTGTTTTTAAGTAAGGATTGCCTCCCAGTAAGTTTCCAACCACCTACATACTATGCCGTAACTAATATTACATTTCTATTCATGGCTGGTGTAACGGAATAAAAGAAAAACCTGGAATAATTCGAGCAAGTTAGTTTCTCCTTTATGATCCCTACAGTAATAAATTATAAAAGGAATTAAAATGTACAGGCGTGTAACAAGGCTTTTGCTTGCCGAAGGGGAATTTTATTTGAACACAGATCAGAGTTAACAGTTCACAGATTATAGTTCACAGCTCACAGATCATAGATCAAAGTGCCAAGTAAGAGCACTGTTAATACCTAAACTTGTTCCTATTGAAATAGAACAAAAATAGCCCGAAAATATAAAGAAAATTTAAGGAATATCCTTAAACTTGTGTATATACAGAAATAAAGTACACTGCAAATGTCAACATGGTTTAAGTACAGAAATAAAGTACACTGCAAATGTCAACATGGTGTAAGTACAGAAATAAAGTATACTGCAAGTGTGAACATGGTGTAAGTACAGAAATAAAGTGCACTGAAAATGTCAACATGGTGTAAGTACAGAAATGAAGTACACTGCACATGTCAACATGGTGTAAGTATAGAAATGAAGTACATTAAAAAAATGTCTACATCGGGGATATAGTGAAATGAAGGACACTGATCTCTGAAGTCCCTGTATGGGTGAAATGTCTCTCTCATTGACCCTGTAAACTACTATGGGACAGTTTGTGTAGTGCCCCACTTTCATCCCCCAACAAAAACCGATAGTGAGATGACCATCGAGGAACCGCGTGAGACGTTCAGGGAACTTTCACCATGTCCTCAAAAAAATTAAGCTTGGTTCTCACTTCAGATCGAATCCGGGACCCTCATGTCAACAGTTGAGCGCTCTACCGCACTACCATTCGCCCCCTAAAGTACACTGAACATGTCCCATATCGGAGGTAGAGAAATGAAGTTCATGGTTTCTCACCAATTAAAACCCCAGTTCTCAACCCGTGGTACGCGTACCTAAAGAGGTAACGGGAAATGTTATACAGGGGGAAAAATAATTTTTTTATAATTTAGCGACATATAATTTTCGTTTCAAACAAACAAGAGTTAAAAAAAAAAGATCACCAGTTTGTGTATCACCAAACCACGTGACCAAATATCGCATTAGAAAAGTATAAATATTTTATAATGGAAAAAAAGTAGATTTATTCGTGAATTTAATTAAATGTGAGGGGGTACCAGCAGTTATACTTTTGTACCCTTTGGGGTACAGTCGCAAAAATAAAAAGTCGAGAACTGCTGAACTAAAACAATGTCCTATCTACAGGACTCTCAAACCATTGCGCTACTACACCACAATTGATAACCAAATAACTTTGACTGAAATCTAAAACGGAAACAGAGATATTAACTGATGTCTTGGCATGTAATTTTGTTTCTTTTTTTTTTTTTGAAGTTTATCTAAACAAAGTTTCCTGTCGTATGAAGTCATTCTTTCGTCACATCCAACGCCATTTGTGCAGACGTCACTTTTGGACTGAGACTGTAAAAAAAAAATAATAAAAAGTGTTGTACCCTTCTCGATATGACCGACTGCACTGACGTCACCAACAGTACGCCGCTGATCAAGGGGAGAAAATCCGCCATCTAAGTTTCGCTGCTTCACAGTCGATAGTAGTAAAATGCTATCTCTGTAAATGACAAATGATATCAATTAGAAATTCTGTAACATCAATGATGTTGATAAAGGGACTGTGAGGCATACACAGTACACACCGATTAAGGGGGTCCCGGGGGAGGGGGGGAGAGAAAGTTTTAGTTCTCCGACAGGGAGCTGAAAAAATTTTAAGGACGGCACCCGCTAACATGAATGTGTCAAAAGCCCCGGTCCGAAACATTGCAGTGTTTATGTGTTGTGTATTTGAACTATGTGTAATGAGCTCAACAAAGGGGTGGGGGGGGGGAAGACAAATCAACAGACTGTTATGCATGAATATGTTAAACTAAGTAGATTTAATGCAATTTGTTGCCTACTGACATACAAAATATTGCATCGTTAAATATTCAAGACTATTCCCCCCCCCCCACCCAACCTGCATCGTCCCAGTATAATGTCCCTTGGTTGAGAGTTATAATGGACAACGGTCATAATAACTTGTAATGATTAATTAAATAATGATTGTTTAAGTAATGATTAACCAAGTAATGATTGACTAAGTAATGATTGACCAAGTAATGATTAACCAAGTAATGATTAACCAAGTAATGATTAACCAAGTAATGATTAATCAAGTAATGATTAACTAAGTAATGATTAACCAAGTAATGTTTAACCAAGTAATGATTGACCAAGTAATGATTAACCAAGTAATGATTAATCAAGTAATGATTAACTAAGTAATGATTAACCAAGTAATGTTTAACCAAGTAATGATTAACTAAGTAATGATTAACCAAATAATGTTTAACCAAGTAATGATTGACCAAGTAATGATTAACCAAGTAATGATTAACCAAGTAATGATTAATCAAGTAATGATTAACTAAGTAATGATTAACCAAGTAATGTTTAATCAAGTAATATTTAACTAAATAATGATTAACTAAGTAATGATTAGTTTGGAAAACTTTTTGTTTTCATTGCATCTTTTTCACTGTTACTCATTACGTAGATTCAAATTTAAAATATGAAAAATGTTAATAGATTAAATCTAACAATAGCCCAACTCACATAGCCTATAGATCCAGTCCAAATGTACACAGACCACAAACAAATAAAACAAACACTACACGCCTTGAGAAAAATTTAACGAAATAAGTGTGTTATTTTAACTAGAATTTTTATTTAATTATTAAAACCCAGAACAATAACACACATACAAACACAACTTGGGCGCACGCACAGAACTCGACCTGGTGTAGAGACCACGCACAGAACTCCACCTGGTGTACAGACCACGCACATCTCGGGAAGGGAAACAAATTATCACTGGGAAAAAATGGGGTCAAGCTAATATGCGGGAAAATATTACAAGTGACAAGTGTAAAGGAGGTGGGCGGGCGGGGGGGGGGTGCAGGTAAATGTTGTTACCTTATGTTTTTTTTTGTATCAAGTCTCACTTTCCACCCTAACCCTTCCCCTCCCCCACCTTTACCACCACCCCTACCCCCTCGAATACATCGGAGAAAAGCAACCAGTTGGATAAGCGAGGAACTATAACACAGTACCTCAGATGTAAAAAAAAGCAAATACATGTACTATGGAAAAAGGAAGAATGTTTACAGAACCCTCAAAAATTACCGAGCATATGCAGAGGTAGCAAACTTATTAGGAAAGCCAAAGCAAGGATACTAGCAAAAGCATTCATAGAAGTAGAAACAGCAGCTCAGAAGGCAGGTTCCCACAGTCAATGAATCTCAAGACTCAATACCGCCACTATTACAAAGAAAGGGAATAGAAGGCAAAGAAAAAAACATTCAAAATCAGTGATAGAACATTTGAAAGAGTAGAAAATTTTACCTGGGATCATCCATAAGTGAGAAAAATGATATTCTGGTAGAGATCAAAAACAGACAAAACGTAGGGAACAGAATACACATTGCATAAAATACCGGTATTCAAAAACAGACAAGACGTAGGGAACAGAATACACATTGCATAAAATACCGGTATTCAAAAACAGACAGATCTTCAGAAAACTTGAAAAAAAACAACATACAAGACAATGATCCGACAGGCAACAACATATGGTAGTGAAACATGGACCATCAGCAAAGAAGTAGAAAATATGCTAAACACTTGTGAAAGGAAAATATTTAGGAAAATATACGGGCCAGTAAAAGACAATAGCGAGTGGAGAGGCACAACCAATGTATAACTGTATGAAGAACTGTATTTAGAGCGATACGAAGAACCAAATATAACAGCTAGAATTAAAATGAATAGATCGAGATGGATATGACACATAGAAATAATGAAATACAACCCTAACCCTAACCCCAAAAGGCATTATATAAAGCAACACCCAATTTGAAAAGGCCTTAGGGCAGACCAAGAAGCAGATGGTTAGGGGAAGTGAAGAAAGACCTTAAAGCCATAGGAGTGAGAGAGTGGAGGAAGAAGAACATGGGTCGGGAAAAGTGGAGAAGTGTTGTGTGGCAGGCCAGGGCCCTAAATGGGCTGTAGAGCCAAAAGGAAGAAGACTAAACTGTGATACAATGTTAGTGATACGATTCAAGTCTCTATTATCTGTGTGAATAATGTTATTGTTCTAGCCCGTCCCTATGAGTGAGTGATTGTTCTAGATAGTCTCTATGAGTGAGTGATTGTTCTAGCTCTTCCCTATGATTGAGTTATTGTCCTAGATAGTCTCTATGAGTGAGTGACTGTCCTAGCCTACCCCTATGAGGTAGTGTTGTTTTATTCCCAGATCATATTTTAGTTTCAGTTTTTATTTCGTTTTTTCTGTAATAATTTTAGTTTTCGTCTAGTTTTAGTCTTGCTTCTAATTTTTTTAAAATAAAATAAAAACTCAAGATGGAGAGTGAGGTGTTTCACCACAAACTGAAACCGAGACATCACCGGCCACAGCTTCCCCCGTGCTCCACACCCCACCCCACCCCCTGCTTATCTCATACAAGATATGTTATTTGCGGGGCCTAGGGCGAGTGTTATTTGCGGGGACTAGGGCGAGTGTTATTTGCGGGGCCTAGGGCGAGTGTTATTTGCGGGGCCTAGGGCGAGTGTTATTTGCGGGGCCTAGGGCGAGTGTTATTTGCGGGGCCTAGGATGAGTGTTATTTGCGGGGCCTAGGGCGAGTGTTATTTGCGGGGCCTAGGGCGAGTGTTATTTGCGGGGCCTAGGATGAGTGTTATTTGCGGAGCCATGAGCGTTATATTTTGTTTAAGTTAGGTTTCACTAAAAAAAAAATAAAACTCCAACCGCGTGGCCCACCCAGGAGCTTTCTGGTCAAAGGGAACATTCTACAGCCCATGCAGTCTTTTGCCTGCATCGCCACCCCTCTCCATTCCGTCCGCACCATGGGAGTCTTCTTCAACTCACTGGCAAGGCTTGAAGTATCTTTCTCTGCCCTTTGGTCATTTCTATTCATGTGTTGTCACATGTTGCCATTGCACCTAAGTACCCATGTTCTTTATTTAACCCCCCCCCCCCCCCCGCGGCTCTTCATAAATCTCTGTGTGTTATGATAACACTGTTATCCCAAATTCTATTGAATATATTTTCCGATTGAGAAATCATTTCCATATTGGCTATTGTATTATTTATTACAGGCAAAAAAAAACAATAACTACTAAAATATTAATTTTTATGTTGCCATGAAATGGAACACAAACAAAACCATTAGAACGTTTTTAATTCTGTTTTATTTGAACTTATAAATATTCTATGAACTAATCTTGTAATGGAATGTGTGCAATTGAGTTATGGTGGGACGATAATGGCTGCCGTTCAACGTTTTCCTGTCCAATGGGCGTTTTACTCAACAGACCACGTGACTGCTCCGTTCGCTGTCAGGTTGAGGTTGGGAATGTCCCTCAGATATATTATCTGGAAAAAGAAAAATTAATGAAATGAAATTAAAAATAAAATTGTGAGCATGAAGCATGCGTGTGTGTGTGGTAACGGAGACAGACAAATCAGACAGAGTAATAAATAAATCAGACAGACATGTTAATAGACAAATCAGACAGATTAATAAACAAATCAGACAGATTAATAAACAAATCAGACAGAGTAATAAACAAATCAGACAGACAGAGTAATAAACAAATCAGACAGAGTAATAAATCGGGTATATAAAGAGTAATAAAATTGGATCTATACAGACTAAATCAGACAGTCAAAGTAATACACTAGACAGGCAGAGTAATACACAAATCAGGCAAGCAGACAAAGACAACAAAATGAAGTAATAGTGTCATGTGTCACGTGGTATGATAGAACCATTACTTGTATTCATTAAAAAAACTAACTTCCCACTCACGTCATTGTTATAATGGATACTCGATTCCGCCAAAACTGGAACTCCGTTGACTGTAAAACTTCTGCGGCAGGCGAGATGAATCCATAAAATCTCAATGCTTTTGAAAAACAGGATTTATCGCCAACTTATTTGAGATCCGACTTGACAAGAGGTTGAATAGTTAGCTCCCCTGTCTGGTCAGGAACACAAATCAAAACAACACAAAATATTTATGACAATTCATTTATAGAAACGTTTATGTTAATGTTCTCCAGGAAACTAAAACAGATAATGTAAGTATCGTTCTTTTTATAAAATGTCTATATCGATTTCCTCGTATGTGTGACTGTATTGGTATGTACGCTGACTGTACTTAGTACAAATCGAAAGTCTTTCAAAATATATAGTAAAGTCTTCAGGAGGAAAAATACATTTGACTTGCATTTTCTTATCGCAGTATCTCCTTGCTTAAGATCCTACATATTCCCATAAGCTCCCACATATTCCCATAAGCTCCCACATATTCCCATAAGCTCATAATATTCCATTAAGCTCCTACATATTCCCATAAGCTCCGACATATTCCCATAAGCTCCCAAATATTTCCATTCTCTCTCTCTCTCTCTCTCTCTCTCTCTCTCTCTCTCTCTCTCTCTTTCCTTATCTCTCTTTTTCGATAGTTGACATATAGTTGATTCTACTTATGCATGGCAGTTGATCATTGTTTAGAAAAAAATTGGAACGAAGCTTATAGTCCGTTTCAAATATTGAAAAATAGGAGTAGAATTTTCTGATGCGTAAAAATTTGACCTTATGTTGTTGAAATAAAACACAAAGACTATAGTCCCATTCGCCAAATACTAAACAGGACTAGAATCAATTGGCACATATTCCCATAAGCTCCTACATATTCCCATAAGCTCCTACATATTCCCATAAGCTCCGACATATTCGCATAAGCTCCCAAATATTCCCATTCTCTCTCTCTCTCTCTCTCTCTCTCTCTCTCTTTCCTTATCTCTCTTTTTCGATAATTGACATAGAGTTGAATCTAATTATGCAAGGGAATTGATCATTGTATAGCAGAAAATTGAAACGAAGCTTATAGTCCGTTTAAATTATAAAAAAATAGGAGTAGAATTTACTAATGCGTAAAAATTTGACCTTACGTGGTTGAAAATAAACACAAAGGCTATAGTCCCATTCTTCCAAATACTAAACAGGAGTAGAATCAATTGGCACATATTTCCATTAGTTCGCACTTATTCCCATAAGCTCCCACATATCGCCATAATTTACCACATATTCCCATAAACTCATAATATTCCATTAAGCTCCTACATATTCCCATAAGCTCCCACATATTCCCATAAGCTCTCACATATTCCCATAAGCTCTCACATATTCCCATAAGCTCTACATATTCCCATAAGCTCTACATATTCCCATAAGCTCCTTCATATTCCCATAAGCTCCTACATATTCTCATAAGCATCCCTCACATATTCCCATAAGCTCCTACATATTCCCATAAGCTCTCACATATTCCCATAAGCTCTCACATATTCCCATAAGCTCTACATAATTCCCATAAGCTCCTTCACATTCCCATAAGCTCCTACATATTCTCATAAGCTCGCAAAGATTCCCATAAGCTCTCACATATTCTCATAAGCTCTACATATTCCCATAAGCTCCTACATATTCCAATAAGCTCCCACATATCCCCATAAGTTACCACATATTCCCATAAACTCATAATATTCCATTAAGCTCCTACATATTCCCATAAGCTCATAATATTCCATTAAGCTTCCACATATTCCCATAAGCTCATAATATTCCCATAAGCTCCTACATATTCCCATAAGCTCTCAAAGATTCCCATAAGCTCTCACATATTCCCATAAAATCCTTATATTCCCATAAACTCCTACATATTCCCATAAACTCCCAAATATTCATATTCTCTCTCTCTCTCTCTCTCTCTCTCTCTCTCTCTCTCTCTCTCTCTCTCTTCTTATCTCTCTTTTTCGATAATTGACATATAGTTAAATCTACTAATGCATGGTAGTTGATCATTGTATAGCAGAAAATTGAAACGAAGCTTAAAGTCCTTTTTAAAAATTGAAAAATAGGAGTAGAATTTCGACCTTATGTGGTTGAAATAAAACACATAGACTATAGTCCCATTCGCCAAATACTAAACAGGAGTAGAATCAATTGGCACATATTCCCATTAGCTCGCACTTATTCCCATAAGCTCCCACATATTCCCATAAGCTCCTACATATTCCCATAAGCTCCCACATATTCCCATAAGCTCCTGCATAACCCATAAGCTCCCACATATTCCCATAAGCTCCTACATATTCCCATAAGCTCTCACATATTCCCATAATCTCCCGCATAACCCATAAGCTCCCACATATTCCCATAAGCTCCTGCATATTCCCATAATTTATAGAGATTTCGGCCTACTAACGTACAAATCGAGGATCTCAAATGACACGCCATGTTAACATAGAAACCTTGAAAAGTTGTGTAAAAGTGTGCTGCGTGAATAGGCAAACTAAGCAGGTGCCATTAGCCAAATGTTACAAGTGACCCCTTAGGAACATTTACTTAGTCGTGACCCAACGCAAAATATAAATTTAATCTGATGTTATTTTAAATTTCACATTTTCTAACCCATGCTGCTACTCAAGATGAGTTTACTAGTTCTAAAAGAGACGCACATGGTGCATTCAGGCGAGATTCACATTCATAACGGTCAGACCCGTCACAAGTCGTGGAAGGAAAGAGGGCGGGGGTGTGGGGTGGGCTCAGTTGTGTAAAGATTTAAAGTGACACATTTTAAATGAACAATGTACATAGAGCAGGGGGTGGGCAAACTACGGCCCGAGGGCCGCATGCGGCCCGTCAGAGTATATTATGTGGCCCGGATGCAGGTTGCGATCCTCTGCCGATGGTAATTTTCTTGGTTTAGAGTTTTTGCTGTATTTTTTTAAATTTCATTCCGACTACTTATTCGAATTTATGGATATTAAATCGGTTTTATGGCTCGATAATATTAATTAGAGCTGCTTGACCTTCAAGTAGATTATGACCTGGAGGAGAAGTACAAGTAAGTTCTTTTGCTGGAGTTTTAAGGATGATTGCCAGCGCGGCATTTCCACACCTTAAAAACTTTGGTGCCAAGCTTTTGTCACTATTTGGGTCCACGTATGTTTGTGAGAAAGCGTTTTCTTGTATAAAAATAAACAAGTCTAAGAAAAGATCGATGTTGACTGACTGTAGTTTATATGATGTCATGCAAATCACAACCAGTAAAGTAGTTCCACAGTTCACAAACATTATCCAAAATTGTGAACAGTTACATACTTCTCATTAATTATAAATTTACGCTGTGGTCAGCGTGTAAGCAAATTAAGTTCATTCGTCTTCATAATTATTATGACAGGTAACAATAAACCTTAGTTGAATTAATATGAATAGTAGTCTCATTACCAAAAATAGCACTGAACTGATTTAGTTCGTTTCTTTAAAATGTAGTGTGCATGTGTAATAGAATGTGAATGTGAATTAAAATGACAAATACATGGTTATTATCATTAATTCATATGTTCATACATTGTAAAATGTAATTGAAGTAGACAAAATATATATGCGGCCCGCCAATTACTATCAAGTTTTCAATGTGGCCCTCCTTAGAAAAAGTTTGCCCACCCCTGACATAGAGCCATCCTGTGTGTGTGTGTGTGTGCGCGCGTGCGCTTGTGGGTGAATGTGTCGTACACCACTAATGATGTCAGTGTTAAAAAAAAAGATGATAGATGTTATCAGCCATGTCGGCTCAAACAAGATTCAGTTGTGATGAAAGTTTACCGTTTCACCTTCCACCAGCCATGAATGTTATCACCAGTGCATGTGCTGCCAACTACTAAACTGCAAAGTTTACATTAGCGGTTGGCGCAATGAAGTGAAACCTTACTTTATTACAACGACCAATGAAGTGAAACTTTACTTTCTTACAACGACCAATGATGTGAAACTTTACTTTATTACAACGACAAAGCTATGTTGTTATTACTTTTCTTTTGCAAAGTCCTAATGATCTAGAATTAATTGTGACATTGCTACTTTTATTCAAAAATGTCAATAAAGATATGAATTCAGCTAAATCGTCATTACCTTTATGAAACTATGACATCATTAGCTTTATAATAATATGACAGCATTTGATTTATAATAGTATGATATCATTACATTTACAAAACTATGACATTATTACATTTAATATCATCATAACCTATTTGAAACTACCTCTTCATTACCTTTATGAAACCATGACATCTTTAGCTTAATGAGATTATGACATTATTAATGACATCATTAGCTTAATGAAACTATATTATTTACCTTAACAACACTGAACTTGATTAGGTCATAGTTGGTCGCATTCACTGGAAATAAGAAGAAAACACATTTATATTTTGCTCAAACGTATGAATGAGCCTACTAATTACATTTAGCACAAATTTAACATTAAAGTTTTACTAATAGCATTTTACAATAATCAGTTCACAATTTGGATATTTTATATAACCAGATATAGATAGTTTTTTTTATAGTTATCTTAGGATGAGCGAAAAGGGGACACAGGCAAGTAGTGTGCCTTCCACATGGAAGGACAATCTTGCCCAGTGCCCCAGACTTAAATGAAACAGTAGATGTGGGGGGGGGTATCGGTGGGGCCCAGAATTTCAAATATTATCAGGGGCCCAATATTTGGCAGCGGTGGCCTTTACAGTTTTTGCCTGGAGATCCACAAATATACTTTAGTCTAAGGCCTGAAAATGTATCTATTCCTAAAAACCCCTAATGTATCTGAAGTCTGCACCTAAGCCCCCAAATGTATTTTTGCCTAAGTACCTTAACCTAGTGTCTCAAAAGTACCTTAACCTAGTGCCTCAAAAGTACCTTAACCTAGGGCCCCAAAAGTACCTTAGCCTCGGACCCCACAAGTACCTTAACCTAAGGCCTCAAAAGTACCTTAACCTAGGGCCCCCAAAAGTACCTTAACCTAGGACCCCAAAAGTACCTTAGCCTCGGGCCCCACAAGTACCTTAACCTAAGGCCTCAAAGTACATTAACCTAGGGCCCCCAAAAGTACCTATAACCTAGGGTCCCAAAAGTACCTTAACCTAGGGCCCCAACATTGTACCTTAACCAAGGGCCTCAAAAGTACTTTTAACCTGACACATTGCCCCCAAATGTATCTTTACCTAGGGGCTTCAATTGTACCTTTGGCTAGGTCCCCAAAATAACGTAAGAACAGCTACGGTCGTACGCCTACTAAGAGGTACATCTTCCAATTTCATTAAGTAGTCAGCCTCAGTTGTTTTAAAGCTTATCAGGCTAAACATTGTTTTTTACTTTGTTTAACAAACGGTGACTTGAGACAGTAGCCGAAAAAAATACCTGTTGAAAGACCGTCATCCCAGAAGAGTTCACCGGAAGCTGTGTTGTCCGGACCTAGAGCTACCAGCAAACCGAGGTCGTTCGTGCGGCTGCAGGACACGAAAATGTTACGTGGTCTATAATTTATGTTAAAGTGTGTACCTTTAGTGTTAAAGACAAATATATTCGTTTAATTAAGAAATGGTTACATTATTAAAGTCCAGTGGCTCTCAAACTTAACGCTTGGTGACTGTGAATACTGTTGTTGTTTGTTTTTTTTCGCGACTCACGTGCACACAAAAAAAAATTCGAAAAAAAAGATAATAAAAACGACGCTTTTTTTAATATCGATTTTTCCCTTTTTACTTTTTCGAATTAAAATAACAAACTCTTAGTTGACAGATAGAGAAATATTGTTGTAATTATGCCAGAGGCGTAGCGATGGGTGGGCAGGGGGGAATGGGAAATCATGCCCGGGCGCTACTCACAAAGGGGCGCCAAATGGTATATTTTACATATAATATATATATATATATATATATATATATATATATATATATATGGGGGGGGGGGCAGTAACTCTGGACCACCAACAATGGTTTTACCTGTCTTCCGTTGTAACTGCTGGCGTCTGCCATGGCACTATGTGGCCACCGCGAATGTGTAAATTGAATTTCTCCAATGGAGTCGGCAGTATCACGTGTTGCCCCTCGCTGTGTATCCTCTCGCCCTTGATATTAACAGACAAAAAGAGAAAGAGAAAATAACAAATGTACAACTTGAATAAACTCTGATCAAATATCGTTTCAGCAAAAATGCAAATTCATGGTTACACACAAACAGGGCCGTTCTTAGGGATAGAAAACTGGGCGGCGGCCTAAGACACCCCCTCCCCCCCCCACAACACTGTTAAGTAGGGTCCGCCCTTTTACTTAACTACTGCGGGATGAGAAAGAGGGGGGAGCGGGGGGGCCCTTGTTGACAAAGATAGATGAGGCACGAGATTACCTTCAATGACGGCGTTTTTTTTTACCTAGGCATTCAGATGTACCTCAGCCAAAGCCTCCCCTCCCTCCCCTCAAACCGTTCCTTTGTCTGGATTTCCCCACCCCAATGTAAGCAGACAATATGAATGAATCATTTGTTTATCAATCAAATGTCTCACAGTTGTGTAATCAAACCAACGTCCTTGTGGAAAGTAAGCCTTCACTTCTCTGAGTCTCTGCAATAAATAAATAAATAGAGAAACCATTCAACAGTTTGGTTGGTACAAGAAAGCATTTTGAATGCACACTAAGTAAGTGCACGCCTCAATTTATACATTCCTAAGTAGGTTCAATATTTAAGATAAAAACAAAATTACCAAATATTACAATATACAAACAATTTTAAAAAGGGCTAATTTTTTTAATGAACTATAAAGTAAAATACACACATACACACACACAAAGTCATTGACAAAAATTACGCTAATGGAGTTTATGCTGATCGTTGTAAACTCTTAATCCTGATCACCAGTGTCATTAAATTCAGTTTCTAATTACTGTACCAAAGAAGGAACATAATTCTAATGCAGAGACTACTAGAACAGTACAACACACTTCTTGCAATATATTAACATTGAACTGCTGCAAAAGACGTAGACTTATATTTTGGTCATGGTATTTGCGAAAGCTTAGTTAATGAAATGTTTATTTGCCAGTCAAATGTGTTATTGTCTGTTTGAAGTGAACAAATTGCCTTTTTGTGTCTGTATGATGAGCCGCCCATTTATTGTTATCTGTAGTGCCGGGGTAACGAGGTACTTGGGACTATTTATATCACCTGAGTACCATTACTCATGCACACGGTGTTGAATCTGTATATCCACCTACTTAGTACCCTTACACATGTACACGTTGAATCTGTCTATCCACCTACTTAGTACCCTTACACATGTACACGTTGAATCTGTCTATCCACCTACTTAGTACCCTTACACATGTACACGTTGAATCTGTCTATCCACCTACTTAGTACCCTTACACATGTACACGTTAAATCTGTCTATCCACCTACTTAGTACCCTTACACATGTACACGTTGAATCTGTCTATTCCCGCTCAATCGTGTTAATCACCAATAATAATTTTTAGTTTTGCTTCGAGTCTACACTCACATCTTCCAACACAGGAGAAATCAAAAATGCTGGTCCCAACATAAACTGTTTGTCTATTGATAAGGTTGTGTCGTCTTGGGGAAATCTGCAAAATTGGAAACATAAACTTAATTCAGATTACCGGTAATACAAAACAAAATTAAGAATGCTGTTCTCAACATTAACTGTTTGTTTATTAATAAGGTTGCCTTTGTTTAGGAGAAATCTGCAAAATCAATAACATAAATTATAAAATGCAACATTGTGTGTGTGTGTGTGGGGGGGGGGGGTAAGAGCGTATTTTCCAATGCCACGCTCCTTGATTTGTTTGGAGGGAAGCACAAAAAAAAAATGTTAAGTTAATAGGTAGGCCTTGAGACCGTTGCATGTGACGAAGCCAGTTTTAGGCCAGTAATCGTTAAATGAAAAGCTTCCATCGTACGTAGCGGTGACAGAGAACAACGGGACCCCGTAGGAATAGAAGAAATCCTGTAAAGTATTATTACAAAGTAAGTGTGTGAGATTGCCAGACAGATTAAGTGAGTGTGATTATAACTGAAAGATTAAGTATGTGAGATTGCCAGACAGATTAAGTGTGGGAGGTTAACAGACAGATTAAGTGTGTGAGATTATAACTGAAAGATTAAGCATGTGAGATTGACATACAGATTAAGTGTGTGAGTTTAACAGACAGATTAAGTGTGTGAGATTATAACTGAAAGATTAAGCATGTGAGATTGACATACAGATTAAGTGTGTGAGTTTAACCGACAGATTAAGTGTGTGTGATTTTAACTGAAAAGATTAAGTATGTGCGATTGACAGACAGATTAAGTGTGGGAGTTTAACAGACAGATTAAGTGTGTGAGATTTTAACTGAAAGATTAAGCATGTGAGATCAACAAAGTGTGTGAGATTATAGCAGACAGATTAAGTATGTGTAATATAATGGATAGATCACGTGTGTGAGATTAACAGAGTGATTAAGTGACTATGTAAATAAATAAACCAAATAAAAGTAAACAAGTACTCAAAGAAAAAGTGGCTTGAATACAATATCTCCGTCCACGTGTACCCGGTACATCTGTGTGTACAAGTACGGCAGAAACTTGTACCGGGTCATAAGTACAGGCTTGACCAAATTAGATGAAGTCCTGACCAAACGAAGCGGGGTCCTGGTGCTGGAATAAACGTGAATTTGAAAACAGTCAACCAATGTTAATTGACAGGCCTATTTATAGAAGTACAAATAATAAAATTGAATGCAAGCCATAATAGTCAATCTACAATAGTCAAACTATAATAGTCAAACTATAATAGTCAAACTATAATAGTCAAGCTACAATAATCAAGTTACAATCGTCCAGCAATAATAGTAGTATAATGTATTTGCTGTGCAAAAAAATAATAATTGTCCTGTCATTTTTAACGACTGAATAAAATCAAACACACTTGTCCAATAACTGTGTATAATGCAAATACTGAAGAATAAATTTAATGATCCAATAAATAGACTGGACATTTAAAAAGTTTCTTTTAGTCAGAGCAGGCCCTGGGAGGGACGGAATCATACAAGGGATAGTTTAGTTGGACCTGGATTTATTTTGGCTGTGATGGTATTACAGATTTCAATTTTATTACAAGAGCTCGTAGCCTACTTACAGATTGGGCTAAGTCAAAAGTTACGGGTTCGATAGGCTATTTAAAGAACTGCTTGGAGACATATCCGGTTTCCGCTAGTTTATTTTTTTTTAAAATAATAATAATAATAGGAATAGGAAGAAACAACTAGAAATGAAAGTTTTGTGTAATAACTAAAATATTATAGAACTTGTAATATATTTCTTTGGGATTAAAAAATGTCGAAAACAAGATGTGTATACGTGTGTTATCTACCTTGAAAACAACTGGATCATCTCCCTTGCCATTATGGTTCCTCGCAAACGGATAAAATGCCCCAAGCTGATGCCATCGCACGCACATCTCGTAGCTTGGTTCTAACCAAAAACCACAAATGTCGGCGCCATTCTGAAAAGCATTTATACCATCATGTAGACTTAAACGTCTTAAATTGTAATTTATGTATTTCGTAAAGTATGCATCTAGATCATTTTACAATATGATTTTGTTTCAAATATTCTTTAATATATCTTTCAAATCTATATTTCTTGATAAAATGTTTGTCCTACCATAGGGAAACCAAACAGACCGAATTCCATCAGAGCTGAAGATAAAAAGATTTTTTTTATTATTTTCAATTATTTATCTGTCGTTATTATTTATTTATTTATTTATTGTTAACGCATAAACAAAGATAATTTATCAGCTATGATATTGTAACGAGTTCCTTTGTAAGTTCTTTAATTAATGTTTTTCAGGAATTAGCAATAATAGTCCGTGAAATAAAAATATAACAGTTAAAATTGTACCATTTTATGTATTTGATTATTTGTGAAAAATGTATGTTACTTCCAGAAAATGAAATTAATTGAAATGATGTATATTACACACAGATAATGGTTAAGTGTACTGACTCATACAGAAGAAAGCATGTCACTCACAGAGTACAGAATAATATATGTCGCAGATTATAGAAGAATGAATGTTACTTCAAGATCATATAATAATGGTATTTATGGTAATAATGATAATAATGGATTGTACAGATTATACATGAAGCATGTTACTCACTGGTTAAAGAATACCGCAAGTTACTCACAGATTATAGAATAATGCATGTTACTCACAGATTATAGAATACTACATGTTAATCACAGATTATAGAATACTACATGTTACTCACAGATTATAGAATACTACATGTTACTCACAGATTATAGAATACTACATGTTACTCACAGATTATAGAATACTACATGTTACTCACAGATTATAGAATACTACATGTTACTCACAGATTATAGAATACTACATGTTACTCACAGATTATAGAATAATGCATGTTACTCACAGATTATAGAATACTACATGTTACTCACAGATTATAGAATACTACATGTTACTCACAGATTATAGAATACTACATGTTACTCACAGATTATAGAATAATGCATGTTGCTCCACTGAGCCTGGTTATCGCCTTGCCATTTTGTGGCATAGTGACCTGTCCCTACGTACGATGACCTGGTCATGGTCCATGGTCGTTTGCCAGGAAATATTTGTTCGAGGGACCTGTTTGTATTTCAAATTGAAAGTCACTTGGAGTAAGTCTGGAACAATTGTGTGATGCTATAAGATAAACGTATTTATGTAGGTGTTAAACGATGGGTATGTACGTACGTAATAGTGCATATGTATGTATGCATGTATGTATTTAAGTATATATGTTAGTTGACAGGAGGGAATAGTAGGCAAATAGGAAAGTAGGGGGCTGGTACATAGCAGTGCCGTTTTAAGGGTTTTGTGGGGCCTCGGGCAAAAGTACATGTGGCGGCCCCTTTTATACAAAAGTCATTCCTATGTTTTGGGGGGCCCTAAGCTAATTTACATTTGAGGCTCCTTTGGATAAAACACTGTCGAGGTCGTTGCTTTAAAATCCTAGGAACTAGTAATCTGTGATAAGTGGGGCCCCTCTGATCCCAAAATTGAAGTCATCTTTGGGGACTCTTTGTTAGTTGGGGCCCTTGACACCCGCCTAGTTAGCCTACACATAAAAAGGGCTCTGGTAGTTAGCTAGATAAGTTGACGTTTAGTTTAAGTCCCATTTAGCAAACATTTCTTGTAATCTCGCATGGTCTCAGCACCTGAGTGAAATCTCGCTTTGTCTCAGCACCTGAGTGAAATCTTGCTTTGTCTCAGCACCTGAGTGAAAACGCGTGAGGATTAGATATGAGATATGAAAAGGACTTTTTTTTCCTTTTACGTATAACATAATTGTAGCGTTGGTCAGTTAACTTTGAAGACTTTTGAAATATGTTATTTTATGTGATTTTGAAAGTGTTCCCTTTTTAAACAATATTGGTGTGGAAAAATGGTCACTGATGCAGATGGATTCTTCCCCATGTCCATGTTTGTCCAGACTCGCCCCCCCATCCCTCCCTTGTCTGTACTTGTCTTCTTCCTTTGGCTCTACAGCCCATTTAGGGCCCTGGCCTGCCATACTACTTGTCTCCACTTTTCCCGACCCACGGTCTTCTTACTCCACTCTCTCACTCCTATGGCTTCAAGGTCTTTCTCCCCCTCCCTTCTTCGCCTGCCCTTAGACCGTTTCTGATTGAGTCTTGCGTTATCTATTCCATTCTTTCTACGTGCCCCAACTACCTCAATTAGCTATTATTACCCCGTTTTAACAGCGTAATGAAGCCCCCCCACCAGCCAGTTACTTCTTTGGGTACTCTACGGATTACTAATGTATAAATAAATGATAATTCAGCCCGGGACCTCTATATCTTGGTAATATCTGATTAGCTGCTCTGGCACGCCATTGTGTTAGACCCTACCTGGCCACACACATATCTTACACACTAGTTGCAAGTACCCGGCTTTGCCCGGGTTTAAAAAAAGTTTTTTGTTTTCTCCCTACCCCCCTCTCTCCCTTCCTCTCTCTCTCCCTCCCTCACCTCTCTCTCCCTTCCTACCCCCTCTATCCCTTTCTCTTTCCCTCCCTCCCTTTATCCCTCCCTCTCCTTCCCTCCCTAACTCTCCCATCTCCCTCTCTCCTTCCCTCCCCTTTCTCTCCCTCCCTCCTTTCTCTCTCCCGTCTCCCTCTCTCTCCCTCACCCTCCCTCCCTCATTTCCTCTCCATCCCTTTCCCCCTCTCTTTTTATCTCTCCCTCCCTCCTCCCCCTCTATCTCCCTCCCTCCCCCTCTATCTCCCTCCCTGCCCCTCCCCCTTCCTTTCTCTTTTCCTTCCTCTCCCTTTCTCTCCCTCCTCCTCTCTCTCCAACCCTCCCTCTCCCCTCCTTCTCTCCCCCTCCCTGCCCCCTCCTTCCCTCTCCCTCCTTGCCCACCTCTCTCTTTATCTCTCTCCCCCCTCCCTCTCTCTGTACAATTAAACGTCAAATTACGCTCCTTAAATAAACAGAAAACCTTATTTTAATCCCGGCCAAAGCCGGGTAATTGCAGCATGAAAAAAAAAAAACAATATTTTATTTTTTTCCGTCCCTAACCCTTTCTTCTCCGTCACTTGGTGCGCGAATAGAGGGGATTCCCTGTGCATTGATACAATTTGAATGCAATAACATTTAAAACACCCGCAAAATACTAAAATAATTAATTACAATTAAACTACCTATTGAGATAATAAATAATGTTAATAATGTCACAAAATCATTTTAATTAACGTATTTCGGTTTATTAAAGTGCACCTTTAATTTTAATCTTCCGAATACATAAAACGATAGGTAAATAGATATGACTATTGATTTCATCATGTTTACAATTGAAGTTTCCGGGAGTTACCCCTCTTTTAAAAATGTATCATAGGGAAATGACGTCACAGAGGAATTTTATCTATGGCGCCGTCGAGATTACTTTAATATAGTAAAATACTAAAATAATTAATTACAATTAAACTACCCATCGAGATGAAACGAAACATGTCCTATAACCTTTCCCATGTAATTATGTGTATGTGTAACAACTTTCACGTTATTTGGTTTTCTGGATCTTGAGTTATAACGGAACAGACAGACAACAAATGCGTCTTATAAGTATAGAGATGTATTCATTTCATAAAGCTATTGGAAATGTGTACACAGTGTATACTGTAACTAAGAACGCCTCACTTGTAAGTCCTGATAGCCATTGTGTGTGCGTATAGACTGTGCACGTCATAATGTCTGCCTAAAGTCTGCTGTGAGTCCATACACAAAGTCTTCACAAACAGTTCCCCTTTCTCTTCTACGCCGTCTAGATCTGGATCGATTGAAGAAGAATTCAATAACATTGTTATCAGGTACAATATCAATGAACAAATTTAATTAATATTTTTTTCGTCTTCAGACCCGCTCGTAGATCTTTGGGGGCCCTTGGCAGAGACACATACATAAAGTGGGCCCTATGGAAAGACTTACAGAAATATTGGGGCCCTTGGCAAAGACTCACAGAAATATTGGGGCCCTTGGCAAAGACTTACAGAAATATTGGGGGACATAGGCAAAGACTTACAGAAATATTGGGGGCCCTAGGCAAAGACTTACAGAAATATTGGGGGCCCTAGGCAAAGACTTACAGAAATATTGGGGGCCCTAGGCAAAGACTTACAGAAATATTGGGGGCCCTGAGGCAAAGAGCTTACAGGAAATATTGGGGACCCTAGGCAAAAGACTTACAGAAGTATTGGGGGGCCCTAGGCAAGGGCTTACAGAGAAATATTGGGGGGCCCTAGGCAAGAAGACTTACCAGAAATATTGGGGGCCATAGGCAAAGACTTACAGAAATATTGGGGGCCCTATGGAAAGACTTACAGAAATATTGGGGGACATAGGCAAAGACTTACAGAAATATTGGGGGCCCTATGTAAAGACTTACAGAAATATTGGGGGCCCTAGGCAAAGACTTACAGAAATATTGGGGGCCATAGGCAAAGACTTACAGAAATATTGGGACCCTTGGCAAAGACTTAAAGAAAATTTGGGGGGGTCCTGGCTGGGGACAATAAGCAATGGGGGCCCAATGCTATATCCTAGTTTGGTTATCCATCAATGAAAACTTTCTTGTCTGCGTACATCATTCGCTTACAACAGGGATTTCTTAGGGTTTTTTTTTTTTTTTTTCAATCTTAAAAGCCTCTTTTATAACTCATTAGTATAATAATGTTTCCCCAACATTAGGTTACCAGCTTAAAATCTCTAATTCCCCCATCGGCAGTTAGGGATAAATTTAATCTAGAAAAAAATAAATGTTAATCCTTTTCATCAGGGGAAGCTACTTACGTGGAAGGTATGGTGGATAGTTTAAACTGTTTTGGTTGCATCCCTTGGTGGATCCTTTGACGAAATTGGACGGCTCGTTCATATCCTAAAGGTTAAAAAATAATAATGCATGAACTAATGCCAAATTGTATGTAAAGTAGGCCTACATGTAATGAAACTAGTAATTTGTTGCCAACTCCAAAACGTAATCAGAGGACTCAATCAGTAAATGTATGACTCAGGCTATAATCAATACTTACAATCCACAGGGCATCCACTCCACGCCAACGTCCTCTCTATAAAACTGAATCCATTCAGTCCACCAGTCCTGAATATCGGTATTTAGTGTAAGTCGGGGTAAAAGGTCACACCTGGCCAGACCTGGTAGAATTATTGTGTAAATATCATTATTATTTCATTATTTTAATTTCAAAATACTACAAAATCGAATAAAGATGTTGTAAAGATGTTATATTCATTTATGGCCGTTCACTTATTATATGACTTTAGAGGGAGTAAAGGGCGGGAGGGGATAGCCAAAGCTGTAGCTGGTTACTGTGGCGCCCCGTGCGAGTTTCATTTTTTAGCGCCCTTCCTCTCAGTCTGAAGCGTGCAAAAAGCCACAGGGTGGACCAGTCCGGAAGCTTGCTGGCCATCGGGCTCTATGGCAGTCTCCAGATGTTGAGAGACACAGCGAGCCTGATCTCACGGGCTCTAAGAGACTCAAGTCTCAGCCCGCAGTTATTACTGACAGAGTTCATGGAAACCATTTAACAGCGCTCTTTCGGCGCCCCCCTTAATAATACAGCGCCCCGTGCGGCCGCCAAAACTCGCAGTACCTTTCCTACGCCACTGGTGATACCTCAATGCCGCTCATAATGTCAACGTCTCGGCACTGAAAAAAATATAAATAACAAAACATATGACATAAAACATTGGAACATTATTGTTTCAGAAGGGGTGGTTGGATGGGGTCTTTGTTATTAGAACGTTGTTTTGCGATATATGCAGTGGCGTCACTACGGTTAGCGTCACCAGGTGCGGAAAATTCAGGGTGTCCCCCCCCCCACCCAAGACTTCCACCATGAGCATTTCAAATTTTCCTGCACTAGATCTTAGAGAATTTACTTTAAAATATTTTAGCGATAAAAACGATAGTATTACTGACTGTATTTAGGAAAGATGTATATTTCTTTCATTAAACCAAGTTTATAAACTCCAATTTCATGAAATCACGTGACTAAATGCATCCCCCCCCCCTTTTTTTTAGACCGTTTGCAAACAAACAACAACTCTAGATTGATCCGAGCAGCTTTGAACTGTATTCATTTACCTAGGCTCCAGCCGCTCTGCATGGTGACACTCTATACTACTGCTCTATATGGTGACGCCCTGTGCTACTGCTCTATATAGTGACACCCCGTGCTACTGCTCTGTATAGTGACACCCTGTGCTACTGCTCTGTATGGTGACACGCTGTGCTACTGCTCTATATGGTGACACCCCGTGCTACTGCTCTATATGGTGACACCCCGTACTACTCTACTATATGGTGACACCCTGTGCTACTGCTCTATATGGCGACACCTAGTGCTACTACTCTATATGGTGACACCCTGTGCTACCGCTCTATATGGCGACACCCTGTGCTACTGCTCTATATGGTGACACCCTGTGCTACTGCTCATGTTTTTAACTGTGATCGGTTATAAAATCGACTATACCGATTTTATTTTCTGCTATGAAATGTCGAACTGTTCATTTTGGTGTCACCCTTAAAATGGTGTTTCACGGTGCGGCTCTCGCCCCCCCCCCTTTAGTGACGCCACTGATATGATATCTGAACGGTCTATTTCAAATCGTGATGTGCCTGTTTGATAACAGTGTATAATTGGAACTAATTCTCTGCACCACGCATTCATCACACGCATACCTCTCCAACAAGAGTGGAGTTATCTGCCGCTTTCACAAAAATGTCTGCCTCCAGCCCAGTGTCTGTCATATTGTATTTTGGGAAATCAGTATGCATTACATTGTGATACTGTTGTTAGCCCCGTTACTAGGGTCCTGAAATGAGCAGTATCGTAATCAAAGAGAGTAAATGTGTATATTACCATGTGTAACCTCAATAACAAACTATTGGCTATTTATAGTTACTGTACCAGGACCAGTAGTTTTGATTAAATTTGTTCTAACATTTTAACACGTCATCACTTATAGAGGGGGGGGGGAGAAAGAGAGAGACACACCCAAACACACACACACACACACACAGAGAGAGAGTGGGGGAGAGAGGGAGAAGATAAATATCACTGACCACTATGGCCTTACAAAGTGCATCTTGTAACTCACATAGTTTTCAATGACCAGGTCTAAGAAAAAAGTTGGCCCAGTCTTGTTGCGGTCGTAGGTAAAAACATCAAACTTTGTGGAATGTCTCCCATCTGCCCACTGACCATCCTGCATACAACAAGTGACATACTGAAGTGTCAGACACACGTTTGTCTTCATTAAGTTACGTTATATAGAAACGAATGGGGATTTAAATGAAACTAGAGGGACTTTAATACAAACTAGTGGAACTTTAAATAGAAACTAGAGGACTTTAATACAAACTAGTGGAACTTTAAATGAAACTAGAGGACTTTCAATGCAAACTAGTGGAACTTTAAATGAAACTAGAGAGGGACTTTCAATGCCAACTAGTGGAACTTTTAAAATGAAACTAGAGGGACTTTAACTGCAAACTAGATTGGAATTTTAAATGAAACTAGAGGGACTTTAGTGCAAATTAGTGGAACTTTAAATGAAACTAGAGTGACTGTAATACAAACTGATGGAACTTTGAAATAAAACTGGAGGACTTTAATGCAAACTAGTGGAACTTTAAATGAAACTAGAGGGACTTTAATACAAACTAGTGGAACTTAAGTTGTCATAATAGCTCTGTTAAAACTAACTTGTAAAATATCTATCAAATGCTAAATGTTCTGTATAAGACATCATCTTACATAAGGTATTCCTAGCTACCCTGTTTCCTATCAATCACCTGCTCCATGTCACAAAATGTTCCTGTATCCCCACCAGCAAAGGTGAAGCCCAGGGCTCCAGCTAAGGTGGGAACACGGGTTTCACCAATAGCCTGTTGACACATGATGAATATACATTATTGAAATATATCTAATGTATGAGCCTCTCACAGAATATATATATATATATATGCATCTATAAAAGAGAGAGAGAGAGAGACAGAGAGAGAGAGTAGAACAGACATTAGATAAAGTTAGATAGAGCAGACAGACAGACAGACAGAACAAAGACAGATAGATAGATAGATAGATAGATAGATAGATAGATAGATAGATAGATAGATAGATAATATAGATAGATAGATAGATAGATAGATAAGATGAATAGAATAGATAGATAGATAGATAGATAGATAGATGAATAGATAGATAGATTAGATATTAGATAGATAGATAGATAGATAGATAGATAGATAGATAGATAGATGAATTGATGAATAGATAGATGAATAAGATAGATAGATAGATAGATATATATAGATAGATAATGATAGATAGAATAGATAGATAGATAGATAGATAGATAGATAGATATTAGATAGATAGATAGATAGATAGATAGATCAGATAGATAGATAGATTTTAGATAGATAGATAAGATAAGGGGAGAAAATGGTAACAGAGTATGTGACTGTGTTATTGTTACAGTTTGGATTCCGTGAATAGAATGTTTTTAACAGTCGATGAGAGAGCCACACAATCTGGTCAGTGTGTATGGCGGTACTGAGCACACAAAAAAAACACTGACCTGCTATAATGTTTGTGCGTCTGACGGGGACTGACCAAGAAAAACCATGAAATCTAAAACACCTCCAATAGTTGTGTATGTTGTGGCTGGGTCAGGGCTTGGTTGGAAGTAAGACTTCTGTAAAAATGAATGATTAGTAGACATTGAGTAGACATTTAACCAGACATTTAATGAGCATTAGTAGAAATTTATTGGACATTGAGTAGACATTAGAAGACATTGAGTAGACATTTAATAGACATTTGGTGTATCGGAAAGCGAGCTGGTTTTTCGGGTGACATCTTTTTTTTTATCTGTCTTTGTGAGTCATCTGTTTACATTTATTCCAGTGTAAGAGAAGCCAGATCGTGTGTCCAGCCAGGGTTCCTACAAAGCTATGCGCGTATGCAAGTGCACACAATACGCCGAGCGCACGCGCGCACACACACACATTACAACAGTGTACACAATTATTTCATTTCGCATGTCTGCGTACTGTTTTGTTACTTTAGCCAATGTTGGTT
>JAGDYQ010000018.1:9302262-9337676 GCA_021962125.1 Bulinus truncatus | reverse complement strand
CCAACATGGTGCTACTGAAGAACACCAACGCCATGGGTCAGTGAGTTTGTCTTTTATAATTACGTTTTTGTTTGTGTGTATGTATATGTGTGTGTGTGTGTATGTATATATGTTTGTGTTTGTGTGGCTTGGGAAAGCTATGAGGCTCGATCGACAGGTGCAGGTTTACAATGGAGGACTACCTCCAATGCTACTTTTTTACCTTTCACCCTGCTGTAATCTTGTAGCAGATTCAGACTCAATGCCTCCGTGGTGTCACCATGCCATTGCACCCCTTCCCCCCGCCAGCCCCAACACCAGAATATATCATGTATGTACAATATGAAGCTTGTAAATTGCTGAGTGCGGTAACCAATATTGGCTGTGCGCAACAAAACAGTACGCAGACATGCGAAATGAAATAATTGTGTGCACTGTTGTAATGTGTGTGTGCGCGCGTGCGCTCGGCAGATTGTGTGCACTTGCATACGCGCATAGCTTAGTAGGAACCCTGGCAGGTGGACACACGATCTGGCGTCTCTTACACTGGAATAAATGAAAACAGATGACTCACAAAGAAAGATAAAAAAAAAGATGTCACCCGAAAAACCAGCTCGCTTTCCGATACACCAAATGTCTACTAAATGTCCAATAAATTTCTACTAATGTCTACTAAATGTCTGCTAAATGTCTACTCAATGTCTACTCAATGTCTACTCAATGGCCACTCAATGGCCACTCAATGTCCACTCAATGTCCACTCAATGTCTACTCAATGTCTACTCAATGTCCAATAAATTTCTACTAATGTCTACTAAATGTCTGCTAAATGTCTACTCAATGTCTACTAATCATTCATTTTTACAGAAGTCTTACTTCAGCCAAGCCCTGACCCAGCCATAACATACACAACTATTGGAGGTGTTTTAGATTTCTACATTTTTCTTGGTCAGTCCCCGTCAGACGTGGTCAAACATTATATACAGGTCAGTGTTTTTTTTCTGTGCTCAGTACTGCCATACACACCGAACAGATTGTGTGCCTTCTCATCGACTGTTAAAAAACATCGCACTAATGGAATTCAAATTGTAACAATAACACAGTCATATACTTGTTACCATTTTTCCATATCTATCTATCTATCTATCTATCTATCTATCTATCTATCTATCTATCTATCTATCTATCTATCTATCTATCTATCTATCTATCTATCTATCTATCTATCTATCTATCTATCTATCTATCTATCTATCTATCTATCTATCTATCTATCTATCTATCTATCTATCTATCTATCTATCTATCTATCTATCTATCTATCTATCTATCTATCTATCTATCTATCTGTCTGTCTGTCTGTCTGTCTGTTTGTCTGTCTAATCTATCTGTCTGTCTGTCTCTCTCTGTCTCTCTCTCTTTATAGATGTATAGATGTATATATATATATATATATTCTGTGAGAGGCTCATACATTAGATATATTTCAATAAATGTGCATTCATGTGTCAACAGGCTATTGGTAAACCCGTGTTCCCACCTTATTGGAGTCTTGGGTTTCATCTTTGTCGTTGGGGATACAGGAACATTTCAGACATGGAGCAGGTGATTGATAGAAACAGGGCAGCTGGAATACCTTATGTAAGATGATGTCATATACAGAACATTTAGCATTTGATAGATAGTTTACAAGTTAGTTTTAACAGAGTTCTATTATGCCAACTTAAGTCCCACTAGTTTGCATTAAAGTCCCTCTAGTTTCATTAAAAGTTCTACTAGTTTGTATTAAAGTCCCTCTAGTTTCATTTAAAGTTCCACTAGTTTGCATTAAAGTCCCTCTAGTTTCATTAAAAGTTCTACTAGTTTGTATTAAAGTCCCTCTAGTTTCATTTAAAGTTCTACTAGTTTGCATTAAAGTCCCTCTAGTTTCATTTAAAGTTCCACTAGTTTGCATTAAAGTCCCTCTAGTTTCATTTAAAGTTCCACTAGTTTGTATTAAAGTCCCTCTAGTTTCATTTAAAGTTCCACTAGTTTGCATTAAAGTCCCTCTAGTTTCATTTAAAGCCCCATTAGTTTGTATATAAAGTAACTTAATGAAGACAAACGTGTCTCTGTCACTTCACTATGTCATTTGTTGTATGCAGGATGGCCAGTGGGCAGATGTGGACACATTTCACAAAGCTTATGTTTTTACCTACGACCGCACCAACTGGGCCAACTTTCCTGACCTGGTCAGACAACTAAAGAGTTACAAGATGCACTTTGTTACTATAGTGGTCAGTGATATTTATCTCTCCCTCCCCCCCCCTCTCTCTCTCTCTCTCTGTCTCTCTCTCTCTCTCTCTCTCTCTCTCTCTCTCTGTGTCTCTCTCTCTCTCTGTCTCCCCCCTCTATAAATGATGACGTGTTAAAATGTTAGAACAAATTTAATCAAAACTACTGGACGGTACAGTACTATAAATAGCTAATAGTTTGTTATTGTGGCTACACATGGTATATACACATTTAATTTCGATTACGATACTGCTCATTTCAGGACCCTGGTATCGGAGCTAACAACAGTATCGTCAGTGAAATACAGACGGATTTCCCAAAATACAATATGACAGACACTGGGCTGGAGGCAGACATTTTTGTGAAAGCGGCAGATAACTCCACTCTTGTTGGAGAGGTATGCGTGTGATGAATGCGTGGTGCAGAGAATTAGTTCCAATTATACAATGTTATCAAATAGGCACATCACGATTTGAAATAGACCGTTCAGATATCATATCAGTGGCGTCACTAAGGGGGGGGGCGAGAGCCGCATCGTGTGACACCATTTTAGGGGTGACACCAAAATGAACAGTTCTACATTTCATGGCAGAAAAAAAAATCGGAATAGTCGATTTTATAACCGATTACAGTTAAAAACATGAGCAGTATTTCAGGGTGTCATCATATAGAGCAGTAGCACAGGGTGACACCATATAGAGCAGTAGCACAGGGTGTCACCAAATAGAGCAGTAGCACAGGGTGTCACCATGCAGAGCGTCTGGAGCCTAGGTAAATGAAACCAGTCCAAAGCTGCTCGGATCAATCTAGAGTTGTTTTTATTTGCAAACGGTCTAAAAAAAAGGGGGATGCATTTAGTCACGTGGTTTTATGAAATTGCAGACGTAGTTTACAAACTCAGTTCAATGAAAGTAATATACATCTTTCCTAAATACAGTCAGCAATACTATCGTTTTTGTCGCTAAAATATTTTAAAGTAAATTCTCTAGGATCTAGTGCAGGAAAATTAGAAATGTGTACCATTGCTCATGGTGGAAGTCTTGGGGGGGGGGGTGACACCCTGAATTTTCCGAACCTGGTGATGCTAACCATAGTGACGCCACTGCATATATCACAGAACAACGTTCTAATAACAATGACCCCCTTCCAACTACCCCCTTCTCAAACAATAATGTTCCAATGTTATGTGTCATATGTTTTGTTATTTATTTTTATTCAATGCCGGGACGTTGACATTATGAGCGGCATTGAGGTACCACGAGTGGCGTAGGAAAGGTACTGCGGGTTTTGGCGGCCGCACGGGGCGCTGTATTATTATGGGGGCGCCGAAAGAGCGCTGTTAAATGGTTTCCATGAACTCTCTCAGTGATAACTGCGGGCTGAGACTTGAGTCTCTTAGAGCCCGTGAGATCAGGCTCGCTGTGTCTCTCAACATCTGGAGACTGCCATAGAGCCCGATGGCCAGCAAGCTTCCGGACTGGTCCACCCTGTGGCTTTTTGCACGCTTCAGACTGAGAGGAAGGGCGCTAAAAAAATGTAACTCGCACGGGGCGCCACAGTAACGAGCTACAGCTCTGGCTATCCCCTCCCGCGCCTCACTCCCTCTAAAATCATGTAATAAGTGAACGGCCATCAATGAATATAACATCTTTATAACGTCTTTATAAGATTTTGTAGTATTTTGAAATTAAAATAATGAAATAATAATGATATTTACACTATAATTCTACCAGGTCTGGCCAGGTGTGACCTTTTACCCCGACTACACCAACGACGATATCCAGGACTGGTGGACTGAATGGATTCAGTTTTATAGAGAGGACGTTGGCGTGGATGTGGATGCCCTGTGGATTGTAAGTATTGATTATAGCCTGAGTCATACCTTTATTGATTTAGTCCTCTGATTACGTTTTGGAGTTGGCAACAAACTACTAGTTTCATTACATGTACTGTACATACAATTTGGCATTAGTTCATGTATTATTATTTTTTAACCTTTAGGATATGAACGAGCCGTCCAATTTCGTCAAAGGATCCACCAAGGGATGCAACCAAAACAGTTTAAACTATCCACCATACCTTCCACGTGAGTAGCTTCCCCTGATGAAAAGGATTAACACTTTTTTTTTCTAGATTAAATTTATCCCTAACTGCCGATGGGGGAATTAGAGATTTTAAGCTGGTAAACTTATGTTGGGGAAACATTATACTAATGAGTTATAAAAGAGGCTTTTAAAATTGAAAAAAAAACCCCTAAGAAATCACTGTTGTAAGCGAATGATGTACGCAGACAAGAAGGTTTTCTCTGATGGATAAACAAACTAGGATATAGCATTGGGCCCCCATAGCTTATTGTCCCCATTCCAGAATAAAATCTGTAAGTCTTTCCATAGGGCCCCCAATATTTCTGTAAGTCTTTACATAGGGCCCCAATATTTCTGTAAGTCTTTGCTTAGGGCCCCCAATATTTCTGTAAGTCTTTGCCAAGGGCCCCCAATATTTCTGTAAGTCTTTCCATAGGGCCCCCAATATTTCTGTAAGTCTTTCCATAGGGCTCCCAATATTTCTATAAGTCTGCCTTTGGCCCCTAATATTTCTGTAAGTCTTTGCCTAGGGCCCCCAATATTTCTGTAAGTCTTTCCATAGGGCCCCCAATATTTCTATAAGTCTTTGCCTATGGCCCCCAATATTTCTGTAAGTCTTTGCCTAGGGCCCCCAATATTACTGTAAGTCTTTTCATAGGGCCCCCAATATTTCTGTAAGTCTTTACATAGGGCCCCAATATTTCTGTAAGTCTTTCCATAGGGCCCCCAAAATTTCTGTAAGTCTTTCCATAGGGCCCCCAATATTTCTGTAAGTCTTTGCCAAGGGCCCCCAATATTTCTGTAAGTCTTTCCATAGGGCCCCCAATATTTCTGTAAGTCTTTCCATAGGGCCCCAATATTTCTGTAAGTCTTTACATAGGGCCCCCAATATTTCTGTAAGTCTTGCCAAGGGCCCCCAATATTTCTGTAAGTCTTTCCATAGGGCCCACTTTATGTTTGTGTCTCTGCCATGGGCCCCCAAAGATCTACGAGCGGCTCTGAAGACGAAAAAATGAATTAAATTTGCTCATTGATATTGTACCTGATAACAATGTTATTGAATTCTTCTTCAATCGATCCAGATCTAGACGGCGTAGAAGAGAAAGGGGAACTGTTTGTGAAGACTTTGTGTATGGACTCACAGCAGACTTTAGGCAGACATTATGACGTGCACAGTCTATACGCACACACAATGGCTATCAGGACTTACAAGTGAGGAGTTCTTAGTTACAGTATGCACTGTGTACACATTTCCAATAGCTTTATGAAATGAATACATGTGTAAGATATGTGTGTGGCCAGGTAGGGTCTAACACAAGGGCGTGCCAGAGCAGCCAATCAGATATTACCAAAATATAGAGGTCCCGGGCTGAATTATCATTTATTTATACATTAGTGATCCGTAGAGTACCCAAGGAAGTAACTGGCTGGTGGGGGAGGGGGGGCTTCATTACGCTGTTAAAACGGGGTAATAATAGCTAATTGTTTGATAAGGTTTGTTTAATTTAATCTTACCACATTTTTCTGGATGTAAAGTACCGACAAGCAGTAAAGGACAATAACGAGTGGAGAAGTAGAAAAAAATTCAGAACTATACGAATTATTCGAAGAACCAATTATAACAGCTGAAATTCAAAGAAATAGATTGAGGTGGTTGGGGCACATAGAAAGAATGGAAAACAACAGAGGTTCAAAAGCAATAGATAATGCAAGACTCAATGAGAAACGGTCTAAGGGCAGGCGAAGTAGGGAGGTGGAGAAAGACCTCAAAGCCATAGGAGTGAGAGAGTGGAGTAAGAAGACCATGGATCGGGAAACGTGGAGACAAGTAGTATGGCAGGCCAGGGTCCTAAATGGGCTGTAGAGCCAAAGGAAGAAGACAAGTACTGACAAGGGAGGGATGAGGGGGGGGCGAGTCTGGACAAATATGGACAGTCTACGATCCACGAGTACAGTAGTTAGCAATCTCTTGGATAACATAAAATGATGTCTGTCAAACATTTTCCGTGGGGAAGAATCCATCTGCATCAGTGACCATTTTTCCCCACTAATATTGTTTAAAAAGGGAACACTTTCAAAATCACATAAAATAACATATTTCAAAAGTCTTCAAAGTTAACTGACCAACGCTACAATTGTTACACGTAAAAGGAAAAAAAAAGTCCTTTTCGTATCTCATATCTAATCCTCACGCATTTTCACTCAGGTGCTGAGAAAATGCATGATTTCACTCAGGTGCTGAGACAATGCGAGATTACAAGAAATGTTTGCTAAATTGGACTTAAACTAAACGTCAACTTATCTAGCTAACTACCAGAGCCCTTCTTATGTGTAGGCTAACTAGGCGGGTGTCAAGGGCCCCAACTAACAAATGGTCCCCAAAGATGACTTAAATTTTGGGATCAGAGGGGCCCCACTTATCACAGATTACTAGTTCCTAGGATTTTAAAGCAACGACCTCGACAGTGTTTTATCCAAAGGGGCCTCAAATGTAAATTAGCTTGGGCCCCCCCCCAAAAAAAAACATAGGAATGACTTTTGTATAAAAGGGGCCGCCACATGTACTTTTGCCCGAGGCCCGACAAAACCCTTAAAACGGCACTGCTATGTACCAGCCCCCTACTTACCTATTTGCCTACTATTCCCTCCTGTCAACTACATATATACTTACATACATACATGCATACGTACATATGCACTATTACGTACATACCCATTGTTAAACACCTACATAAATACGTTAATCTTATAGCATCACACAATTATTTAAGACTTACTCCAAGTGACTTTTCAATTTGAAACATAAACAGGTCCCTGGAACAAATATTTCCTGGCAAACGACCATGGACCATGACCAGGTCATCGTACGTAGGGACAGGTCACTATGCCACAAAATGGCAAGGCGATAACCAGGCTCAGTGGAGCAACATGCATTATTCTATAATCTGTGAGTAACATGCATTATTCTATAATCTGTGAGTAACATGCATTATTCTATAATCTGTGAGTAACATGCATTATTCTATAATCTGTGAGTAACATGCATTATTCTGTACTCTGTGAATAACATGCATTATTCTATAATCTGTGAGTAACATGTATTTTTATAATATATAAGTAACATGTATTATTCTGTACTCTGTGAGTAACATGTATTTTTATAATATATAAGTAACATGTATTATTCTGTACTCTGTGAGTAACATGTATTCTTCTATAATCTGCAACATGTATTATTCTGTACTCTGTGAGTGACATGCATTCTTCTATACACAATGAGTCATGTACACTTTACCATTATCTTTAGCAATATACATCACTTCAATTAATTTCATTTTCTGGAAGTAACATGCATTGTTCACAAAGAATCAAACACACAAAATGGTGCAATTTAAACTGTTATATTTTTATTTTCACGGACTATTATTGCTAATTCTTGCAAATATTAATTAAAGTACTTACAAAGTGACTCGTTACAATATCTTTGATGATGATAAATTATCTTTGTTTATGCGTTAACAAAAAAAAAAAAAAGTTTAATTGAAAATAATAAGAAAAATCTTTTCATCTTCAGCTCTGATGGAATTTGGTCTGTTTGGTTTCCCTATGGTAAGACAAACTTTTTATCAAGAAATATAGATTTGAAAGATACATTATAGAATATTTTAAACAAAATCATATAGTAAAATGATATAGATGCATACTTTACGAAATACATAAATTACAATTTAATACTTTTAAGTTTACAGGATGGTATAAATGCTTTTCAGAATGGCGCCGACATTTGTGGTTTTTGGTTAGAACCAAGCTACGAGATGTGCGTGCGATGGCACCAGCTTGGGGCATTTTATCCGTTTGCGAGAAACCATAATGGCAAGGGAGATGATCCAGTTGTTTTCAAGGTAGATAACACACGTATACCATCTTGTTTTCGACATTTTTTAATCCCAAAGAAATATATTAATAGTTATTTTAGTTATTACTCAAAACATTCATTTCTAGTTGTTTCTTTCCAATTCTGTTATTATTATATAAAAAAATTACACTAGCGGAAACCGGATATGTCTCCAAGCAGTTCTTACAAATAGCCTATCGAACCCGTAACTTTTGACTTAGCCCAATCTGTAAGTAGGCTACGAGCTCTTGTAATAAAATCGAAACTTGTAATACCATCACAACCAAAATAAATCCATGTCCAACTAAACTATCCCTTGTAGGATCCCGTCCCTCCCAGGGCCTGCTCTGACTAAAAGAAACTTTTTAAATGTCCAGTCTATTTATTGGATCATTAAATTTATTCTTCAATAATTTCATTACACAGAGTTATTGGACAAGTGTGTTTGATTTTATTCAGTCGTTAAAAATGACAGGACAATTATTATTTTTTTTGCACAGCAAATACATTATACTACTATTATTGCTGGATGATTGTAACTTGATTATTATAGTTTGACTATTATAGTTTGACTATTATAGTTTGACTATTATAGTTTGACTATTATAGTTTGACTATTATAGTTTGACTATTATAGTTTGATTATTGTAGTGTGACTATTATAGTTTGACTATTATAGTTTGACTATTATAGTTTGACTATTATAGTGTGACTATTATAGTTTGACTATTATAGTGTGACCATTATAGTTTGACTATTATAGTGTGACTATTATGGCTTGCATTCAATTTTATTGTTATTTGTACTTCTATAAATAGGCCTGTCAATCAACATTGGTTGACTGTTTTCAAATTCACGTTTATTCCAGCACCAGGATCCCGCTTCGTTTGGTCAGGACTTCGTCAATTTGGTCAAGCCTGTACTTATGACCCGGTACAAGTTTCTGCCGTACTTGTACACACAGATGTACCGGGCCCACGTGGACGGAGATATTGTATTCAAGCCACTTTTCTTTGAGTACTTGTTCACTTTTATTCGGTTTTATTTATACACAGTCACTTAATCACTCTGTTAATCTCACACACGTGATCTATCCATTATGATTACACATACTAAATCTGTCTGCTATAATCTCACACACTTTGTTGATCTCACATGCTTAATCTTTCAGTTAAAATCTCACACACTTAATCTGTCTGTTAAACTCCCACACTTAATCTGTCTGTCAATCTCACATACTTAATCTTTTCAGTTAAAATCACACACACTTAACTCTTAATCGACGGCAGGTTTTTGGCATTTTTTTTATTACCAAACAGGTGTCCTTACATTTTGGACTATATTGTCTGTTTCCTTTATAGCCCATATATGTGTGATATATCATTTTTTTTTGTTGTGAAAATGAATTTTGATAATATTTAAAAAAAAAGAATTTAACAAAACAAAATTATTTTTTTTTTAAAGTGTACAAACAGCAATAAGACAAAAAACAAGTATTAAAAACAAAAACATTTTTTCAGACATTTTATTAATCTACATATATTTCTGAAATGAAATATTCAGTTATCAATCAATTTCTTCAAAAAAAAAAATGTTTGGTGACTTTTTTCAAATATGCATATTTTCCTTTAATTATTCACATAAAAAAATTTAATTTTAAGAAAAACGCAAAAAATGTAGAAAAAAAAGTTTTTTTTTTATTAAAAAAGACATAATGCACAGTGTGTTTTTTGCACTGCCCCTCACTTTTTTGACAAAATGTCAAAAAAGTGAGGGGTTTGGCCTTATGCGCGCCTGTGTCGTGAGGCTACCTTGTGTTTTTTCTTGAAAAAGTTGAAAAAAAATGTTTTTTGGTCAGTTTTGAATGTTTTTATATTTTTTTTTTGATTTAGCGAGTGTTAGTTTCATTTTTGTCACTAGATTTAAGTTCTTTTTCCACTAAATAATGAGAATCTGAGTCCATTTTAATGTAGTCAAAGTGACTGACAAAACGTAAACAAATCAAAATGGCGTTCGGTGCCGGTCAACTGATAGTGTTATTTTATTTGCGAGAAATTGTAGTTAAATAATAAATAAATAAATATTTTTTATTAGAAAGTATTTAGCATGCATTTTTTAAATAAAAATATTACATTTGTAATAAAAAAATATTTAAAAAAATAATATTTTTCATGGTTTGACTTTATGGATCACCAGTCACATTTTATTGTATGCCGTTTGTTGGGAGTTAATCTGTCGGTTAAACTTACACACTTAATCTGTCTGTTAATCTCACATACTTAATCTTTTCAGTTAAAATCAAAGACACTTAATCTGTCTGTTAATCTCACATACTTAATCTTTCAGTTAAAATCACACTCACTTAATCTGTCTGGCAATCTCACACACTTAACCGGTCTGTTAAGCTCACACACTTACTTTGTCTTTAATAATACTTTACTGGATTTCTTCTATTCTCCTATGGGGTCCCGTTGTTCTCTGTCACCGCCACGTACGATGGAAGCTTTTCATTTAACGGTTACTGGCCTAAAACTGGCTTCGTCACATGCAACGGTCTCAAGGCCTACCTATTAACTTAACATATTTTTGTGCCCCCCTCCCACCGAATCAAGGAGCGTGGCATCTTTTACATTGGAAAATACGCTCGTACCCCCCCCACACACACACACGCCCCCCAAGCTAAAATGGGAAATGTTGCATTTTATAATTTATGTTATTGATTTTGCATATTTCTCCTAAACAAAGGCAACCTCATTAATAAACAAACAGTTAATGTTGAGAACAGCATTCTTAATTTTTGTTTTGTATTACCGGTAATCTTAATTAAGTTTATGTTACCAATTTTGCAGATTTCCCCAAGACGACACAACCTTATCAATAGACAAACAGTTTATGTTGGGACCAGCATTTTTGATTTCTCCTGTGTTGGAAGATGTGAGTGTAGACTCGAAGCAAAACTAAAAATTATTATTGGTGATTAACACGATTGAGCGGGAATAGACAGATTCAACACCGTGTGCATGTGTAAGGGTACTCAGTAGGTGGATAGACAGATTCAACACCGTGTGCATGTGTAGTGGTACTCAGTAGGTGGATAGACAGATTCAAAGCCGTGTGCATGTGTAGTGGTACTCAGTAGGTGGATAGACAGATTCAACACCGTGTGCATGTGTAGTGGTACTCAGTAGGTGGATAGACAGATTCAACACCGTGTGCATGTGTAGTGGTACTCAGTAGGTGGATAGACAGATTCAACACCGTGTGCATGTGTAGTGGTACTCAGTAGGTGGATAGACAGATTCAACACCGTGTGCATGTGTAAGGGTACTCAGTAGGTGGATAGACAGATTCAACACCGTGTGCATGTGTAGTGGTACTCAGTAGGTGGATAGACAGATTCAACACCGTGTGCATGTGTAAGAATACTCAGTAGGGGGATAGACAGATTCAACACCGTGTGCATGTGTAGTGGTACTCAGTAGGTGGATAGACAGATTCAACACCGTGTGCATGTGTAGTGGTACTCAGTAGGTGGATAGACAGATTCAACACCGTGTGCATGTGTAGTGGTACTCAGTAGGTGGATAGACAGATTCAACACCGTGTGCATGTGTAGTGGTACTCAGTAGGTGGATAGACAGATTCAACACCGTGTGCATGTGTAGTGGTACTCAGTAGGTGGATAGACAGATTCAACACCGTGTGCATGTGTAAGGGTACTCAGTAGGTGGATAGACAGATTCAACACCGTGTGCATGTGTAGTGGTACTCAGTAGGTGGATAGACAGATTCAACACCGTGTGCATGTGTAAGAATACTCAGTAGGGGGATAGACAGATTCAACACCGTGTGCATGTGTAGTGGTACTCAGTAGGTGGATAGACAGATTCAACACCGTGTGCATGTGTAAGGGTACTCAATAGGTAGATAGACAGACTCAACACCGTGTGCATGTGTAAGGGTACTCAATAGGTAGATAGACAGATTCAACGTGTACATGTGTAGGGGTACTAAGTTGGTGAAAAGACAGATTCAACACTGTGTGCATGTGTAAGGGTACTCAGGTGATATAAATAGTTCCACCTACCTCGTTACCCCGGCACTACAGATAACAATAAATGGGCGGCTCATCACACAGACACAAAAAGCAATTTGTTCACTTCAGACAGACAATGACACATTTCATTAAATGTTTTCCGTAAAATGACTAAAATATAAGTCACCAAGTTTTAGCCAGTTCAATGTTAATATATTAGCTGCTGTACTATTCTTGTAGTCTCTATTAGAATTATTTTCCTTCTTGTGGTGTGATTAGCAAATGAATTTAATGACACTGGTGATCAGGATTAAGAGTTTACAGCGATCAGCATAAACTTCATTAGCGTAATTTTTGTCAATGACTTTGTGTGTGTGTGTGTGTTTTACTTTATAGTTCATTAAAAAAATTAGCCCTTTTTAAAATTGTTTGTAAATTGTAATATTTGGTAATTTTTTTTTTATTTTAAATATTGAACCTACTTAGGAATTTATAAATTGAGGCGTGCACTTACTTTGTGTGCATTCAAAATGTTTTCTTGTACCAACCAAACTGTTGAATAGTTTCTCTATTTATTTATTGCAGAGACTCAGAGAAGTGAAGGCTTACTTTCCACAAGGTCGTTGGTTTGATTACACAACTGTGAGACATTTTATCGATAAACAAATAATTCATTCATATTATCTGCTTATATTGGGGGTGGGGAAATCTAGACAAAGGAACGGTTTGAGGAGGTGGGGGGGGAAGCTTTGGCTAATGTACATCTGAATGCCTAGGTAAAAAACGCCGTCAATGTAGGTAATCTCGTGCCTCATCTATCTTTTCCAACAAGGGCCCCCCGCCCCCCTCTTTCTGATCCCGCAGTAGTTAAGTAATGTTCCACACAATGTAGGTATCTAAAACCCCCCCAAAAGGGGGACCCTACTTAACAGCATGGGCGTATTCATGGGGAGGGGGGCAAAGGGGGGCATTAGCCCTCCCCCCCCCCACATTTTGAAAAAATGTCATATAAGAGGGGGGCATTTGCTCCCATCCCCCTTACATTTAAAAAAAATGTCATAAAGTTGTTATTTGCCCCGCCCCCCCCCCCCGGAAAATTTTTGCCCCCCCCCCTGGAAAAATTCCTAGCGACGCCCATGCTTAACAGTGTTGTGAGGGGGGGGTCTTAGGCCGCCTCCCAGTTTTCTATCCCTAAGAACGGCCCTGTCTATGTGTAACCATGAATTTGCATTTTTGCTGAAACGATATTTGATCAGAGTTTATTCAAGTTCTACATTTTTTTCTCTCTCTTTCTCTTTTTGTCTGTCACTATCAAGGGCGAGAGGATACACAGCGAGGGGCAACACGTGATACTGCCGACTCCATTGGAGAAATTCAATTTACACATCCGCGGTGGCCACATAGTGCCATGGCAGACGCCGGCAGCTACAACGGAAGACAGGTAAAACCATTGTTGGTGGCCCAGAATTACTGCCCCTCCCCCCCCCATGTCTGTTGCAGTGGTTCTCACAAAAGTTTGGGTCGAGACAAAATTTAAATTTACGACCAATGGATCGAGAATCCGTAAGTGCATAATTCAGTGCCGTAGCTAGCATAACACGCACCCGGAGCATAATACCTTTTTAGCGCACCCCATTCGAAAATATATAATATTATATGTTAAATATACCATTTGGCGCCGCTTTTTTTTCGAATTTTTTTGTGTGCACGTGAGTCGCGAAAAAAAAAACAACAACAACACTATTCACAGTCACGAAGCGTTAAGTTTGAGAGCCACTGGACTTTAATAATGTAACCATTTCTTAATTAAACTAATATATTTGTCTTTAACTTTATGGATGCACACTTTAACATAAATTATAGACCACGTAACATTTTCGTTCATTTGCAGCCGCAAGAACGACCTAGGTTTGCTCGTAGCTCTAGGTCCGGACAACACAGCTTCCGGTGAACTCTTCTGGGATGACGGTCTTTCAACAGGTATTTATTTCGGCTACTGTCTCAAGTCACCGTTTGTTAAACAAAGTAAAAAAAAAAACAACAACAACAATGTTTAGCCTCATAAGCTTTAAGACAACTGAGGCTGACCACTAATGAAATTGGAAGATGTACCTCTTAGTAGGCGTACGGCCGTAACTGTTCTTACGTTATTTGGGGGACCTAGACAAAGGTACAATTGAAGCCCCTAGGTAAAGATACATTTGGGGGCATTAGGTTAAAGTACTTTTGAGGCCCTAGGTTAAAGTACTTTTGAGGCACTAGGCTAAGGTACTTTTGAGGCACTAGGTTAAGGTACTTTTGAGGCACTAGGTTAAGGTACTTTTGAGGCACTAGGTTAAGGTACTTTTGAGGCACTAGGTTAAGGTACTTTTGAGGCACTAGGTTAAGGTACTTTTGAGGCACTAGGTTAAGGTACTTTTGAGACACTAGGTTAAGGTACGTTTGGGGCCCTAGGTTAAGGTACTTTTTGGGGCCCTAGGTTAAGGTATTTTTGAGGCCTAGGTTAAAGTACTTGTGGGGCCCGAGGCTAAGGTACTTTTTGGGGCCCTAGGTTAAGGTACTTTTGCGGCACTAGGTTAAGGTACTTTTGAGGCACTAGGTTAAGGTACTTTTGAGGCACTAGGTTAAGGTACTTTTGAGGCACTAGGTTAAGGTACTTTTGAGGCACTAGGTTAAGGTACTTTTGAGACACTAGGTTAAGGTACGTTTGGGGCCCTAGGTTAAGGTACTTTTTGGGGCCCTAGGTTAAGGTATTTTTGAGGCCTAGGTTAAAGTACTTGTGGGGCCCGAGGCTAAGGTACTTTTTGGGGCCCTAGGTCAAGGTACTTTTGCGGCACTAGGTTAAGGTACTTTTGAGGCACTAGGTTAAGGTACTTTTGAGGCACTAGGTGAAGGTACTTTTGAGGCACTAGGTTAAGGTACTTTTGAGGCACTAGGTTAAGGTACTTTTGAGGCACTAGGTTAATGTACTTTTGAGGCACTAGGTTAAGGTACGTTTGGGGCCCTAGGTTAAGGTACTTTTTGTGGCCCTAGGTTAAGGTATTTTTGAGGCCTAGGTTAAAGTACTTGTGGGGCCCGAGGCTAAGGTACTTTTTGGGGCCCTAGGTTAAGGTATTTTTGAGGCACTAGGTTAAGGTACTTTTGAGGCACTAGGTTAAGGTACTTTTGGGGCCCTAGGTTAAGGTACTTAGGCAAAAGATACAGTGGGGGCTTAGGTACAGACTTCAGATACATTTGGGGTTTTTAGGAATAGATACATTTTCAGGCCTTAGACTAACGTATATTTGTGGATCCCCAGGCCAAAAACAGTAAAGTAGCTGCCAAATATTGGGCCCCTGATAATATTTGAAATTTGGGGCCCCACCGATACCCCCTCACCATATCTGATGTTTCATTTAAGTCTGGGGCACTGGGCAAGATTGTCCTTCCATGTGGAAGGCACACTACTTGCCTGTGGCCCCTTTACAGTGGGGGCCCCAAGGTAGCCGCCTAATTCGCTCATCCTACGATAACTATAAAAAAACTATCTATATCCGGTTATATGAAATATCCAAATTGTGAACTGATTATTGTAAAGTGCTGTTAGTGAAACTTTTATGTTAAATTTGTGCTAAATGTAATCAGTAGGCTAGTTCATACGTTTTAGCAAAATATAAATTTGTTTTCTTCTTATTTCCAGTGAATGCGACCAACTATGACCTAATCAAGTTCAGTGTTGTTAAGGTAAATAATATAGTTTCATTAAGCTAATGATGTCATTAATAATGTCATAATCTCATTAAGCTAAAGATGTCATGGTTTCATAAAGGTAATGATGAGGTAGTTTCAAATAGGTTATGATGATATTAAATGTAATAATGCCATAGTTTTGTTAATGTAATGATATCATACTATTATAAATCAAATGCTGTCATATTATTATAAAGCTAATGATGTCATAGTTTCATAAAGGTAATGACGATTTAGCTGAATTCATATCATTATTGACATTTTTGAATAAAAGTAGCAATGTCACAATTAATTCTAGATCATTAGGACTTTGCAAAAGAAAAGTAATAATAACATAGCTTTGTCGTTGTAATAAAGTAAAGTTTCACTTCATTGGTCGTCGTAATAAAGTAAGGTTTCACTTCATTTGTTGTTGTAATAAAGTAAGGTTTCACTTCATTGGTCGTTGCAATAAAGTAAGGTTTCACTTCATTGGTCGTCGTAATAAAGTAAAGTTTCACTTCATTGGTTGTTGTAAGAAAGTAAGGTTTCACTTCATTGTGCCAACGGCTAATGTAAACTTTGCACATGCATTGGTGATAACATTCATGGCTGGTGGAAGGTGAAACGGTAAACTTTCATCACAACTGAATCTTGTGTGAGCCGACACGGCTGATAACATCTATCATCCATTTTTTTTTTTAAACACTGTCAGCATTAGTGGTGAACGACACACCCACCCACAAGCGCACGCACACACACACACAGAATGGAAGAAATTTTCTTAACATTATTAGGATGGCTCTATGTACACTGTTCATTTAAAAGTTGTCACTTTAAATCTTTACACAACTGAGCCGCCCCCCCCACCCCCGCCCTCTTTCCTTCCACGACTTGTGACGGGTCTGACCGTCTCTTTTAGAACTAGTAAACTCATCTTGAGTAGCATCATGGGTTAGAAAATGTGCAATTTAAAATAACATCAGATTAAATTTATATTTTGCGTTGGGTCACGACCAAGTAAATGTTTTTAAGGGCCTACTAAGGGGTCCCCTAGTAACATTTGGCTATTGGCACCTGCTTAGTTTGCTTATTCACGCAGCACACTTTTACACAATTTTTTTCTAGGTTTCTAGGTTAACACGGCGTGTCAATTGAGATCCTCGATTCGTACCTTAGTAGGCCGAAATCTCTATAAAATATGGGAATATGTAGGAGCTTATGGGAATATGTGGGAGCTTATGGTAATATGCGGGAGCTTATGGGAATATGTAGGAGCTTATGAGAATATAAGGAGCTTATGTGAGTATTAGGAGCTTATGGGAATATGTAGGAGCTTATGGGAATATGTAGGTGCTTATGGGAATATGTGGGAACTTATGGGAATATGTCGAGCTTATGGGGATATGTAGGACCTTATGGGAATATATGTGAGAGCTTACGAGAATATTTGGGAGCTTATGGGAATATGTAGGAGCTTAGTGGAATATTATGAGCTTATGGGAATATGTGGGAGCTTATGGGAATATGTGGAAGTTTATGGGAATATGTAGGAGCTTATGGGAATATTAGAAGCTTTTGGGAATATGCAGGAGCTTATGGGAATATGTAGGAGTTATGGGAATATGTGGAAGTTTATGGGAATATGTAGGAGCTTATGGGAATATTAGGAGCTTTTGGGAATATGCAGGAGCTTATATGTAGGAGCTTATGGGAATATTAGGAGCTTATGAGATTATGTAGGAGCTTATGGAAATATGTTGGAGCTTATGGGTATATGTGGTAGCTTATGGGAATATGTGGGAGCTTATGGAAATATGTAGGAGCTTATGGGAATATGTGCCAATTGATTCTACTCCTGTTTAGTAATTGGCGAATGGGACTATAGGCTTTGTGTTTATTTTCAACCACATAAGGTCAAATTTTTACGCATCAGTAAATTCTACTCCTATTTTTCAATTTTTGAAAACGGACTATAAGCTTCGTTTCATTTTTCTGCTATACAATTATCAACTGCCATGCATAATTAGATTCAACTCTATGTCAGTTATCGAAAAAGAGATAAGAAAAGAGAGAGAGAGAGAGAGAGAGAGAGAGAGAGAGAGAGAGAATGGGAATATTTGGGGAGCTTATGGGAATTCGGAGCTTATGGGAATATGTAGGAGCTTATGGGAATCTTTGGGAGCTTATGGGAATATGTAGGAGCTTAGTGGAATATTATGAGCTTATGGGAATATGTAGGAGCTTAAGCAAGGAGATATTGCGATAAAAAAATGCAAGTCAAATGTATTTTTCCTTCTGAAGACCTAACTATATATTTTGAAAGGCTTTCAATTTGTACTAAGTACAGTCAGCGTTCACACCAAGACAGTCACACATACGAGGAAATCGATATAGGCATTTTATAAAAAAAACGATACTTACATTATCTGTTTTAGTTTCCTGGAGAACATAAACATAAACTTTTCTTTAAATTAATCGTCATAAATATTTTGTTGTGTTTTGATTTGTGTTCCTGACCAGACAGGGGAGCTAACTATTCAACCTCTTGTCAAGTCGGACTCAAATGTTGGCGATAACCTGTTTTTCAAAAGCATTGTGATTTATGGATTATCTCGCCTGCCGCAGAAGTTTTACGTCAACGGAGTTCAGTTGGCGGAATCGAGTATCCATTATAACAATGACGTGAGTGGGAAGTTACTTTTTTAATGAATACAAGTATTGGGTCTATCATACCACGTGACACATGACACAATTACTTTATTTTGTTGTCTTTGTCTGCTTGCCTGATTTGTGTTTTACCCTGCCTGTCTAGTGTATTACTTTGGCTGTCTGATTTAGTCTGTATAGATCCAATTTTATCACTCTTTATATACCCGATTTATTACTCTGTCTGATTTGTTTATTAACCTGTCTGTCTGATTTGTTTATTACTCTGTCTGATTTGTTTATTAATCTGTCTGTCTGATTTATTTATTACTCTGTCTGATTTGTTTATTACTCTGTCTGATTTATTTATTACTCTGTCTGATTTGTTTATTACTCTGTCTGATTTGTTTATTAACCTGTCTGATTTGTTTATAAATCTGTCTGATTTGTTTATTAACCTGTCTGATTTGTTTATTACTCTGTCTGATTTGTTTATTAACCTGTCTGTCTGATTTATTTATTACTCTGTCTGATTTGTTTATTACTCTGTCTGATTTGTTTATTAATCAGTCTGATTTATTTATTACTCTGTCTGATTTGTTTATTACTCTGTCTGATTTATTTATTACTCTGTCTGATTTGTTTATTACTCTGTCTGATTTGTTTATTACTCTGTCTGATTTGTTTATTAACCTGTCTGTCTGATTTATTTATTACTCTGTCTGATTTGTTTATTAACCTGTCTGTCTGATTTATTTATTACTCTGTCTGATTTGTTTATTACTCTGTCTGATTTGTTTATTAATCAGTCTGTCTGATTTATTTATTACTCTGATTTATTTATTACTCTGTCTGATTTGTTTATTAATCAGTCTGTCTGATATATTTATTACTCTGTCTGATTTGTCTGTCTCCGTTACCACACACACACGCATGCTTCATGCTCACAATTTTATTTTTTAATTTAATTTCATTAATTTTTCTTTTTCCAGATAATATATCTGAGGGACATTCCCAACCTCAACCTGACAGCGAACGGAGCAGTCACATGGTCTGTTGAGTAAAACGTCCATTGGACAGTAAAACGTTGAACGGCAGCCATTATCGTCCCACCATAACTCAATTGCACACATTCCATTACAAGATTAGTTCACAGAATATTTATAAGTTCAAATAAAACAGAATTAAAAACGTTCTAATAGTTTTGTTTGTGTTCCATTTCACTGCAACATAAAAATTAATATTTGAGTTATTATTGTTTTTTTTTGCCTGTAATAAATAATGCAATAGCCAATATGGAAATGATTTCTCAATCGGAAATTATATTCAATAGAATTTGGGATAACACCAGGGCTCGATTTACCGCCGGGAATGCGGGGATATCCCCGGCACTGAGAACCGTCATCCCCGGCTCTGCTTTAGCTAGCATATCCCTGCCGGGGATGAAACCATAGACATATATCCCGGCTCGGCAGAATGTTTTTTCATCCCCGGCACTGGTTTTTTCTTAAATCGAGCACTGTATAACACACAGAGGTTTATGAAGAGCCGAATACGTGCGATGGGCCCGGGGGGGGGGTACTTAGGTACAATGGCAATATGTGACAACACATGAACAGAAATGACCAAAAGGCAGAACAACTAACAGACGAGGTCGAGAAAGATCTTAAAGCCTTGCCAGTGAGTTGAAGAAGACTCCCATGGTGCGGGCAGAAGGGAGAGGACTGGCAATGCAGGCAAAAGTCTGTTGAATGTTCCCTCTAACCCTTTGTGGGCCACGCGATTGGAGTTTTTTTTTGTCAAATAAAACGCTCCTGGCTCCTCAACTGACACTTGTCCTAGGCCCCTCAAATAACACTCGTCCTAGGCCCCGCTAATAACACTCGTCCTAGGCCCCTCAAATAACACTCGTCCTAGGCCCCGCAAATAACACTCGCCATAGGCCCCTCAAATAACACTGGCCCTAGGCCCCGCAAATAACACTCGCCCTAGGCCCCACAGATAACACTCGCCCTAGGCCCCACAGATAACACTCACCCTAGGCCACACAGATAACACTCGTCATAGGCCAAGCTAATAACACTCGCCATAGGCCCCGCAAATAACACTCGTCCCAGGCCCCACAGATAACACTCGCCCTAGACCCCGTAAATAACACATCTTGTATGAGATAAGCAAGGGGTGGGGTGGGGAGTGGAGCATGGGGGGAGCTGTGGCCGGTGATGTCTCGGTTTCAGTTTGTGGTGAAACACCTCACTCTCCGTCTTTAGTTTTGATTTTATTTTTTAAGTTCACATTTAATTATGAAACCCAAACAACAATTATTGAACAAGAACCCCCCCCCCTCATAGGGGCGAGCTAGCACAGTCACTCATTAATTGGCACGGGCTAGCACAGTCACTCATTCATAGGGACGAGCTAGAACAATCACTCCATCATAGGGACGAGCTAGAACAATCACAAACTCATAGGGACGAGCTAGAACAATCACTCCATCATAGGGACGAGCTAGAACAATCACTCAATCATAGGGACGAGCTAGAACAATCACTCACTCATTGGGACGGGCTAGCAAAGCCACTCACTCACAGGGACGAGCTAGCACAGTCACTCATTCATTGGGACGAGCTAGAACAATCACTCATTCACAGGGACGAGCTAGCACAGTCACTCATTCATTGGGACGAGCTAGAACAATCACTCACTCATAGGGACGAGCTAGCACAGTCACTCATTCATTGGGACGAGCTAGAAAAATCACTCACTCATAGGGACGAGCTAGCACAGTCACTCATTCATTGGGACGAGCTAGAACAATCACTCACTCATAGGGACGAGCTAGCACAATCACTCATTCATTGGGACGAGCTAGAACAATCACTCACTCACAGGGACGAGCTAGCACAGTCACTCATTCATTGGGACGAGCTAGAACAATCACTCACTCACAGGGACGAGCTAGCACAGCCACTCATTCATTGGGACGAGCTAGAACAATCACTCACTCACAGGGACGAGCTAGCACAGCCACTCATTCATTGGGACGGGCTAGCACAGTCGCTCACTCATATAGACGAGCTAGCAAAGTCACTCATTCATTGGGACGGGCTAGCACAGTCACTTATTCATTGGCACGAGCTAGCACAGTCACTCATTAATTGGGACGATCTGGCACAGTCACTCATTCATTGGCACGGGTTAGCACAGTCACTCGTTCATAGGGACGAGCTAGCACAGTCACTCATTCATTGGGACGAGATAGAACAATCACTCACTCACAGGGACGAGCTAGCACAGTCACTCATTCAATGGGACGAGCTAGAACAATCACTCACTCACAGAGACGAGCTAGCACAGCCACTCATTCATTGGGACGAGCTAGAACAATCACTCACTCACAGGGACGGGCTAGCACAGTCACTCATTCATTGGGACGAGCTAGAAAAATCACTCATTCATTGGGACGAGCTAGCACAGTCACTCATTCATTGGCACGGGCTAGCACAGTCACTCATTCATTGGGACGAGCTAGCACAGTCACTCACTCATAGGGACGAGCTAGCACAGTCACTCATTCATTGGCACGGGCTAGCACAGTCACTCATTCATTGGGACGAGCTAGCACAGTCACTCACTCATAGGGACGAGCTAGCACAGTCACTCATTCATTGGCACGAGCTAGCACAGTCACTCATTCATTGGGACGAGCTAGCACAGTCACTCACTCATAGGGACGAGCTAGCACAGTCACTCATTCATTGGCACGAGCTAGCACAGTCACTCATTCATTGGCACGGGCTAGCACAGTCACTCATTCATTGGGACGAGCTAGCACAGTCACTCACTCATAGGGACGAGCTAGCACAGTCACTCATTCATTGGCACGAGCTAGCACAGTCACTCACTCATAGGGACGAGCTAGCACAGTCACTCATTCATTGGAACGGGCTAGCACAGTCACTCATTCATTGGGACGAACTAGAAAAATCACTCATTCATTTGGACGAGCTAGAAAAATCACTCCATGATAGGGACGAGCTAGCACAAGCACTCACTCATAGGGACGAGCTAGCACAGTCACTCATTCATTGGGACGAGCTAGCACAGTCACTCATTCATTGGCACGAGCTAGCACAGTCACTCACTCATAGGGACGAGCTAGCACAGTCACTCATTCATTGGGACGGGCTAGCACAGTCACTCATTCACTGGGACGAGCTAGAAAAATCACTCATTCATTGGGACGAGCTAGAAAAATCACGCATTCATTAGGACGGGCTAGCACAGCCACTCACTCATTGGGACGGGCTAGCACAGTCACTCCATGATAGGGACGAGCTAGCACAAGCACTCACTCATAGGGACGAGCTAGCACAGTCACTCATTCATTGGCACGAGCTAGCACAGTCACTCATTCATTGGGACGAGCTAGCACAGTCACTCACTCATAGGGACGAGCTAGCACAGTCACTCATTCATTGGGACGGGCTAGCACAGTCACTCATTCATTAGGACGAGCTAGAAAAATCCCTCATTCATTGGGACGAGCTAGCACAGTCACTCATTCATTGGCACGGGCTAGCACAGTCACTCATTCATTGGGACGAGCTAGCACAGTCACTCACTCATAGGGACGAGCTAGCACAGTCACTCATTCATTGGCACGAGCTAGCACAGTCACTCATTCATTGGGACGAGCTAGCACAGTCACTCATTCATTGGCACGAGCTAGCACAGTCACTCACTCATAGGGACGAGCTAGCACAGTCACTCACTCATAGGGACGAGCTAGCACAGTCACTCATTCATTGGCACGGGCTAGCACAGTCACTCATTCATTGGGACGAGCTAGAAAAATCACTCATTCATTGGGACGGGCTAGCACAGCCACTCACTCATTGGGACGGGCTAGCACAGTCACTCCATCATAGGGACGAGCTAGCACAGTCACTCACTCATAGGGACGAGCTAGCACAGTCACTCATTCATTGGCACGAGCTAGCACAGTCACTCATTCATTGGGACGGGCTAGCACAGTCACTCACTCATAGGGACGAGCTAGCACAGTCACTCATTCATTGGGACGGGCTAGCACAGTCACTCATTCATTGGGACGAGCTAGAAAAATCACTCATTCATTGGGACGGGCTAGCACAGTCACTCATTCATTGGCACGGGCTAGAACAATCACTCATTCATTGGGACGAGCTAGAACAATCACTCCATCATAGGGACGAGCTAGAACAATCACTCACTCATAGGGACGAGCTAGAACAATCACTCCATCATAGGGACGAGCTAGAACAATCACTCAATCATAGGGACGAGCTAGAACAATCACCCACTCATTGGGACGGGCTAGCACAGCCACTCACTCACAGGGACGAGCTAGCACAGTCACTCATTCATTGGGACGAGCTAGAACCAACACTCACTCACAGGGACGAGCTAGCACAGTTACTCATTCATTGGGACGAGCTAGATCAATCACTCACTCACAGGGACGAGCTAGCACAGCCACTCATTCATTGGGACGAGCTAGAACAATCACTCACTCACAGGGACGAGCTAGCACAGCCACTCATTCATTGGGACGGGCTAGCACAGTCACTCACTCATAGGTACGAGCTAGCACAGTCACTCATTCATTGGGACGGGCTAGCACAGTCACTCATTCATTTGCACGGGCTAGCACAGTCACTCCATCATAGGGACGAGCTAACACAGTCACTCACTCATAGGGACGAGCTAGCACAGTCACTCATTCATTGGGACGAGCTAGAAAAATCACTCATTCATTGGGACGAGCTAGCACAGTCACTCATTCATTGGCACGGGCTAGCACAGTCACTCATTCATTGGGACGAGCTAGCACAGTCACTCACTCATAGGGACGAGCTAGCACAGTCACTCATTCATTGGCACGAGCTAGCACAGTCACTCATTCATTGGGACGAGCTAGCACAGTCACTCACTCATAGGGACGAGCTAGCACAGTCACTCATTCATTGGGACGAGCTAGCACAGTCACTCACTCATAGGGACGAGCTAGCACAGTCACTCATTCATTGGGACGGGCTAGCACAGTCACTCATTCATTGGGACGAGCTAGAAAAATCACTCATTCATTGGGACGAGCTAGCACAGTCACTCATTCATTGGGACGAGCTAGCACAGTCACTCATTCATTGGGACGAGCTAGCACAGTCACTCATTCATTGGGACGAGCTAGCACAGTCACTCATTCATTGGGACGAGCTAGCACAGTCACTCATTCATTGGGACGGGCTAGCACAGTCACTCATTCATTGGGACGAGCTAGAAAAATCACTCATTCATTGGGACGAGCTAGAACAATCACTCATTCATTGGGACGGGCTAGCACAGTCACTCATTCATTGGGACGGGCTAGCACAGTCACTCCATCATAGGGACGAGCTAGCACAGTCACTCACTCATAGGGACGAGCTAGCACAGTCACTCATTCATTGGGACGAGCTAGCACAGTCACTCATTCATTGGGACGAGCTAGAAAAATCACTCATTCATTGGGACGAGCTAGCACAGTCACTCATTCATTGGCACGGGCTAGCACAGTCACTCATTCATTGGGACGAGCTAGCACAGTCACTCACTCATAGGGACGAGCTAGCACAGTCACTCATTCATTGGCACGAGCTAGCACAGTCACTCATTCATTGGGACGAGCTAGCACAGTCACTCACTCATAGGGACGAGCTAGCACAGTCACTCATTCATTGGCACGAGCTAGCACAGTCACTCACTCATAGGGACGAGCTAGCACAGTCACTCATTCATTGGGACGAGCTAGCACAGTCACTCACTCATAGGGACGAGCTAGCACAGTCACTCATTCATTGGGACGAGCTAGCACAGTCACTCATTCATTGGGACGAGCTAGAACAATCACTCATTCATTGGGACGAGCTAGAAAAATCACTCATTCATTGGGACGGGCTAGCACAGCCACTCACTCATTGGGACGGGCTAGCACAGTCACTCCATCATGGGGACAAGCTAGCACAGTCACTTACTCATAGGGACGAGCTAGCACAGTCACTCATTCATTGGCACGAGCTAGCACAGTCACTCATTCATTGGGACGATCTAGCACAGTCACTCACTCATAGGGACGAGCTAGCACAGTCACTCATTCATTGGGACGGGCTAGCACAGTCACTCATTCATTGGCACGAGCTAGCACAGTCACTCATTCATTGGGACGAGCTAGCACAGTCACTCATTCATTGGGACGAGCTAGCACAGTCACTCATTCATTGGCACGGGCTAGCACAGTCACTCATTCATTGGGACGAGCTAGAACAGTCACTCACTCATAGGGACGAGCTAGCACAGTCACTCATTCATTGGGACGAGCTAGAAAAATCACTCATTCATTGGGACGAGCTAGAACAATCACTCATTCATTGGGACGGGCTAGCACAGTCACTCATTCATTGGGACGAGCTAGAACAATCACTCATTCATTTGGACGAGCTAGCACAGTCACTCATTCATTGGGACGAGCTAGATCAATCACTCACTCACAGAGACGAGCTAGCACAGCCACTCATTCATTGGCACGGGCTAGAACAATCATTCACTCACAGGGACGAGCTAGCACAGCCACTCATTCATTGGGACGTGCCAGCACAGTAACTCACTCCTTGGGACGTGCCAGCACAGTAACTCACTCACACGTGAGGTAACGCAACTGTTCATAAATTTTCACATTCTGTCGCTCAGAACGATATAATTACGGAAGCGATGTCACGCTGTTACTCATTCACATGGACGTAACAATAACAACAACAAAAATATTCCACTGGAGGCCGTCTTAGTAGAAGGCTAGGCCATGGTTATAATACCGTACCACTACATCGTTCCTCTCTAGAAGGCCCTTATTACCAGGAGCTGGACCTGCAGTGGTTGCCCAAGTCTCCCCCCTCATCATGTTTGCCCGACCCCTGGTATTGTAATCCTTATTTTAAAAAAATGTGTTTTTTTTTTTTTTAAACGACAGAGGGAAAAAATAACATCATTCACACAGATAATAGAGACTTGAATCGTATCACTAACACTGTAGCACAGTTTGATCTTCTTCCTTTTGGCTCTACAGCCCATTTAGGGCCCTGGCCTGCCACACAACACTTCTCCACTTTTCCCGATCCATGGTCTTCTTCATTCACTCTCTCACTCCTATGGCTTTAAGGTCTTTCTCCACTTCCTCTAACCATCTGCAGCTTGGTCTGCCCTTAGGCCTTTTTCAATATATGCGTTGCCTTAAATAATGCCTTTTGACCTCTTTTGTATTCCATTATTTCTATGTGTCTTATCCATCTCGATCTATTCATTATAATTCTAGCTGTTATATTTGGTTCTTCGTATCGCTCTAAATACAGTCCTTCATACAGTTATACATTGGTTCTGCCTCTCCACTCGCTATTGTCTTTTACTGGCCCGTATATTTTCCTAAATATTTTCCTTTCCCAAGTGTTAAGCATATTTTCTGCTAATTTGCTGATGGTCCATGTTTCACTACCATATGTTATTGCCGGTCGGATCATTGTCTTGTATATGTTTTTTTTTTTCAAGTTTTCTGAAGATCTGTCTGTTTTTGAATACCGGTATTTTATGCAATGTGTATTATATTCTGTTCCCTACGTCTTGTCTGTTTTTGATCTCTACCAGAATATCATTTTTCTCACTTATGGTTGATCCCAGGTAAAGTTTTCTATTCTTTCAAATGTTCTATCACTGATTTTGAATGTTTTTTTTCTTTGCCTTCTATTCCATTTCTTTGTAATAGCATATATTGAGTCTTGGATTCATTTACTGCTAAACCTGCTTTCTGCGCTGCTGTTTCTAATTCTATGAATCCTTTTGCTGTATCCTTGTTTTGCTTTCCTATAAAGGTTCTACACTCTGCATATGCTCGGTACTGGAGGGGTTCTGTAAATATTCTTTTTTTTTTCATAGTACATGTATTTGCTTTTTTTTTTACATCTGAGGTACTGTGTTATAGTTCCTCGCTTATCCAACTGGACGTTTCTTACGACTTTTTACAGGTTAAGTTGAACAGTATGCAAGAAAGGAAGACTCATTGTCTAAGGCCTTGGTTTACTTGAAATTTTCTTGAGCTTTCCCCTTGTCGTTTCACCTTCCTTCGTGAGTTATTTAATGTCAAACGTACGTGTCTAATGAGCGTGTTGGGGATACGCAACTCCTGCAGTGTTTTGTAAAGATAATTTCTGTTGATGCTGTCATATGGTCATCTTGAAATTATAGTTGAATAGGTCGATAAACGCATCATAAAGTGGGACGGGTGGCCGAGTGGTGAAGATACTCGACTGTCGACCTGAGAGTCATGGGTTCGATCCTCGGTGAGAACCATGTGGAATTTTTCCAGGTGAAATGTGTTTCAAAGTCGTCCCACAAGTCCACCCAGCTTTAAATGGGTACCTGACTTTAAGTTGGGGAAGTAAAGGCGGCTGGGCGTTGTGCTAACCACACAACCCCTTCATATGCCGAGGTTATAGAAACAGTTGAATTCTACACTTCATCTGCCCCGATGGCCCGTTGAGGTTAAGGGAACTTTACTTTTTTAAACGCATCATAAACAGTAGCGATCAGTTGACTTCTTTCCATGGCTGCTTTTTTCCGATGTATTCGAGGGGGTAGGGGTGGTGGTGAAAGTGGGGGAGGGGAAGGGTTAGGGTGGAAAGTGAGACTTGATACAAAAAACATAAGGTACCAACATTTACCTGCCCCCTTCCCCTCCCCACCTCCTTTACACTGTCACTTGTAATATTTTCCCACTAGTTACTTGCCCTTTTTTCCCCAGTGATAATTTGTTTCCCTTCCTGAGACGTGCGTGGTCTGTACACCAAGTGAAGTTCTGTGCGTGGTCTCTACACCAGGTCGAGTTCTGTGCGTGCGCCCAAGTTGTGTGTGTGTGTGTGTGTGTGTGTTATAGTTCTGGGTTTTAATAGTCAAATAAAAATTCTAGTTCAAATAACACACTTATTTCGTTACATTTTTCTCAATGCGTGTAGTGTTTGTTTTATTTGTATGTGGTCTGTGTACATTTTGACTGGATCTATATGCTATGTGAGTTGGGCTATTGTTAGATTTAATCTGTTTACATTTTTCATATTTTAAATTTGAATCTACGTAATGAGTAACAATGAAAAGAGATGCAATGAAAACAAAAAGTTTTCCTAACTAATCATTACTTAGTTAATCATTACTTAGTTAAATATTACTTGATTAATCATTACTTGGTTAATCATTACTTGGTCAATCATTAATTGGTTAAACATTACTTGGTTAATCATTACTTGGTTACTCAGTAATTGGTTAATCATTACTTGGTTGATCATTACTTGGTCAATCATTAATTGGTTAAACATTACTTGGTTAATCATTACTTAGTTAAATATTACTTGATTAATCATTACTTGGTTAATCATTACTTGGTCAATCATTAATTGGTTAAACATTACTTGGTTAATCATTACTTAGTTAATCATTACTTGGTTAATCATTACTTAGTTAATCATTACTTGGTTAATCATTACTTGGTTAATCATTACTTTGTTAATCATTACTTGGTTAATCATTACTTTGTTAATCATTACTTGGTTAATCATTACTTGGTTAATCATTACTTGGTTAATCATTACTTGGTCAATCATTACTTGGTTAATCATTACTTAAACAATCATAATTTAATTAATCATTACAAGTCATTATGACCGTTGTCCATTATAACTATCAACCAAGGGACATTATACTGGGACGATGCAGGTTGGGTGGGGGGGGGAATAGTCTTGAATATTTAACGATGCAATATTTTGTATGTCAGTGGGCAACAAATTGCATTAAATCTACATAGTTTAACATATTCATGCATAACAGTCTGTTGATTTGTCTCCCCCCCTCCCCCGGGACCCCCTTAATCGGTGTTTACTGTATAGGCCTCACAGTCCCTTCATCAACATCACTGATGTTACAGAATTTGTAATTGAAATCATTTTTCATTTACAGAGATAGCATTTTACTACTATCGACTGTGAAGCAGCGAAACTTAGATGGCGGATTTTCTCCCCTGGATCAGCGGCGTACTGTTGGTGACGTCAGTGCAGTCGGTCATATCGAGAAGGGTACTACACTTTTTATTATTTTTTTTTTGCAGTCTCAGACCAAAAGTGACGTCTGCACAAATGGTGAGATGTGACGGACGAATGACTTCGTTTGACAGGAAACTTTGTTTAGATAAACTTTAAAAAAAAAACACGAAACATGCCAAGACATAAGTTAATATCTCTATGTTTCCGTTTTAGACTTAAGTCAAAGTTATTTGGTTATCAATTGTGGTGTAGTAGTGCAATGGTTTGAGGGTACTGTTGATTGGACATTGTTTTAGTTCAGCAGTTCTCGACCTTTATTTTTGCGACTGTACCCCCAAAGGGTACAAAGTATATCTACCGGTACCCCCCTCACATGTAATTAAGTTCACGAATCCAATCACTTTTTTTCCATTATAAAATATTTATACTTGCGATATTTGGGCACGTGGTTTGGTGATGCACAAACTGGTGATCTTTTTTTTAACTCTTAGTTGTTTTAAACGAAAATTATATGTCGCTTAATGAAAAAATTGTGTTTACCCCTGAACAACATTTCCCGTTACCCCTTGAGGTACGCGCACCACGGGTTGAGAACCGGGGTTTTAATTGCTGAGAAACCATGAACTTCATTTCTCTACCTCCGATATAGGATATTTGCAGTGTACTTTAGGGGACGAGTGGTAGTGTGACGGTAGAGCGCTCAACAGTATATATGAGGGACCCGGGTTCGGTCTGAAGTGAGAACCAAAGGGAATTTTTCAGGACATGGTGAATGTTCCCTGAACGTCTCACGCGGTGCCTCGCTGGTCATCTCACTATCAGTTTTGTTGGGGATAAACGTGGGGCACTACACAAACTGTCCCATAGTAGTTTACAGGGTCAAAGAGAGAGACATTTCACCCCTACAGGGACTTCACAGATCAGTGTCAATCATTTCACTATAACCAGGATGTAGACATTTTTTAAAATGTACTCCATTTCTGTATTTACACAATGTTGACATTTACAGTGTACTTTATTTCTGTGCTTACACCATGTTGACATTTGCAGTGCACTTTATTTCTGTATTTACACCATGTTGACATTTGCAGTGCTTTTATTTCAGTACTTACACCATGTTGACATTTGCAGTGTACTTTATTTTTGTACATACACACGTCTTAGGATATTCCTTAATTTTTTTTTATATTTTAGGGCGATTTTTGTTCCATTTCAATGTGAACATTTTTATGTATTAGCAGTGCTCTTATTTGGCACTTTGATCTATGATCTGTGAACTGTGAACTATGATCTGTGAACTGTGAACTATGATCTGTGAACTGTTAACTCTGATCTGTGTTCAAATAAAATTCCCCTTCGGCACGCAAAAGCCTGTTACACGCCTGCACATTTTAATTCCTTTTATATTGTATTACTGTAGGGACTATAAAGGAGAAAAATAACATGCACGAATTATTCCAAGTTTTTCTCCTCTTCCGTTTAATTAAAGTACACCAACCATGAATAGAAATGTACTATTAGTTACGGGCATGGTATGTAGGTGGATGGAAACTTACTGGGAGGTAATCCTTACTTTAAAAAAAATGACACTTGGTCTCATTTGTCTTGGACAATGAAACTTCACGGTGACAAAATATAACGACATCTTTGAGAGAAGAGAGAGAGAGAGAGAGAGAGAGAGAGAGAGAGAGAGAGAGAGAAGAGAGAGAGAAAAGAGAGCTGTTTTATCCGACATACTTCCATGTTTTGTGTGTGTGTGTGTGATTTGTGTGTGTGTTTTATTGTTTGTTTGTTTGATGACTCTTCCTAGGCTGTCGTCGAAACAACATACGGGCCAGTTGAAGGGAAAATTGTTACTATAAATAGCACCCAGACTTTGGATATATACCTTGGTGTTCCATATGCCAAACCCCCAACAGGTTAGTGATGGAAAGAAAGGATATCTGTGTGTGTGTGTGTGTGTGTGTCTTGAGTGGGGTCAGTCTTCAGTTGTTTTTTATCCTGCAGTAATTAATATACCAGACAGCCCAACAGTAATTAATATACGAGACAGCCCAACAGTAATTCATTTACCAGACAGTATTACAAGTTTTTATTTATTAAACATTATTATTTTACGTTGGAGCTTTAGTTGGCCTGATTCATCCTCATCCGTCAGAGTTCATTTACTTTGTATTTGTAATAATCGACATTTTGAGAATACGTGAAACAGAACATCTACAAGTTCTTAATTTATAGAAAGATAGGGTCAGTCAATTACTCCCTTTCCTATGTACCCGGCGGACCTGTGAATTCTGTTGTTCTTTTTGACAGATTTTATAGCAAAAGAAAAAAAAAGAATTTTAATGAGCACTAGTCAATGTATTGTTAGCGATTAGATATTTTTGGGTGAAAATGCAACTAATTACTAATATGAAATAACTAAGGGTAGTAAGCCAAGTTAATATCTCTATAATCAAATTATTTTGAGTTGCTTCCCCTGCTGTAGCAACAAAAATTTATAGGTTCACACAGTGCTCGTAGATTTCACTATCTCATATACACATCTTCTGCTGCAATTCTCAAACATTCTAATACCGTAAGACTCTTAGCAAATATCAGTTATGCAATATGGCTATCTATCTTTCTTAATCTATCTTGCTAACCTATCTTGCTAATATTTTGCTAATCTATCTTGCTAATCAAGCTTTCAAATCTATCTTGCTAATCTATCTTATTTATCTATACGTGGTCTGTTTGTCTGCCTGCCTATCTGTCTGTCTAAAAATATATACATTTGAATGAGTTGATAAAAAAATGAAGCTTCAAGATAAAATTCTTTTTGCAGGAGCGAACCGATGGTCCCGCCCATACCCCCCTGACAAGTGGACAGAGGCGAGAGACGCCACTAGACATGGAGCCAAATGTACTCAAAGAATCATCTATCAAGATCCACCCCTGGAAAATGTCCCGTTTGGTGAAGACTGTCTTTTTGTGGACATTTATACCATGTATAATCCAAGGTTGGTGTCATATACCATGTATAATCCAAGGCTGGTGTTATATACCGTGTATAATCCAATGTTTGTGTTGTATACCATTATAATCTATGGTTGGTGTTAAACATGATGTATAATCCAAGGTTGATGTCATATATCATGTATAATGCAATGTTGGTGTCGTATACCATGTATAATCCAAGGTTGGTGTTATATACCATGTTTAATCCAAGGATGGTGTTATTTACCATGTATAATCCAAGGTTTGTGTTATATACCAGGTATAATGCAATGTTGGTGTTATATACCATGTATAATCCAAGCTTGGTGTTATATATCCAAACATGCCTTCAACTGTATATCTTACTCACCAATAGTTTAATTCTTAAAGGTTTTTTTTTTAGTCCTATTCTCTTTTGTTTACCTCTTTTCAGTCCACTAGTGTCGTATGTTTAACGTAGTATTGTCCGTCTTCGGATGTTAATGGTGTCAGTCAGACTGTAGTCTATGTGTGTGTGGTGTGTGTGTGGTGTGTGTGTGTGTGTTCACTCACCTTCAGGGTCTGTGGCATTGTGTGAGTCCACTTTGTTGAGGCTGCCCCGTTTGCTTTTTTTTTTTTCATTAATTGACCAGAAATGTTCTTATTATTTGTTAACCAAACGATTTCTGTAAAGAAAAGTCATATCAATATTTTCGTTTTTTTTTAGTTTGGAGTCTAATATGGCCATACGTGTATTTATATATGAATATGCTTACACATAATTATATATATATATATATATATATATATATATATATATATATATATATATATAATTAAAGTATAGATTCATTTTCATCTTTTGTTAAGTATCGTAACCAACAGAAACTACTGGCCGACAATGATGTTCATACATGGTGGAGGATACTACGGGGGAAGTGGGGCCTTGTACAACTTCACTAATGTAGCTCTTAGAGGGGTAACGGTTGTCTCTGTCAGCTACAGGTAACCAAATAGTGAGATTCTAAAGAATTTTATATTTAAATAATTAGGTCAGAAATTTCTGAATGTTAAATTAGGATAGGATGCTCTAATTGCACGAAAAAGAAATCTTCATCTAGAATATAATCTTTACAGTATTCCAGTCTCCAGGTCCCTTGTATATGTTGGGGCCATGTACTTTCATAAAAGTTTAGGAGAGGGGGGGAACTTTGGAAAAAGTAACTTCCACTTAGTCTATCTTCTAGTTTACATATCTCATAGTTTTAATACATATCTCTTAGTTTGCCTATCTTATAGTTTTAATACATATCTCTTAGTTTGCCTATCTTATAGTTTTAATACATATCTCTTAGTTTGCCTATCTTATAGTTTTAATACATATCTCTTAGTTTGCCTATCCGTAAGAACATTATGTATTTTTTTTATCTCAACTGCGGACAATAACCAGTGTTATATATTTGTTAGGTTTAGAAAGAATTTTGTGAATTTTTTCTTCTATGCAGATTGGACATTTTTGGGTTTTTGTCCACACTGGATGACGTCATTCCTGGCAATTTCGGACTCATGGACCAGGCACTGGCACTAGACTGGGTCAGAGTCAAGTCTTTCTTCTTCTTAAAACATTTGTCTTCTACTTTCACTTGATTCCAATATTTCACTTCTAATTCGTTAGTTTTTGTGTGGTCTAACCAGATTTTAAAATTGCGCTTGATTGATTTAGATAAAATGGTACCTGTAATTGAGTACATTATTGGAGTAATTGTACTCTTTCTTGCACTTTAGAACACTTCAATGAAGTAATTCTATTTGTACTCGCTACCTAGGTATTTTTTATTCATACTATTACATGCTAGTTGTTTTTCGTTTGTAATTGCACTAGTACTTACCTTGGGTCTTGCTACTAGTACTTACACCTTGGGTACTTGTACTAGTACTTACACCTTGGGTGCTTGTATTAGTACTTACACTGAGCACCTTTGTGCTAGTACTTACACCTTGGGTGAATTGTACTAGTACTTACACCTTGGGTACTTGTACTAGTACTTACACCTTAGGTACTTGTAATCTAGTACTTACATGCCCATGGGTACTTGTACATAGAACTGTACATCACATGGGTACATCTTTACTAGTACTTACCTAGCTGCTGTACTAGTACTTCCACCTCAAGTACTTGTACTAGTACTTACACCTTAGGTACCTTGTACTAGTACTTACACCTGGGTACTTGTAGCTAGTACTTACCAACATAGGTACTTGTACTAGTCACTTCCACCTTGGGTACATCTACGCTAAGTACTTACAATGGGTACCCTTGTACTAGTACTTACACCTTTAGACATTTGTGCACTAGTACGTACACCATCTAGTACTTGTACTATTACTTACACCCTGGGTGCTTTTTACTGAGTACTTACACCCTGAGGTGCTTTTACTAGTACTTCCACCCTGGTGTGCCTTTGCTAGTACTGCTGTCACCCGGATACTTGTACTATTCCTTTACACCTTGGGTACTTGTACTAGTACCTTACACCTCAGGGTAGCTTGTACCTAAGTACTTACCTTTTGGTACGCTTCAATTTAGTACTTACACCTGTGGGTACTGTACTAGTCCCACTTACACCTAGGGTACTTGTAAAGCCTGTACTTACACCTGGAGTACGTAGTATTAGCAT
>JAGDYQ010000018.1:9289822-9301762 GCA_021962125.1 Bulinus truncatus | reverse complement strand
ATGATATGTTGTCCTATCCCTTGTAAGTGCTTGCAGGGTCAGGCATGCATGATGCAATCACCCCAGTAAAGTGGGAAATCTAAAAATAGATTGGATGCAATCACACCAGTGATGCAATCATATGCATGATGCAATCACCCCAGTAAAAAGGGAAATCCAAAAATAGATTTGATGCAATCATCAGTGACGCAATCCATGATGCAATATATATCCTATAAATAGGGAAGTTACCACCACGGTTGAGGAGACGGAGACACACACACAAGAGAGAGAGAGAGAATAGAGACCCATGAAGGGGATACTAGATATAACACGTGGACTTAGTGGACAGTGCAGTCGAGAGTTATAATATTTATAGACTCGTGTACTGGTTTATAGTGATAGCAGTTACTTGTGATTTATTGCCACATCTCTCATCTAATATTGATCTTAGTAGTTATCGTGTGTGTTGAATTATAGAATTATACATGTGATTTATTGATTCATCTTCTCAAGTGTTTGTATTGAATTATCATATTCTCATCTGTATATATCACGCATTAAAAAGTTCAGTTAATTCTTTTACAATACAAGGAGTTGTGTCGTCTGATTTAATAAGAGTACAAGTGGGATACGACATATGTAAAATATACCATTTTGGCGCTCCTTTGTGAGTAGCGCCCGGGGCATGATGTTCCTTGCACACACCCCCTCCCCCGCTTAGCCACTGATTCAATGCTAACGACAATTTTAGAATAACACTGCCCTACACTGAGCTACACCACTACCTATACGGAATAAGTCAAACCATATCAGTCAATACTGTTTTTACTATTGAAATATTTATTACTTGTATGTTGAAGATTTTTTTTTTTTGCCTTTATCAACTTTGTCGTGAACTCCAATAATGATTGGTCCAACTTTTTGTATTGTCAGGAAGTGGCTTCATCGAGTTCAACGAGTTCCTCCCCCTTATAGCCGGAGAGTTTGCAGCCAAACAAGGGGTAGACAAGGAGGTCAGGGAGACCTTCAGATCGTTTGACCAGAACGGTGATGGTGTCATTACAGGTAGGTACTAATCCACACACACACCCCGCTCCCCCAAAACAAACCTCTATGTAAGCGTCTTATTGTTATATATGTTGTTATTGTTGTTATATATGTTGTTGTTATTGTTGTTATTGTTATATATGTTGTTATTGTTGTTGTTTTCATTTTAAAGAAAAAAAAAATCTGACCTGAAAATTGCTCCAAAATGACCAAGAAAGTTGCGTGCAGTCAGTCTTGAACCTTTTTCTTTCTCACAATCTCACATGAACAAACTAGCAGCAGTCACATGAACATACAAACCTACTAGCAGCAGTCACATGAACATACGAACCTACTAGCAGCAGTCACATGAACATACAAACCTACTAGCTGCAGTCACATGAACATACAAACCTACTAGCTGCAGTCACATGAACATACAAACCTACTAGCAACAGTCACATGAACATACCTACCTACTGGCGCTGGTCACATGAACATACAAACCTACTAACACTAGTCACATGAACATACATTCCTGCTAGCGCTGGTCACATGAGCATACATACTTACTAACACCAGTCACATGAACATACATACCTACTGGCGCTGGTCACATGAACATACATACCTGTTAGCGCTGGTCACATGACAATATAGGATTGTTAAACCATACAGGACAATATATGACTGTTAAACCATACAGGACAATATATCATTACCTAATCAGAAGTATAATATATTACCAGTAAATGCCTCATGACGATATATATATAGTTCTGTGGGACAATGTATGATTAATTATTCCTGCAGAACAATGTAAGGCTTGAAATCGATCAAGAAATGTACCAACTTTTAGTCTATTTGCTTTCGTCAAATTTTCTAGACATTTCATGACTTTGTTTACGTTATTTATTTATTCATTTTATTCATCTGCTCATGTGTCCAGCCCGAGAATTCAGAAGCGCCGTGGCCAAGTTGGGCCAGAACCTGAGTGATGCAGAGGTGGCCGAGTTTTTGAGGAGCGTGGATAAAGACGGGGACGGTGTGATCAGCTATGAAGGTTAGTGTTATAAGATTGGTCAAGTTGGCAGAGGCGTACTTACGTTAGTTATGGGGTGGGGGTGGGGGGCATAGTCGAAGTAATATTACGGGGCATCAAAGTAAGGAAAATGTGGGTGTGGCTCTAGACAAAGAAGAATGGGTGTCTGGAGGGAGAGGGGGGGGATGGGTTTATGCAAATGTTCATTCGGCACTCGAGGCAAAAGAACATTTTTTAGGGACCCTAGGCAAAAAAAAAATAAAACAGTCGCCTGCCAGGAAATTTTAGGCACACACTAGGCATTGATAATAGTGAGACAACTGTCTAGCTCTACTTGACGTTTTAGGTGATGGCAAATAAAAAAAAACGGTGAGGGGGGGGGACGTTGCCTCAGCCGTGGAGGGAAGGTTGTGGGTTGGGCCCTAGGCGTCCACCTAGTTCGCCTTTATATTACAGACCTGGTAGGTCAACATGGGAGGGGGGAGGGGGGAATAAAATGACCGGGGGGGGGTTGAGTAGTGAGTAGAGGGGTTAAATTTCTGAGTTGGGGTGCCGTAAGGGGGAGGGGTATTGTGTGGTGGATTTCTAGGGAGGGGGGAGAGATTGTGGTGGACTTATGGGGGGGGGGATGGGGAAGGGGGGGGCTAGTATAGTGGAGAGGATCTTTGGGGTAGATTGTGTGGTTACACCATTGGATTGTGAGAATATGACTATGTACATATACACGCATATATATATATATATATATATATATTAATTTTGTGATTCTGTTTCTCCTCCCCAGAGTTTGCTAAGTATGTGGTGTCTAACATGTGACAAGTTTCAACCAATCGGATGTCACCATTTTTAGCTGTGTCCTTTTTTTTTTCTTTGATTTTTAAAATAAATTCAACGATTTCTCCTTTCAAAAACGCGAGTCTACCAATGTACTGTATTCGCGATCTCATTATCTGCAACGATTCCATGTTTACACGATTACGGTTATGCATTGTGTTTGTTCATTCACTCAGAGCAGTTATTATAGGAAGATAGGCTAACTAGGGCCCCCTCCCCCCCACTGCTACAGGGCCCCGAGTGCAATAAGGACCCATTGAAGCTCTTTTGAGAAAAAAAGTGTCGCTAATGTCGTGAGCCAATCAACACGTAGAAAACCGTGTAGGCTATTATGTGGCGCAGAGTGGCGCTGAAGCACCCAGGTTATGACCCCTATTAAATCTAAGGCTTAGAGAGCCCCCGGACTGGTCCTTTCGCTTAGTGCCCCAAAACATTTATGAAAATCGCCCCATGGGTGCCCTTCCCAATTAGACGCGAGAACTGCTCAGCATTCAAGTTAGTCCTCTGTAGAATATCGCTGTAAGAGCTTCTGATGACTTGCGCCATGAATTCAACGCAAGGGGAGGTAATTGTTAATAAAATGGACGAAACTTAATAACAGAGTAAGACAATTAGCCACAATAAGGGATTCTGTGCAATTAGCCACAATAAGTATTAATCTATTCAAACTGTCTCATTTGAAGTGGGTCAATAAGAGTTACAATAATTACTTCAAATAAATTCTTTTTTTTTTTTTATCTCTTCTCTATCTCCCCCAGCCCCATAGCCAAGGGGGGGGGGCACTGGGGGGGGCATAACCCCCGGTAGGTATAGAGTGCCTCCCCGTTTAAAAAAGAAGAAAAGATGAAAAAATAAAGAAAAAGTAACGGTGCCCCCTTGCTGGGTATTGGTGCCCCCCCTGCTGACTTTGACCTCGCTACGGGCCTGCCCACCCCCCAAAAAAAACCTTTGTTTATCCTTTCTTTACAAGGTGGGTTAGTTTATTAGTGGGTTAGTTTATTAGTGGGTTAGTTTATTAGTGGATCGCGAATCGATAACGTTTAAGAACCTCTGGTTTAAAACAAAGGTTGATAGAAGACAAAGTGATTTGAATAAAACCTCATTTTTTTATTTTAATTTTGCTCTGTTCAAGTTTAACAGTATCTTTTATTGAATGTTAGGCGTCTATAACCTTTCAACCTGCTGATGACCAGTTGATATACGTGCACCTTCCATGAATTATGCAACACTTATCCTAATATAATAAATCCCTTCTGCCTTTTCGTTAATACTGGTGTTGTTATCTTAATGCATGATAAGATTTACAATGTTGTTTTTATTGATTTTTTTTTTTTTGAATTCATATCCACACATTTTACTTATCGATTTTGATTTGTTAACAAATATATTTTCTTTAATGTCTCTTATTATTGATTTTTATTGGTTTGGAAAAATAAAACAAAGTGCTTATGATATAAGAGAAAGTTACTTCCCTTAGTATTTTCATTTGATGATGATTGGTCAATTAATTACATTATCTGTTGCTCTCTACTTCTCATTATCTGTGCTATTTATAGCCTGATATAAAACAATTATGAGCTATTTCATGCTTACTGCTCTAAGACATGTTTACTGCATTAAGACATGTTGACTGCATTAAGACATGCTTACTGCATTAAGACATGTTGACTGCATTAAGACATGTTTACAGCATTAAGACATGCTTACTGCATTAAGACATGTTGACTGCATTAAGACATGTTGACTGCATTAAGACATGTTTACAGCGTTAAGACATGCTTACTGCATTAAGACATGTTTACAGCATTAAGACATGTTTACAGCATTAAGACATGTTTACAGCATTAAGACATGTTGACTGCACTAAGACATGTTTACAGCATTAAGACATCTTTACAGCATTAAGACATGTTTACAGCATTAAGACATCTTTACAGCATTAAGACATCTTTACAGCATTAAGACATGTTTACAGCATTAAGACATGTTTACTTGAGTTGTTGTTTATCAGGAGACATGTCTATCTAACCAGCACTCTTAGTATTATTGATGGCATGCTCTTTTTAAATGCAGAGGTCAAAAGTATCTTAATATCCACCCATCGTGAGGAGAGGGGGGAGAAATGTTAAACACCTGGAACATGATGGAGGAAAGAGGTTAAAAAGCTGAGATGTGATGGAGGAAAGAGGTTAAACAGCTGAGATGTGATGGAGGAGAGAGGTTTAAAGGATTTTGTGGGAGCTTATGGGAATATGTAGGAGCTTATGGGAATATGTAGGAGCTTGTGGGAATTTGAAGGAGCTTATGGGAATATGTAGGAGCTTATGGGAATATGTTGGAGCTTATGGGAATATGTAGGAGCTTATGGGAATATGTAGGAGCTTATGGGAATATGTGGAAGCTTATGGGAATATGTAGGAGCTTATGGGAATATGTTGGAGCTTATGGGAATATGTAGGAGCTTATGGGAATATGTAGGAGCTTATGGGAATATGTAGGAGCTTATGGGAATATGTGGGAGCTTATGGGAATATGTGGGAGCTTATGGGAATATGTAGGAGCTTATGGGAATATGTAGAAGCTTATGGGAATATGTAGGAGCTTATGAGAATATGTAGGAGCTTATGGGAATATGTAGGAGCTTATGGGAATATGTAGGAGCTTATGGGAATATGTAGGAGCTTATGAGAATAATAGGAGCTTATGGGAATATGTGGGAGCTTATGGGAATATTAAGAGCTTATGGAAATATGTAGAAGCTTACGGGAATATGTGGAAGCTTATGGGAATAATAGGAGCTTATGGGAATATGTGGGAGCTTATATGAATATTAAGAGCTTATGGAAATATGTAGAAGCTTACGGGAATATGTGGAAGCTTATGGGAATATGTGGAAGCTCATGTGAATATTAGGAGCTTATGGGAATATGTGAGAGCTTATGGGAATATGTGGAAGCTTATGGGAATATGTAGGAGCTTATCGGAATATGTAGGAGCTTATGGGAATATGTAGGAGCTTATGGGAATATGTAGGAGCTTATGGGAATATGTAGGAGCTTATGGGAATATGTGGAAGCTTATGGGAATATGTGGGAGCTTATGGGAATATGTCGGAGCTTATGGGAATATGTAGGAGCTTATGGGAATATGTAGGAGCTTATGGTAATATGTAGGAGCTTATGGGAATATGTAGGAGCTTATGGGAATATGTAGGAGCTTATGGGAATATGTAGGAGCTTATGGGAATATGTAGGCGCTTATGGGAATAATAGGAGCTTATGGGAATATGTGGGAGCTTATGGGAATATTAAGAGCTTATGGAAATATGTAGAAGCTTACGGGAATATGTGGAAGCTTATGGGAATATGTGGAAGCTCATGTGAATATTAGGAGCTTATGGGAATATGTGGGAGCTTATGGGAATATTTAGAGCTTATGGAAATATGTAGGAGCTTATGGGAATATGTGGGAGCTTATGGGAATATTAAGAGCGTATGGGAATATGTAGGAGCTTATGGGAATATGTAGGAGCTTATGGGAATATTAGGAGCTTGTGGGAATATGTAGGAGCTTATGGGAATATGTGGGACCTTATGGGAATATGTAAGAGCTTATGGGAATATGTGGTAGCTTATGGGAATATGTGGAAACTTATGGGAATATGTAGGAGCTTATGGGAATATGTAGGAGCTTATGGGAATATGTGGGAACTTATGGGAATAATAGGAGCTTATGGGAATATGTAGGAGCTTATGGGAATATTAGGAGCTTATGGAGATATGTAGGAGCTTATGGGAATTTGTGGGAGCTTATAGTAATATTAGGAGCTTATGGGAATAGTAGGATATTATGGGAATATGTGGGAGCCTATGGGAATATGTGGGAGCTTATGGAAATATGTAGGAGCGTATGGGAATATGTAGGAGCTTATGGGAATATGTGGGAGCTTATGGGAATATGTGGGAGCTTATGGGAATGTGTGGTAGCTTATGGGAATATGTAGGAGCTTATGGGATTATGTAGGAGCTTATGGGAATGTTAGGAGCTTATGGGAATATGTAGGAGCCTATGGGAATATGTGGCAGCTTATGAGAATATGTTGGAGCTTATGGGAATTTGAAGGAGCTTATGGTAATATGTAGGAGCTTATGGTAATATTAGGAGCGTATGGGAATTTGTAGTAGCTTATGGGAATATGTGGTAGCTTATGGGAATATGTGGTAGCTTATGGGAATATTAGGAGCATATTGGAATATTTAGGAGCGTAATGGAATATGTTGGAGCTTATGGGAATATGTGGGAGCTTAACAGCTGAGATGTGAGAGAGAGGAGAGAGGTTAAACAGCTTAGATGTGATGGAGGAGAGAGGTTAAACAGCTGAGATGTGATGGAGGAGAGAGAGGTTAAACAGCTGAGATGTGATGGAGGAGAGAGAAGTTTAACAGCTGAGATGTGATGGAGGAGATAGGTTAAACAGCTGAGATGTGAGAGAGAGAAGTTAAAAAGTTGACAGTGTTTGTAGTGAAACGATAACACAGACTATCTGAGATTAGTTGACAGTGTTTGTAGTGAAATGATAACACAGACTATCTGAGATTAGTTGACAGTGTTTGTAGTGAATGTTGTAAACAAGATGTAAATATACAAGTATCATGAGTATGTGGCTGTCCATTATTTGTGTCAACAAATTTTCGGCGATTTTTACCTCCCCCCCCCCTTGTCAACAACTTGTCAAACTTCCAGAGACCCCCCCCCCCATAAAATTACGTCAACATTTGATTACCTCCCCCCCCCCCCTAAAAAAGGTGGCTTCCAAAATGTTTATGTGACAAAATTAGTAGGAATATAGTTAGTTTAATTAAAATACTGAATGTTAAGCGAGTGTGTATAACACAGGACTACAAACGCTGCTTAATTCTCCTATTTATTAAAGTAATTATATTAAATAAAAAAAAAGTAACATTGTTGACGTCAACTTTTCTTGACCTCCCCCCCTCCCCCTTGTCAACAATTGTCAAAAATTTTCTGACCTCCCCCCATCCCCCCTATTTTTTGACGTAATTAATGGACAGCCCCTATACATAATAACTAGAACATGAGTATGCATAGGTTATTATTGTTTATACTTTATAAAGATAACAATGGGCAAGATAAATGTAGGTACATGTACTGAAATATAAATGGAATACAATTTAAATACAACAGCGATGTATTTCACAAAGGCAGCTGGTTGGATGAATACAAAAAAAAAAACTGCGGAGCGAAAGTTGACCAGACTGAATTTGTGTAGCGACAAAGTTGAGTGATATCATTTGATTAAACCAGGTAGCAGGAAAATACTGGAGTATTAGAAACAAAAGAATTACAAGTGAAGACCAGGTCTAGATAAAATAAACTGAGCGCAGTAAGAGAAGGTAAGTAGGTTATGAACCCAGGAAGTTTACTTAATGTAGTTGAACAGGTTGATTTGTTTTCATGCTAACATCGTAACTTTGAAAGATGGGGCAATTCATTAAAAAAATTACCATATTCACAGGTGTTTAGAATAAAACAAGCTATAAATAATCATGTATTCATTTAGCCTCTAACCTCCAGAGTTGTATGAAGAAAAGTCTGGCTCACTGTTGAATGGTTCCCAAATGGCCAGCCCCGTAGCCGGGGGGGGGGGATCAGAGGAGGGGCGTGCCCCCCTCCCGGCTTAAAATAGAAAAAAAGAGGAAAAAATAAAGAAAAAGTGACTAAAATGAGAAGGTGCCCCCTTACTGGGTATTGGTGCCCCCCTGCTTACTTTGACCTGGCTACGGGCCTGCCAATGGCCATCTCAACATTGGTGAGTGTTAAATCGAAAGGTAACACAATTCATCACTACTGGCACACACATTAAAATTGAAGCAGGGTGACATCAACTACCCATGGAACTAACATGATGACATCAACTACCCATGGAACTAACATGATGACATCAACTACACATGGAACTAACATGATGACATCAACTACACATGGAACTAACATGATGAAATCAACTACCCATTAAACTAACATGATGACATCAACTACACATGGAACTAACATGATGACATCAACTACCCATTAAACTAACATGATGACATCAACTACCCATTAAACTAACATGATGACATCAACTACCCATTAAACTAACATGATGACATCAACTACCCATTAAACTAACATGATGACATCGACTACCCATTAAACTAACATGATGACATCAACTACACATTAAACTAACATGATGACATCAACTACATATGGAACTAACATGATGACATCAACTACCCATTAAACTAACATGATGACATCAACTACCCATTAAACTAACATGATGACATCAACTACACATGGAACTAACATGATGACATCAACTACACATGGAACTAACATGATGACATCAACTACACATGGAACTAACATGATAACATCAACTACAAATGGAACTAACATGATGACATCAACTACACATGGAACTAACATGATGACATCAACTACACATGGAACTAACATGATCACATCAATTACACATGGAACTAACATGATGACATCAACTACACATGGAACTAACATGATGACATCAACTACACATGGAACTAACATGATGACATCAACTACACATGGAACTAACATGATGACATCAACTACACATGGAACTAACCTGATGACATCAACTACACATGGAACTAACATGATGACATCAACTACACATGGAACTAACATGATGACATCAACTACACATGGAACTAACATGATAACAAACCTACACATGGAACTAACATGATAACAAACCTACACATGGAACTAAAATGATAACATCAACTACACATGGAACTAACATGATGACATCAACTACACATGGAACTAACATGGTGACATCAACTACACATGGAACTAACATGATGACATCAACTACACATGGAACTAACATGATGACATCAACTACACATGGAACTAACATGATGACATCAACTACACATGGAACTAACCTGATGACATCAACTACACATGGAACTAACATGATGACATCAACTACACATGGAACTAACATGATGACATCAACTACCCATTAAACTAACATGATGACATCGACTACCCATTCAACTAACATGATGACATCAACTACACATTAAACTAACATGATGACATCAACTACATATGGAACTAACATGATGACATCAACTACCCATTAAACTAACATGATGACATCAACTACCCATTAAACTAACATGATGACATCAACTACACATGGAACTAACATGATGACATCAACTACACATGGAACTAACATGATGACATCAACTACACATGGAACTAACATGATAACATCAACTACAAATGGAACTAACATGATGACATCAACTACACATGGAACTAACATGATGACATCAACTACACATGGAACTAACATGATCACATCAATTACACATGGAACTAACATGATGACATCAACTACACATGGAACTAACATGATGACATCAACTACACATGGAACTAACATGATGACATCAACTACACATGGAACTAACATGATGACATCAACTACACATGGAACTAACCTGATGACATCAACTACACATGGAACTAACATGATGACATCAACTACACATGGAACTAACATGATGACATCAACTACACATGGAACTAACATGATAACAAACCTACACATGGAACTAACATGATAACAAACCTACACATGGAACTAAAATGATAACATCAACTACACATGGAACTAACATGATGACATCAACTACACATGGAACTAACATGATAACAAACCTACACATGGAACTAACATGATAACAAACCTACACATGGAACTAAAATGATAACATCAACTACACATGGAACTAACATGATGACATCAACTACACATGGAACTAACATGGTGACATCAACTACACATGGAACTAACATGATGACATCAACTACACATGGAACTAACATGATGACATCAACTACACATGGAACTAACATGATGACATCAACTACACATGGAACTAACATGATCACACTTTTCTTTTTTTAAATTTTATCAGGTACTACAAAAAAAAAACAGTTTGAGAGATCTTGTTCATATTTTAATACTAAAAATTTTTTTAAAAAATATTTTAATAATTCATCAATTGAAAAAAACACAGATACAATTAACTGCAAATTTGTATTAAAGACACACTTACTCAAATTTGTATTAAAGACATACTTACTCAAATTTTTATTAAAGATACACTTACTCAAATTTTTATTAAAGACCACTTACTCAAATTTTTATTAAAGACCACTTACTCAAATTTTTATTAAAGACACACTTACTCAAATTTGTATTAAAGACACACTTACTCAAATTTGTATTAAAGACACACTTACTCAAATTTTTATTAAAGACCACTTACTCAAATTTTTATTAAAGACACACTTACTCAATTTTTTTTTAAAGACCACTTACTCAAATTTTTCTACCAGATAAGATACACATGTCCGAAACGTTATAGAAATTATGAGAATTTATCTAATTTGTGTTTTTGTAATCATTGCCTTTAACATTGAAAGCTAATTTCATTGCAGTAAGTTTTTAGTGGTGACATGAAAAATCTCTTCAGAATAATCAAACAGAGAGAGACAGCAGTATTTATGAAATCATAATTATAAAAACAGCATATGATAGAAAATTCACCAATACATGCACTTCAGTAATACTTTACTGTGACAGATGTTTGAAGGTGTAGCATGTAATAATATTCCAAACATGTTTAATTTTAAGCAATTATAACCCTGATTAAATTTTTTAAAAATTCTAGAATGTTACAGATAACAATGACATTCTGGAATATTACAGATAACAATGACATTCTGGAATGTTACAGATAACAATGACATTCTGGAATGTTACAGATTACAATGACATTCCGGGGATGTTACAGATAACAATGACATTCTGGAATGTTACAGATAACAATGACATTCTGGAATGTTACAGATAACAATGACATTCTGGAATGTTACAGATAACAATGACATTCTGGAATGTTACAGATAACAATGAT
>JAGDYQ010000018.1:9277016-9289322 GCA_021962125.1 Bulinus truncatus | reverse complement strand
AGATAGAAAGAATGATAGATAGATAGATAGATAGATAGATAGATAGATAGATAGATAGATAGATAGATAGATAGATAGATAGATAGATAGATAGATAGATAGATAGATAGATAGATAGATAGATAGATAGATAGATAGATAGATAGATAGATACATGTAGATAGATAGATAGATAGATAGATAGATAGATAGATAGATAGATAGATAGATAGATAGATAGATAGATAGATAGATAGATAGATAGATAGATAGATAGATAGATAGATAGATAGATAGATAGATAGATAAATATTTTAATTGATAGATCGACTGATCTTTCAGGCGTTCACTTCGGACACCGAGAGACAAGGTGCCACGTCAGCAGCACTGCCATCGATGAAGCCTCAGGCCTGGCATTGAGTCGACGTCACCTAAACGTGGCCTACACACACAACGACAAAGGTGGCGCCAATGAGATTTAAGCACTGAATCTGGACAATTGCCACATTGTAGGTTTCAAATAATTGACAACTAGTACACTGTAGATATTTCGAAATTGACATCTGTCACGTTGTAGTTAACCGCAAATTGACAACTGTCACTTCAGGCTTGTCTTTACTACCCCTCACTCACCAATATCTCAAAGACGGCGGTTTTTTTCTGTTTACTTTATGTCCACAATACCACATCTTCTTTCATTGTTAAATAGAATTCTTTTTTTCATTTCCCTTCACGTTGCCTGGGCGATTGAGTTACCAGCTGATACCACCCTCTTTATCAAATAAACCGTTTTTTTTATTACTTTACTATGAATACGGTTAACACACTTTCGTAAATGAACACTCAATTAATCGTTATAAAAGTGGAAATAAAATAAATGATGCATAAATTGTTCACAAATACACACAGTTTTTATTGATTCATTCTTTTTCCTAGGTGGCCACATGGACAATTAACTCTGCCACCAACTGGGATTGGGAAGACCTGGCTTACGGCCCTTGCATTGACGACTGCAAAATGGGAGCAGTATGCAGGTAGCTCTTGTGCTTATTGTAGCGGTAATGTTAACTTGTTACCAGCTGCAGTTGTAGGACTGACTATTGGGGGGGGGGCCCGGGCTGTTAATTGTGAAAATCGATCGCCCTAGCCCCCCGCATGGCCGCTTCTGTTTATACAACAGTCACTTCGTTTTATTACCAAGTGTTTGCGTTGATAGAAACTATCATATCAAACTATTACGAGATAACGTTAATATATGCGTCGGTTGATCCAACTGCTGCATTGTCAATTACTCACCATGAATATTTATAAAAGTACTTATTTGTTCGGATGATGGTCTTTGGTCCGACTAGAGAATTTATTTTGTTAATCTTTTATTTCGGTTACAACGATCGTCTCTGTTCATTTGTTTAGTTCTTTGCTATGGAGTTATACCATCTAAACAAAATTAGCTCATAGATCCATGGTGACAAAATGCATCACTGTGAGCCGCATGGGGGCCCTTCAATCAGCGCCTCCCCACTCCGACACGCCTGTTTAGTTTTCTAATATTTAATTTCCTTTTTTTTTAAATTACTAAATCGAGATACATTGACTATTCTGTGAATATTTTTTTAGTACAATATTCTGCATATGTAGCAGCCAACTTTGTCAGAGTAACTTACTGCTTTCCTTTTATCATTACGATTCTTGAAAATAAATGTTTAATTGAATGTATTAGAAGCTCGCCTTTCTATTGTGAATGCGTTTCATCATGGCGTAAACATGCAGACATTCAATATAAACTATACAGCAAACAAATCCACGTTCCTTACATGTGTCTGTTGTGTTCTTATCAACCCAGAAATCCAGAGGCGGATTAAAGAACAGGCGCACCGGGCTAGTACCAAGGGGCCCCAACTTTGAAAGGGCTCTTTAAAAAAAATAGCTACGTTTATATTCTCTATTTTCATTATTTTAAAAGGGGGCCCCAAAAGTTTCTTCTGCACCCGAGGCCTCAACCTACTTTAATACGCCCCTGCACAAAACAAAGGAAATCTGAATGTTTTTTTCTTACCCACCTGAACATCCGGTCAACTTTTTTTTTTCCAGCTCTGCCGCCGAGCCTTCCAGATTCTGTCTGTACATCTCGGACACTGGGGATCACGGCGGTGACGGTGCTGCTAACAATATCTACGTCATCAGGGAGCCCAGTAGGCTGGAAGACATGACCGTGGACTTTGTGGGCCAGCTACAGTTCACGTGAGATTCCCCCCCCCCACCCCTTATACACCCCAAACTTTCCGGTGTTTCTTAATGGTGATTATGTACGCATGCATAGATTTGAGAATAAAAAATCAATAAATAAAAGAACCCACTCGCCATACGACAGATAAAAAATAGACGATACCCCCCTCCCCTCCCCCCAAGACAGATAGCTAAAAATTACTCTGTCCCTCTCACGTAGTTATCGATGTAGGTAAATATCGCACAGGTAAATTAGGTCTCAGGTCAAATAGGTAACAGGTCAATAATGACAGACAGTTAAATAGGATGGCTACCCCTCCCCTCCACCCAGATGAACTCCTTCAGTCATACAGCTGTGAACTCCCTCAGTCATACAGCTGTGAACTCCCTCAGCCATACAGCTGTGAACTCCCTCAGTCATACAGCTGTGAACTCCCTCAGTCATACAGCTGTGAACTCCCTCAGTCATACAGCTGTGAACTCCCTCAGTCATACAGCTGTGAACTCCCTCAGTCATACAGCTGTGAACTCCCTCAGTCATACAGCTATGAACTCCCTCAGTCATACTTACAGCTATGAGTGTCTCCCCCCCGGTCAGACTAATGGCCTTCCCCCCCTCCCCACCAGACTGACATCAAAACCCCCAGACTGTCGTACAGACAGATAAGTAGAAGAGTATTTAAAGTACTGAGTAGAGTAATAATTCTCTGTGTTCAGCTGGACAGAGCAAGATGCTGAGACGCTCATGATATCACCAGACGGCAGACTGTTCATTGTGTCTAAAGTGGATGGTGGTCACGCTAAGATCGCACAGATACCGTCCAGCGCATGGAACTCAAACAGGTATGGTCAGCATTCGTAATTAAAGTCATCTCAAAAGTAAGTAGGCCTATGCTACTAGGTTTTGGGCAATGTTCCCTCTAAGCTGCGCACAGAATACAATCTGATGAAAATATTACTTCAACTAAATTGCTTATAATATTATTTTCCAAATTGGCGCCCAAATTTTTTCGAAGTTCTAAAAAGTTGTACAAGAAATTTTTTTACCGCGCAGCGCCGCCAAAAATTAGAGGGAACATTGGTTTAGGGGAAAAAACTTTCAAAGATTTGGGGGCCCCAGACGAAGACTTTCAGAGGCATTTAGGTGCCCATGCAACGATTTTAATGAATATATAGTTTGGGGGCCCCATGCGAAGAATCTCAGATATATTTGGGAGCCCCAGGCGTAAACTCTCAGAGATATTTGGGGGCCCAGGTGAAGACTCTCAGAGATATTTGGGTGCCCTACGTAAGAGTACCTTTTGTTGAATGGAAATCATCTAATCTAATAGAAATGTCTGCTGGAAGTGACACTTTGTTATTTGGGTACTATGCGGTCTCCTTGTTTACCTACCAATAAGAAAGGTTCTGTGTTTGCATTATTGTACGACAGTTAAACTCAACATGATATGACTTAGAAATGGAGTTCCGAGACAGTTAATTGTTTTGTTTAAACTGAAACGAACTGAGCTGTAATATAGTAACATTATGTTTTGTGTTGATCCTTGTGACCAGAGTCAGACTGGACATGAGTCAAACGGCCACTCTCAGGATTAGCACCAGCAGTAACGACCCCCAGGGAGGGGACATTTCCCCCGACGGCAGGTCCATGTTGTTAGTTGGTGAGCACGGAATTTATTTCTACAGGTGAGTAATGATTGACAGAAGTGATTTCACGGGTCAGTAATAATTGATAGAGTGATTTCACAGGTTAGTAATAATTGACAGGGGATGATTTCACAGGTTAGTAATAATTGACAGGAGTGATTTCATGGGTTAGTAATAATTGACAGAGTGATTTCACAGGTTAGTAATAATTGACAGGGGATGATTTCACAGGTTAGTAATAATTGACAGGAGTGATTTCATGGGTTAGTAATAATTGACAGAGTGATTTCACAGGTTAGTAATAATTGACAGGAGTGATTTCACAGGTGTGCTCACATTCTCTGACAATTTTATTACAGTTGCAAAGTCACTTGCAGCCATAGCTTTTGATATGTAATAATGTAACAATTCATTGCAAAATATTCTGAAACAATCGATGGATGTAATAATGTAATAATTCATTGCATAATATTCTGAAACAATCGATGGATGTGGTTAATATGTATAAATAGAGCACAATATTGTGACGGTTTTCGCTGAGCCTGCTTTTCTCCCCCACTGCATCTGAGTTATTGATTGGCTACGTAGTCTGTACTGATACACAGGTAGGGTTATTGATTGGCTACATAGTCTGTACTGATACACAGGTAGGGTTATTGATTAGCTACATAGTCTGTACTGATACACAGGTAGAGTTATTGATTGGCTACATAGTCTGTACTGATACGCTGAGGCAAGCAAACAATCAAATAACAATACAGTCACAAGTCAGCTCGTTCAAGTGACGGTCATTCAAAGATCAGCCCTCGTCCACTGTCCCCTGTCCAATGTCTCAATGGCGACGCCTGATCCCCTGTGATCGTTCGCTCGGACAGAGTATGATTGTATAATGTGGTCATTGTACGGCCAGTTGTGAAAGATCATTGAAAGGGGGAGTAATTGAGAAGTAAGGGCAGTAATTGCAAGGTAAGGGAAGTAACTGAGTGATTTTTTTTTGGGGGGGGGGGGGTGAATTAAAGTATGAGAGAGGGTGGGCCCAGTTAAGTAAACGTGTGGACTGTCATGAAACGACCGTCGGTGGGAGGGGTCTCAAGGTCTGGACACTGTAGCGTTGGTTGTGCAGGTAGCAGTCACCGGACCTGACAGCCAGAGGTTGATATGAAAATTGAGCCTACGTCTGTTTAGTCAATATTGACGGTGCTTTGTCCAGGTTTAGTCAATATTGGCGGTGCTTTGTCCAGGCTTAGTCAATATTGACGGTGCTTTGTCCAGGCTTAGTCAATATTGACGGTGCTTTGTCCAGGCTTAGTCAATATTGACGGTGCTTTGTCCAGGCTTAGTCAATATTGACGGTGCTTTGTCCAGGCTTAGTCAATATTGACGGTGCTTTGTCCAGGCTTAGTCAATATTGACGGTGCTTTGCCCAGGCTTAGTCAATATTGACGGTGCTTTGTCCAGGCTTAGTCAATATTGACGGTGCTTTGTCCAGGTTTAGTCAATATTGACGGTGCTTTGTCCAGGTGTAGTCAATATTGACGGTGCTTTGTCCAGGCTTAGTCAATATTGACGGTGCTTTTGTCCAGGTTTAGTCAATATTGACGGTGCTTTGTCCAGGTTTAGTCAATATTGACGGTGCTTTGTCCAGGCTTAGTCAATATTGACGGTGCTTTTGTCCAGGTTTAGTCAATATTGACGGTGCTTTGTCCAGGTTTAGTCAATATTGACGGTGCTTTGTCCAGGTTTAGTCAATATTGACGGTGCTTTGTCCAGGTTTAGTCAATATTGGCGGTGCTTTGTCCAGGTTTAGTCAATATTGACGGTGCTTTGTCCAGGCTTAGTCAATATTGACGGTGCTTTTGTCCAGGTTTAGTCAATATTGACGGTGCTTTGTCCAGGCTTAGTCAATATTGACGGTGCTTTGTCCAGGTTTAGTCAATATTGACGGTGCTTTGTCCAGGTTTAGTCAATATTGACGGTGCTTTGTCCAGGCTTGTCAAAGAGATAATATGCGGGGGGGCTCGACTAGGGAGTGGGGAAAACCTGTCACCGTGGCCGTGGTGAGGTCAAAGGTGATTTGAGAGGATAGATTAAAGATTTATGTGTGTTGTGAGGCTAAAGATTATGTGTGAGAGTGAAGTTATAGATTATGTGTGAGAGTGAAGTTATAGGTTATGGGTGAGAGTGAGGTTATAGTTTATGTGTGACGTGCCACACAATATATTTCTCTGATGTCTCGCGTTATTCACAACACATCTCTTTATCGCTCTGTCAATGTGGATTGCTGTCTCTCTCCCTCTCTGTCTTCCTCTCTGTCTCCCTTCCCCCCCCCCTTTCTTCCTCTTCCGACTTTTGAAAGTATGTTTGTTCTCTCGCAGTGTAAGTGATGGAGACTACATTAAAGCGGTCAGAGACAAAGTCCCCACCCAGGTGAACACCTACAACAGGGTGGCGAGCACTGAAGCCATCGCCTGGGCCCCCAACCAGAGAAGTTTCTACATCATCCCGGACGAGAAACATCCATCCATATACACGTATCCAGTTGACTTATCCGTGGATGAGGTCTTCGGTTGAACATCCTGTATCCACACATATCTGATCCACTCCATCCATTAAAAAATGTATCCAGTCAACCTATGCGTTGGTTTACGTACTCGGTTAAGCATCCTGTATCTACATACATCTAATCCACAATCCACTCCATCCATAAGCATGTATCCAGTCAACCTATCCGTTGGGTCATGTCATCAATCGAACATTTCTCTTGTTTATTGAACACCTCTATTGTATATAGTAAATATTAAAACACCGATTTATTCAACAAACTAAACCTGCAGGACAATTATTTCCCCAGCTAATTTTCACCACCATTGTAAGAGATAAAACTAACTACACTCTGGATGCGTTAGTATGAACAACGCTGTAAATCTCTGCCAGGGCCCCATAGAATCTCTGTAAGTCTCTGTCTAGGGCCCCAAACATCTCTGTAAGTCTCTGTCTAGCGCCCCAAACATCTCTGTAGCCTCTGCCAGGGCCCCATAGCATCTATGTAACTCTCTATCTAGGCCTCCAAACATCTCTGTAAGTCTCTGTCTAGGGCCCCCAGACATCTCTGTAATTCTCTGTCTAGGGCCCCCAGACATCTCTGTAATTCTCGATCTAGGGCCCCCAAACATCTCTGTAAATCTCTATCTAGGGCCCACAAAGTCTCTGCCTCGAGTGTCCCCCCCCATCAACTAATAATATTTGTATTTATATTTGTTGTTGATTATAACTGGTCATTAAAATACTTTTTTTCTCATGAAATATTGACGATTTGTTTTTTTTTTTTTTGTTATTTCTTAATTTATTTAAAATTTGACAATCACAACAATATTCTAATCAACTGTTCTTCAAATTTTAATATATATAGGGCCTATATATATATATATCAGACGTATGTTACACAAAGTCCAATGTCATTAAAAGTAATATTCAGAAAGACAGTCATATCTAACAGTGTGTTTGCTGGGAGGGGGGGGGGGAGGTTTGAACCGGAACCCGTCAAGACCCAATGTCTTTAATAGATCCTGTCGGACACAGCAGGCAGCTCGACTCTTGGTTCGGTTCCCAAGCCTCGTGGTGCCTCTTTTTTTTTTCTAAATGTACTTAGTTTATTTATTTTGATTGCATGATTAAGGAAAAGAAGGTCCGAGGGGCCCCATTTTGTCAGGGGCACCAGAATTTCTGGCTCTAGCTTTTGATGCCTTAACCTTCTTTAAAATGATCAGCAGAGCCCAATTTAGATGCACTATATCAGGTGCCCAATAATATATCGTGGTTGGCATATAATATAATTAAGTGGCTGATTGCACTGATTTAATGTAGGCATGTATAATCGTTGCCTATATTTGTCTATTATTTGAATAGTTCATCTGTTGTAAGAAATATACGATTTATGATATAATGTTTTAAAATTACAAAGTGCGCATCAGTTCTATCAGTCGAATGCACTTAATGTCTAACTCATAATCGCCCTAACCGTGTGTCCCCCCTCAGGCTAATGGTCCGTACACTAAAAAATACACCAGGAAATTTATGATATACATCAGGCTAATGGTCCGTACACTAAAAAAATATGGTGTACAAGGACGGGCTGAACAGATGGTGCAATCGGAACACATGTTAAAAGTCCCTGTATTTCATACATTTCTTTGTTATTTCTTTTCATATCGTATTCTGTTTATTGCAATAAAGGCCGCATGTTCTTTTCTATTGCAGTATTTCGTATATTTCTTTGTTATCCCTTCTGTCGGATTTCGTTCGGCCAGCTTCAGCAGGCTTTTCCACTAGTTATATTATAAAAGTTTTATTTTGTCCACTGATGAAAAGTCATGGCGTCACGACTTGTGAATGACGACAGACCGAAGGAGTAGAATGTAAAAGCCAAATACACCCATTCCAGAAATCACGTACAAATGTTTACATTGTTTAGTTCCCTTGATCAAACTTTATATAAGAATAAAGTCTAATTTGTACATCAGCGTTTAAACGAATATGTCAGTGCTATTTATAGTAACACGGTCACAAGAATGAAAATAACAAAATAACTGACTGGGTTAGAGGATTTATCTACTATTAACAAAAAGGAATGAAGTTAAACAAAAGGAACATTTGTCTATAGAACGATTGGGAAGTTGTTTTTTTTTTTGTAATGTTTAACATTGCGACACAGATATTTCACATGACTTTCAGGAAACTGTTCAAACAGGTGGTCCATTCAGGTCATTCTTCCGAGTCATGTGTTGGCTCAATTAATTAGTTTTATTTGACAACTGTTCATGATTTTTTTTTTAAATGTATACGTGTATGTGTGGATGGGTCCAGCATTGCATTGATGGTCGCTCCCTTGTTTCCAAAACTTACAGTGGCGTATGTCTCGTGGCGTGGAATAGATCTGCCTCTGTCGAGATCTCAGTCATATTTGAAAGAGACAAATGAAGTCAACTCTGAATGAGATGACGATCTTTGCTTTCATTTAATAGTTTATTTTAAAAAAAAACAAAAAAAAAACAAGCAATTAAGCCTGTTCCATTCTGGACACAGGACGTGTTAGCGCATTTTCATGTTATGTATCAGTACGTATGCTATCTTTCAGTAAATATTTGTAAATTTGGCAAATGTTTATAAATTCAATTGTGTAATGCATATATCTGTAAAAAAAAATTTATAAAGACGTTTCTTTATATTTGAAAAAAAAATGATTGTCTCTTAAATCTAACTACAAGTGGTTTGTGGTTACTGAAATAGGACTTATAATTGAAAACATTCGAAATTATAGTCATTTAATCGTCCGAAAACTCCGTCAATTGTTGCATAGCTCTGATACTTTCAATTAAACTCAGAACCCAAGCTTACTATTTCATTTCATGAGTTTCTTAATAAATCTTGGTGAAACTACGTGCTGCAGTATTTCGCACCAAATGAACGGGCTATTGAACGTACAAGGTGTAGCCTATATATAATATATAAGCCCCTTAGGAGCCCTGAAGCCCGGCCCTCAGAGGTCCTATCGCGAAATGAACTTTTGATGTACACATGGCAGGCCAAGACCTACAAAATGATATATACATCATGGGTCTAGGACTTATAGTTGCTGAGATATAGCGCTCCTTTATTAATATAGCTTATATAGTAAAAAACGGTACTAAGGCCCCTGTTACGGCCCTGAGAGGTCATATCGCGAAATGGAAAAAAAGTCATTTCTTGGCAGGCCAAGACCTACAAAATGATATATACATCATGGGTCTAGGACTTATGGTTGTTGAGATCTAGGGTGATGACGGACGGACGGACAGACAAAACGGGGACAATAGAGCATTTTTTTTTCGAAAATGCTCTAAAAAAACAACTGTGTGAAGTCCCTGTAAGGATGAGAGATAATCTCTTAGATCCTATAATCCACTAATCTGACTGTTTTCTATGGTGACCTTCTTTCATCCCCACCATAGCCGATAGTGCAATGGCCATGGAGGAACCACTGGAAATTAACGGGGCCTTTAGACATGATCGGAAATATCCATTGGTCCTCACCGGAGATCGAACTAGGGACCCTCTCAGTCAATCGCTTTACTGCAAGATGCTTATACCATTTTTTTAACGCAGAAACACGCAGAGATAAATATTTCTTACATGTATGTCATTCTACAATCCAGTAGTTTTGAATTTATCTTCATGGAAATATTAAAAACATAAACAAGTTGACATGTTGTAGTTTTATGAAGTTTATTCACATAACATTGTATGCATGGTCATGGCACATACAAAGGACAGACCGGTGGATAGATAGACCGACCGGTGGATAGATAGACAGACAGACCGGTGGATAGATAGACAGACAGACCGGTGGATAGACAGACAGACCGGTGGATAGACAGACCGGTGGATAGTTAGACAGCCCGGTGGATAGATAGACAGACCGGTGGATAGACAGACAGACCGGTGGATAGACAGACCGGTGGATAGATAGACAGACTGGTGGATGGGCGTACAAACAACATACAAGCGGACGGCTTGATCTAACATAGTTAACAGGTGACATTAAAAGTGTAATGCACCAAGTAAATTCGATATTTATTGATTTGTCATCAATCTACTTCATTCCTAATTTCAGGGCTTAATTCTAATAAATTCGAATTCCTTTTAAATTTACTCCTGTCAAAATTCCTTAAAGAAACTCTTAACAGACAGACAAAATGGCCGAAATGCCGATGGAATCTGTGTCATTCTGATGTATACTAGGCAATAGCCTAGGGACCCTACTTTCAAAGGGGCCCCAACCAATGTTAAAGTCTATCATATCTGGTGCTGAAAGACCTCTTAAGGCACTGGATGGATGGATGGATGGATGTAAGAACGGACAAATGAAAGGAATACACAGACTGAAAAGAAGAAGAGCCATTGCCCTATCATTGTGTCACGTGTTTTACCCTGTCATTGTGTCACGTGTTTTACCCTGTCATTGTGTCACGTGTTTTACCCTGTCATTGTGTCACGTGTTTTGACTTCATCAAATTAGACAAGGCAGTCCACACCTTTCTTAATCAATTACGTCGCTCTCCATTTGAGCCACACCCACGGAAATACCTGAAAATGGCGGAGAGGTTTAAGTGACTGAAGCGGTTATCCAGATCGCATAGTTTAAAACTGGGACACGCCTCTGTTTGTCAGTGTTTTTCCTTCACCTATATAAAAAGGTATCAAACTATGACCACTAAGTTACTGACATTCTTTTATATACTTCACATATCTGTCGACATATGCATGCCAGTTTTTTAAAATAAAATGCATTCATCCACACAGGTGAGTCAACATATTAGTTTCCAATGCAGTATATTTGACTTAAATATCAAAATAATTGACCCAAATGTATCTTAGTTATTTTAAACCGATTTAGCAACAGCCTCCTGAAGTAGACAATTAAAGATGTGTTTATTTTTTTGAAGATCATTTTAAACTTACATTTATTTCAATTGATTGTTTCTATTAAGTTGGTCTCTTAGTTATGAATAGTAACTTAACTTTCAATTCATTAGGACATGATGTGACAAAGGCTCTAGCTTTTAGCCTTGAGAATAAATTGTCCCTCAATCATCAAACTCCGTAATATTTTACCGATATGTTTGTTTGTAGAAGAAAAGGCAGGAAATGTAACATATTATTTGCATTCTCTGACCACAGGCATACAATGTGAAATAGTAAATAGAACAATTCACTAGTGATTCGTTAGGTCATTTTTATTAAGTGATACTATACTCATCCTGCTAGCTGGCCTTTGGTGAATTATGACCTGTGAGTAAGTAACATGATGACCTGTGAGTGAGTAACATGATGACCGAGTGTGTTAGTATATCAGTTGATTCTAAAAAAAAAAAATACAACAAATGTGTATGGACTCTGTGGTCAAAGTGGTCTCAAGTCAATTTTGCAAATGACGTAGTCAAATTTAAAAGTATTTCCCCCACCCCTCAATGCTTTTAAAATTATGATTATTAAATAAATTCATTTTGTAAATTCATTATATTTATTATTATTAATTTTAGTTGCTTGTAGTCGTTACATTCATAAACGGCGCTCAACATCGACCGGAGAAAGTCCTCAAACATTCGTAGGCTCAAATACTTATCCGGGGGGGGGGGGGAAGGCGAGGAAAAAAAGGGGGGGGGGAATAGTGGGATTCTCGGAGATTTGTATTCACATTCTAGGACAGAAATGTGAAGTCTAAATTACTTTTCATTTCCGATTACTGTAAAATTCTATCACAGCGTAATGTCGAACTTGTGTGAACTGAAAGAAATGTTACTTTATGTGATTACTGTATTAACCAGAAAATATCTCGATTGATGTTATATTATGTGATTACTGTATTAACCAGAAAATATCTCGATTGATGTTATATTATGTGATTACTGTATTAAC
>JAGDYQ010000018.1:9170025-9276516 GCA_021962125.1 Bulinus truncatus | reverse complement strand
TAGAGTAGTAATTGTGATAATTCTGTAGCAGATTAGCATTTATATGTGACAACCACTGGCAACATGAAGTGTTTAGCCCATTGACGCATGCATTGAGAAACTAAGGCCCATAGATTCTAATACCTCTTGACTTTCTCCATAGCTCGCCTAACATCAGCTTCCCTTGACTGTGACAGTTGCGTTGATGGAGAGGGAGAGGCAAGCAGCCTTGTTAAGATCCCAGATACCAGGTCATCTGTAAGTCCTGGACATGATCTTTCTGCCAGATCAAAGGCATTCTGCAATTCCTTTATCACTTCCAATAAAGGCAAGGGTCGACCGATTCGCCGAAATTCATTGTTGTATTCATCTTGTAGCTGTGGAATATTCAGGGCTTTTTATTAGAAACTCTTATAAGTACTTTAAACCATAATACATTCATAATATAAAATGTAATAGCATTCGTCAATAGATTGTTTTAAAAAAATTATAACAGGTAAGCACACCTGTAATAAGATGGGCTGGACAGCTGATGTGAGACTAGCAGACATCTGTGGTCGCTCTGGTTCTCTTTTTTTGGCTGGTTTAGGTGCCTGAAAATAAAGTGTACATTAAATCAGGACTTTAATAAAGATTGAAATGAATAAGGATTATATCAGTTCATATTAAATAAAATCCCACTTAAATCTTATAAATTAGTAAATTATTCATTCAAATTATTAGTGTTTATTAACACTTATCTAATCCTAATTTTAAGGCTTAACATTTTATAAGAACAGCTTCAACTAAGAAACAAACTATAACTACACATTTTAAGAAGCCGTTTATCTAAAGATGGAATTTCAATATTAATAAGCTGATTAGCTATAAAATGGCTTTCAATATTCGATTAATATTTTGTAGAAAGTTATAAATTCAACAATAAGTTTCAGGATAGAAATAATACTGTTAATTGCAAGAATGGAAACATTTTAAGTTTTTGAATAAAAAATTCACAAAAGATCACAAACTGATTAATTTCTTTTTCTTAATAAAGCAAATAAAATTAGTTTTTAAGAGTTCATTTTGACACTGTTAATGAATTCAGCAATTTTAAAAGGCATAAAAGATTTTTTTAAAAATGATTCTGATTAATTGACTGGGTTCAGATTAAAGATTAAACAAAAATTTAATGATGAGCTGTAAGAACTATTGTCAAATTTGATTAGTAAAATATCCAATTATGAATTATTTTTTAGTGATGAAAAAAAAATCATAACCTTTACCACAATAATTAGTTTGAATAAAAATACATTTTTTGAAAATATTAATTTATAAAAAAAAAAATTCACAGTACAAAAAAAAAAAAAACAACTTTCATGAGGAGAGATGTTAAAGGATTCTCAGGCCTAATTGGAATTAATGGATGATAATGATAAAAACAAACAACAACAACAAAAAAAAAACAAACATGCTGAATCTAAGCAAATATCAATTGTATTGCTTTTCTTATATGAATGTCACTTTGACAAATGTCTGCTGTAACCTTGAGAAATACATTTTTTTTTAAATAAAATTTTTCATGAAGTAAATTGTGTCAGTCTTTAATACACTCAGGTCTCAATTAATCTGAGAGATATGTTCCTATATTTTTCATGTTCAGTAATTTTGGAAAATAGCATAACTTCAAGAATATGAGTTAAAATTAAAATAAAAAAAAAGTGTAAAATAGTTAGCAGATATACAAATATTAGACCACTTAGTAGATTCAAAATTTCATGAGTAAAAATTAAGGAACAGCTATATATGTAAGAGTATTTCCTTTTATTAAAAAAAATTGTGCTAATCAGAAAGAATTAAAGATGTACCAGCATTGGCTCTATAATAAAAAAAAAGAGTTGGGATTAAGTCTGTATAAAATTGTATGTGTTTATCTTAAAAAAATTAAATGTTGTACACCTCTACCGTTCTACAACGCCGAAAGGCATTTTGCTATAGCAACTTTTCAATCTGTGAATCCCCTGAAAGAATGAGATGTTTATCTCTTAGATCCTATAAACTACAAATGGGGCAGATTTCTTTCATCCCAACTATGGCCGTTAGCGCAACAACCATGAAGGAACCACAGGAGAGATAGAGGAAATTTTACAATGACCAGAAACAATCCCTTGTATCTCAGCGCAGATCAAACCGAGGACCCTAAGATTGACAGTTGTACGATTTACACCATATTTAACATCAGCTTTTCCCTACAGTCAGCTCTGGTATATTTAGCATTTGTTATCTATTTACTGAGCCATCACTTGAGTGTTTTCCAGTGACTCAAAAATTTGATTTGTTATTGTTACTTCCAGTTTCTATTCTGGTGAGGTTTTGTTTCTGTTTTGTATGTTTAGATCAATTAGTAATTGTAAACATATTAGTAAGCATGAATCAGAAAGAATGTATTTTGGCTATTTATGCAATTGCTTCATTAATTCTTTTAAATACAACTTTATAATTATTCATTATTAATTTAGGAAAAAATGCCACCAAAACATTAGTTGAATATTGTTACATGAGGTTGAATAATGATACATGTACTAATAAAAAGGGAAGCCAAAATTATGTCATGCTAGAGGCCAAACTACAGTGAAACTAGTGAAAAAAATATTAACTTTTGTAATGCAATAGGACTGGCGAAGTTCAAAGTTAAAGATATTCGGGATAGAAAAGAAGAATTTCTGTATATTATTACATTGTTTAGTACATGTAATTTTATTTTTAAATAGGCATTTCTTAAGGAAATAAAAACAAATGCCTTTTGAACTTAAGACTGTTATAAAAAAATTGGAACAGATCCAAATAAATTTCTATGAGTTTGTGTAAAAATTATTGATTCATAATATAGCTTTTCGCTTTACAGCCAACTGTTCTAGAATAAACCTGTGCCTTAAAGCAAAGTATGGTTGTACATGTATTAGCCTTTGCTTGGAGTGAACATAAACTTTTTTTTAATCATTGTATTGAATAAAAATTCTAATAATTGTAGAAGGTATTTTAATTATTATAGAACACTTTGAATAAGATCATTACTAAAACAATAATGTATCTTATATACAATAAGAATTGAGTCTAGCATTTCACCCTGTGACTTGTTACGGAAGATTTACTGAAAACAAATGTTTACATTCCTGAAATTTATTTCTTTAATTAAATACAAACAAATTAGTTTGAACACAGATAAAAAAAACCAGCATGAATTGAGACCTGACTGCATTTGATTTCAAGAATTTATAAACACAAGTGGTTCCAAAAAAAAAAAAAAAGATATAAAATGTGACTTTATTTTTTTCAGTAGAACCTGGTAGGCCAGGGAGTTATACTGAAAATTGTGTCATAAAAAAAGTGGCAACTGATTTATTTCAGATAAAAAAATGAAATTGAAGAAAATATTAAAATGCTGTGTATTAATATAAAGGTTACAGATGTAAATATGCAGGCGATTAGACATAAATTGTGAGTACATATTTAGTAGACTGCCATAATCTGGACCCGCTTGCTTGACTAGCTATATAGTGTTATAAGAAAAAACAGGTAAAGTGCTGCCCTTGCTATTTATTTCGCTCAGCCTTTTTTTTAATTACCATACTTTTTATTATTATTTGAGTTTTTTTAAAAAAATAATTTGCAATTTATTAATGTAACAACAAGGTCCATTTTAGGGCAGAAGTGAAAATGTAGGGCGAGTCTGAAAAAAAAAAACAAATGCATGCAAGATTAGGAAAAAAAAAATATTGCTAGTCTTTTGTTGTCTTGTTTTTTTAACTCACTACTGCAGGGGGCACAACTAGGTGATCACTTTTCTGGTGCTGCTGCTTGTAAGGATATTGGGGATTCTGTTGCCAGTGATTTTCTGATGAAATGTGGCCATCAGCCCCATCATGGGCTCTTAGATAGCCACTACCAGTCTTCAGGTTATTTATATTCACATAGTTTGGCAAATCATATTGAGATTTCGGCCTTTCAATTAGTGGCTGCATGTGATCAAAGACAAGAAAATTGTGGTCAAATACCAGATTTTGTCAAAATTTTGCCAATGCTTTTTTTTCTTCCTTATTTGGTCTCAATTAAATCTCAAATTAAAGAACTTTTTAAGTCACACATTTTATGTAGTTTTTTTTACTTCGATGAACATAAAATATCCAACATTTACAATTGTCAAATAGTCGGATAAAGCAATTAAAATGACAAGAAAGTATTAGCTTTTGAACTACTAAGATTAAAATGTGTATAAACATTTCACTAAAATTACTTTCACTACTCTAAGACACTACTACATAGCTGTCAGTTTTTATTATTACATGCTTCCTAAGATGAAACCTGGATCAACTTACTTGAGTAGTGAACTTAGCATTGGGATTTATTGGCTCTATGTTATCTGAGCGACTTCGAACATGCTTTGGAGCCTGTAAAATTGAGGGGACTATTTTAAAACTGACAAACAAGGGATTATAAGCCGTACGAGAGGAAAAAAAATAAAATAATCCCCTTCCCAACTGTCATATATATAAGTATACACAAAATGCCACTGATTTAAGCATACTATAATCTAAAGCAGTTAAACAAAAGTGAAAAAAAAAAAAGGTGCAACCTAAATAAGCCACATTCATATGTAAACAGAATGACATATTTAAACCACCGATGTGTTCAGATTTCCACAATAATAAAAATTTAGAGCGGTAAAAGATGACAGCATATAACAAAAAAAAAACATGATGCACAAATACAAATTAAAAAAAAAAAAGAAAATATTATATTCAATGGAGAGCATGCAAATAAAAATGTAAAGAAAATTAAATAAAAATTTAAATACAAAATTATATCAATTAAATAGACATTTAGCTTTTGATATTTACAATTTAAAAAAAAAAAAAGCCGACATAGAAAGCATGTAGTAACAAAATGTAGAATAAAATAAATGAACACACACAAAAAAAAAAACTAACAGACAGCTAATGATACTATGGGAATAATAATATGAAATGTGTGTCTCTAGAAGGCCATACTAACTACAAGCAATGGAAAAAATTGAGCTTACAATTTCATTATTGTTATTGCCATGTGCATCCTGTGACCAGCCTGGGTCTGATTCACTTCTTGCATGGATGATCGAAGTAGCTGTATTATTACTCACAGGAGGCTGGAAAGCAGAATGCAATAAATAGTTTTTTAAAATACTAATTATTAGCCTTTATATGGGTTGTATGCCACTTTCTGTATATTTTGAAGAAACACATTTATTCCTAATAAATTATTTACATTTATTAAAGCAATATATATAATTAGAGTTTCTATTACTTAGTTTGAAATACAATTTCCCTATATAACAGTGATTTTAAAAAAAATGGCTGCTCTATAGATTAGCTAGGGACGGATTCAAAAATTAAATATAAATACATATTTTTAAGATGAAATTTAGAACTTTTAATAAACTTTGTTAATTTCTGCATGATTATAGCATTTTTAGCACAATAAATACGTTTATTTGGAAGAACGTGCTATGGTTCGAGGAACCTTCTCAATTTTGAACTAATTTTGGTTGGCGGGCAACGCAATATATGTATAATAGTTAAAACTGGTGATTTTGGAAGAATATTACAAAAAAAGAGAAAAAAAGTTTCAACCATGAATATCACACGCCCATGTAGGCAATTAGACAATATTTAGGAGACTACCAAATTTTTGTACTAAAAAGTGGTGTATATATAAACATTTTAAATTCTGAATCCATCCCTTGATAATCTACAGCAAGTCAACAAATTTAGAAGTTTAACATTAAATATGTTGAGAAATAAAAAAAAAATATATATATTTCACTGTGTGAAATAAAACTATAGGTTATAACTAACTATTTAATAGCTTTACTGTCTTTTAATTGTAACTACTATGCATTAGTTTCAAAGTTGAGATAAGATGTTAAATTCAGGCAGTCCTAGTCTTGCAACAAGTTCTATTCTAAGCACTTCAAAATAGAAAATAAATACTTTCAATAAATATACAAGTGTGAAGTGTCAACCCAAATTTTCACTTCTCAACTTTTAAATAATTCAATTGAAGTTGAAGATTTAAAAAAAAAGCATGAAATGTTAGCAATTTTTTTTTTCATGCACAAAATATTTATTTTAACCTATCTATCTATTGCAACTATTGTACAAGTTTTACAACTATTGTACAAGTTTTACAACTATTAAAAGGTAGAAATGACACGGTTATGACTTATTAAAATTAGAATAAGGAAAAAAAAGTATTTTCCATGTTTTAAACATGCATTTTTAAAATTTTACCTAAACAGTAAAAAATATCTTTTAAAAAAATGTAACTGTGTGCACTTTGATCAGACTAAGCTTAAGGTAGAAAATAAGCAATTATTGGCAGCAGAGCTTCAGAGTAAACTATCCCAAGCATAGAGTCCTGGATATTATTTAAATACATTGTATAAAGCTGGGTTTTTTTTTATACATATATAATCATCTTACAAAAAAAACAACAACACTAATACAGTGTGGGAATAAGAAAACATTGGTTGAGCTTTATATGTTGATTCCCTTTTTAACAGTAAATTAATGTGCATGCCCCAAGCAAGCAAAAAAAAAAAGGAACTTTTTAAAAGGATAGTTTAAGCTTTACTTAAAATAAGTCTCACGATTTAAGAGATGCTCATGTTGCATATTAATTCATATTGGAAACTTAAAAAAATATATTACAATTTTATACACAATAAAATATTTAGGCTATGATTAATTCAACATTAACATCTACATGTGAAGTAAATATTTATACTGTACTAGTTTGCTAGTTGAAATCTAGCAAAGGTTAGGGGCAGTGGTGGCATCTCAAATTTCCAGGAAACAATACTTATGATTACAGGCAATCATTTTTTTTTTAATTTATATACTGAGAAATTATTTACAGAAGATTCATCAAGAGCTTTTTAATGCAAGTACTTGTTCACGCATTCAGGAGAGATACCACCACTGGTAAGGATACAATTACACTAAGATAGTTATATAAACAGTTAATATCTAAATTTAGTAATTAAAAAAAAAATGTCATTATCACTTATGTCCTACTGATAAAATGCATAAAAATCAAAAGCAGTGAGTTATAATCTTTATAGCTGTAAGAGATACAGAGTGAAACAGATATATAATTATTAAGATATACTAGCTAACAGGGAAGAAAATGGCTAATTTCCGTTAATACAGCATTTCCAAAAAATTGACTTACAGCACTAACTGCAGATACTAAGTTGTTTGCTTTCTCCTGCATAGCCACCCCTGAAACTGGTTGGCTAGGTGTAGCTTCAACATGTATTGGAAAGGCAGGAGTGGAAACAGGTGCTACTGGAGCCTGTCGCTTTGGAACAGGGCTCAGCTGCTTTTTGGGGGCTTTCTAAAATAAAGTGGTACGTATGTGGTCTTTTAAAAATAAACTGTACCATTCTATTTGATACTTAACGGTGAATACAATAGTAGCGGTTTGTTTTCATAGATATTAAAGTATGTAATGTTAATGGAAAAAAAGGTTTCACTTTAATAAAAAACAAGTACATTTTTTGTCAACTATCTGACTAAGTACAGTTAAGCATCTATGATAAGAAAAAATTCATTAAATGGCGTGGAATACCTAATTTAATTGGTATAAATAGTAATAAAGAGAAATTACAAATTAAAGAAAGGACTAAATTTTTTTTTCAAATAATTAGCCAGAAAAATACAAACAATACAAAGGATCATTATCAATATTGACAACAATAATTTAATAGAAATAGTTATAGAAAAAAAATAAATTAAATTCAATATTGCACTGTTTAAATAAATTTTTAGTTTTTGGTAGAAGAAAGATAGGTATTATTATAAATATCTAATAAATAATAGCGATTTGGGTTCTGCGTTAAACCAAAAGTAAAGAATTAATACAACAGTATTCCAGTTTAAAATACAATCATGAAAAAATCGGATCTGCCCGAAACCAAAAATAACCTAGCCTACTGATCAAGTCTAAGGGGATATAACTCTATGCAAAGGTTTGGCAGGGTACAGCTAATACATGTATATTTATAATTAACATATTCCATTTTCTTTAGCTGCTGTTTGTTTTTTTTTCATAATCCAACAAAAATGGAGCAAATATTATAGCACAAGAATGAAATTACGAAGTATTTTTTATCATTTTAAAACAATGATAAAATGCAGATTAAATGTGCATCCATGAATTCACCGACTTTATACATTAATTTAGAACCTTGCGAAAAGCCTAATTACTGCACTAAATTAAATTTCACAATTTTTTTCATAATCCAACAAAAATGGAGCAAATATTATAGCACAAGAATGAAATTACGAAGTATTTTTTATCATTTTAAAACAATGATAAAATGCAGATTAAATGTGCATCCATGAATTCACCGACTTTATACATTAATTTAGAACCTTGCGAAAAGCCTAATTACTGCACTAAATTAAATTTCACAATTTAAGGCATACACTTTAAAGTTTAAATAACGATTTAACAACGATGTTATGTAAAAAGCAATTGAAACACAATAATACACAATGTGCACACACACGATCACCAAAATACTAATTAACAGAAACACACCTCATTTTGCAAGCCATTAGGTATTTTATGTTCTTTGATGGTCATTATCCACTGGGTCGCAAGGTCTTCGTCATCACTATTATCACCTGACCTGCAAACATGGACACAAACGGTCACTTTAAGATTGAAGAAATTTTTTAAAGATCAGAAGTAAAATTTCAAATAATTGAACTGTTTGTATCTCTGTAAATCCTTACTTTTCTTTTAAAAAAAAATTCAAATTCATTTATAAAATTCTTCTACATAAAATCATTACACAATAAAATAAAAAAATGAACATTTTTCAGCAAACATAAAAAAAAATGATAACTTAGTTTGAGATAAAAATTATTAGTATATTCAATTCAGTGCGTATATTACTTAATGACTGCTTGTTTGAAGAAAATCAATATTGATTGCAAACAAATTTACATTTGTAAACAAGATAGCTTTTGCATAATTCTGTAAAAGTATGAAAACCTGCAAATGTTGACCAGTTAATCATGAATAACATATGTACAGGTAGATATATATGTATATAATAAAATAAATTGTTTATGTGTTAAGTTAGGAGTTTCAGTAGAATGTAAAACATACTCATCACTGTCACTGTCACTGTCAGGACCCTTCTCAGATTTCCACCTTTTATATCTATCTATCAGCTCTGTGAGATATGCTGTTTTTCTGGCACGTTTTATAAATGGATGCTTCAACAATTCTTTGGCAGGCGGACGCTTTAAAAATAAAAGATTAAGAAATATTTATTACCAAATAAAAAATATCGTATGAATGTGTGGAAGTGATTAAGATGATTCATGGGAACAAAAAAAAAAAAAACATGCCCCATTGACTTGATTTCATGACTGATAAACTATGCCATTGATTGAGAGGAATTCTAACCTGATAGATACAAAAGGCTGAAATAAGTATCTAATTTAATCAAGTGAAAAAGTTATTTTAGCTTTACTATAAAAATGAGCTAAGATGACTCATAAAAACAGTAACTTTGTGACATATCTCGGGGTTTAAAAAAAAACAAAAAGAAAGGAGAAATATTTTCAAATTTCACCATGTGTCTCTTACATTGTTAGGGTCCTTATTCAAACATAACTCTACAAATTCTTTGAATGGTCTTGAATAGTTTCCAGTAAGCTGTGGAGGATTGTTTTTAGGAATTAAAAAAAGGACTCGCATTGGATGTAGTTCTGAATTAGGAGGTTCTCCTTTGGCTAGTTCTATTGCTGTTATACCTAAGCTCCAAATGTCAGCCTAAATGAAATAAAAAAAAGGTGATTATAATATTAGTAAAAAAATTAAAAAGAAGACTATACTTTAGATTATAATGAATTTTGTTTGCCTTAAAAAAATCATTGAATTTTATGATTTATTTAAATAGTTTAATCTTACATAAGAAATGCTTATTATAAGACTATAACAATATAACATACTTACTATACCAAGCCTATAATAATTATACATAATACATGCAATGGCCAAATATTTACTTTTCTTCAATTAATATAATTTTTTTGTCCCCATAAAACATTAATATGTATGCAATCCACCGAAGGTGTGTATAAATATTCTACAGACCTGTAATGAAAAGAAAGTCACCAATCTCTATATTATACCTTAGTATCGTATGCTGACTGTTTGATGACCTCTGGAGCCATCCAAAAGGGTGTACCAACAAATGTCTGTTTCTTATTAGTTGTATTAGTGAGCTGACCAGCAACTCCAAAATCTGCAAGTTTAACGTCCCCTTGTTCTGACAGTAAAACATTAGCAGCTGGACAAAAAAACAAACAAGAATAGAGAAAAATAACACAAAAGCCAAAATATATGGCCCATACACAGACTATGGTTACAAGGTGTTAAAAAATTTGAAACCTCTTAAATTATATGAAACTAATGTTTCTATAGTACTAAGACAAATTAGTTTCCTCTGTTTCTTACGCCATACACCCTGCTTTGTTTCCCTAGGTACCTATTTAAAGCTGTGTGAACATTTTGGGGCATTCTGCCAATTTTCACCAGGACCTGGGAAAATTTCCCTGGATCTGAATATCAAACCATCAGATTTAAAGTCGAGTGCTCTACACCACTCTGCCATCTATCACAATATTAATTTTAATTAAGTATATAAATTTTAACCTTTTTTTTCACATTCTCTAACTAATCAAGTTATCCCCCTTTATTTATGCAACTCCCAGCTATTTCCCTTTTTCCCACAGTTTACAAAGTCATGACTATTAAAATCAGCTAGAATGTGGCAAAGTGAGAATCATGTATGTACATTTTTTTTTACTAAAATGTCTTATTTTCTTTTACTACATACTTTTTAGCAGGGGTGGGCAAACTATGGCCCGCTGGCCGCATGCTGCCCGTCAGAGAATATTATGTGCCCATTATGCATGTACATATTGCGATCTTATGTCAACATTAATTTTTGTTTAGAGTTTTCGCGATATTTTAAAAATTTTATTCCGACTATTTGATTTGAATCTAGAGATATTTGATTGGTTTTATGGCTCCAGAATATTAGTGATTACTAGACATTAATTGTTAACATCCCTATTCGAAACTGCAATTCCGCTCAAATGAAATAAGCTTTTGTTTACAATTTAAATTTTGAAAGATTTTGTAAAAATTTTAATGTAAAAGCAAATAGACATTGATTTAACCATGAGTGCTGCCAAAAAAATAAACAGAAATAGAATGTAGTGTTATTAATGGCATTTGGACTGCTAAATACTGCTTCACCAGCGTTGGGAGCAAAGCTAATCTGCTTGCTGTGCCATTAGTGTGTGAGCCTCTCTAAGGAGTACAACTTAAAAAGACACCACCAAACAAAACATCTGGATTTCGGGCACAATTTAACGAACAAAGAGAGAAAAAGGAAATGCCTGGAATTGGTTAATAATTTAAAGAAGCAGCAAATTGTTTTCACAATCTTTAATACAAGCCAGTTTGGTGCTGTCCCATTATAAAAGATTGTAAAATGGAGAAAGCCTTTTTCTGATGGCGAGCTCATCAAGGAATGCTTTGTCAGATGCAGCAAGCATTATATGTCCAGAACACAAAACAAAATTTGACAGCATTTCTTATGAAGGAGAACTGTATTCAGGCATGTTGAAAAGATAAGTGAAATTTTAATGCACCAACTCTGAGATGCAAAGACTTTAGTGGTACTCTCTTGCGTTGGATTAGCAAGTGATTTGGTTTGTATTTTAAAGTGTAATGTACATGTGTAATAGAGTGTGAATGTGAAATAAAATGACAAATATGTGGTTATTATCATTCATTCATACATTAATACATTGCAAATTGTAATTGAAGTGGACAAAATATATATGCGGCCCGCCTATAACAGTCAAAGTTTCAATGTGGCCCTCTGTAAGGACATAGACAGACATAGATAATTAGACAGACACATTGTTAAATAGTTATATAGATAGACAATTAATTATTGTATTAATGTAGATGTTAGAGGGAATTCCCTGTAGTACGGTGACGCACCTAATGAACGGGTTATTGAACGGGGGAAAGAAAAGGAAGAAAACACACACAGAGTTGTGGAGGAAAGAGATAGAACATTGTTTTGGTTATTTTTGTTTTGTTTTAAGTTTGAAGAAGGAAGGAACGGAGGAGCTAGGAAGAAGTATTTATTGTATTAAAAGAACGGACAACTGGTATTTATCGTAGAGACATGATTTAATGGTTAATGTTCATTATTGAATAACTAGTTCTTATGATTATTCAATAAAGTGATTTTAGTTAAAAACTGGAGGTGTTATGAACTTGTATAAGTTGTGCAGTTAAAGAAAGTAATTGAAAAATAAATATATAAAAGAGTCCACCGCATCCATACCCTGATACCCTCCATAGAGAAAGTTTGCTCAACCCTGATTTACAGGAAGGTGAAACATAATTTAATGGGCACAGCATTTGTAAACAGATACAGACAAAAGTTTCCAATAGGGCCCTGTTGTTCACTCTCATAACTTTTTATAATTAAAGGTTTAAGTAAAGGATCATCAAATCACAAAAATAATGAGTTTCACAAACTTTAAACAACATAAACTGCACTAAAAATGTATCTTTAAAGTCGATTCGCACATCTGCTGCAACAGAAAATGGGTAAAAAATCAAAGCCTAATTTCTTATTTCCATTCATTTTAAAGATTTATAAAAAAAATAGTACCTTTTATATCTCTGTGTAATTTACGTTCTGAATGTAAATAATCCAGTCCTTTTAAAATTTCCCTTAATATGATAGCTATGTCATTTTCTGTAAAAGTTCCAGCTTTCATCAAGTCCAAAGCTGATCCACCACCCAAGTACTCCATAATAATCCACAATTTGGAGCCCTAGACGAAAAGGTGAAACGTTTTATGCTGTTTTTTTTTTAATTACTATATATAGACTGTATATATAAATACAAAATACTTCCAAACATGTTTTTCTTTAACTAGAATATATATCAGTTGAAATAAACAAAAAAAATTCTTAACTTGACTTCCAAAGCAATATAATTAACATAATGCCCATGAAAAAGTATATTCATATAAGTAAAAAAAATAAAATGCCTAAAAAGCTTACATTTTTTTAATTTCTATTAATTTACAAGAAAGAGCTCAGTAAACTTTGAGCAAACAACAGCTTGACAAAAAAATGACAAAAAAAGTGTTTAAAAAAAAACCTAATTCAAAAGCATTTAAAGTTCTGAACATATAGTTCAGATTATGGCTAGTAAGACTGTACCTTGAGGTAGGAGCCATAATATTTTGTCACATATGGGCTATCACACTGGGAAAGAACCATAATTTCTTGCTGTATATCCTCTATTTCATCTTCAGCTTCTTCGAGGTCGATGATTTTAATAGCCAGTACCTCTTTTGTCTCTGTATCAATGCCCTTATAAACTTCTCCGAAGGAGCCTTTTCCAATCTTTTCAAGTTTAGTAAAACGAACTTCTGGATCTATGCTTAATCGACCCTGTTTAAGTAAAAATTGTTCACAAGTAGTCAAATGAATGGCTTTAAAACTTTTTTTTTTAAATAAATAGATACAAGAGCTTAGAATTGAAGCCTAAAACATCATTGAAAAATTCAGAGCGATTCTTACTGTAAGTAATTTAATCATCATGTTTTACCACACATATACTCTTTAGTTATCCGAATACAAGATATATATACAAATAATAAAAAGATTAGTTAAAAACTCTATAGATGAATTTGCAATGGTATGAGGATGAATATTATTGTAATTATATTTATAAATAAAATAAATTAGAAATAACATACATGCACATCTCTATTGGTACTTTTCATTCCCGGCTGGGGTCTTGTCCTGAGGTCCTCAGTTTGATGGCTCATCATAAGCTTTAAAGTTAAAATACCAAATCTATATTAGCGAAATTTTAAAACAAATTTTGTGCTAACTAATTGAAATACAATTTTTTTTTATAGGAATTAAAAGTAATATGCACACATTTCATTTTAATTGTCAATCTTTATAATAACTCTTATGATTTTACGATACCGCCTAAAATAAATTCCGAAAACCCATACCTGTTGACCAGCCATCATTTCTTTAAGGTAAGTAGAAAATGTGTGTATATACTACTTTAGTTATTTATGAAGCTGGGTAAGTGTAAACTAGACAATTCCGTGGAGATTTTCGTTTCAAGGCTCTTAAAGTTAGGATATAAATGTAGAGCTGAAAGTAAGAAAAAAAATTATTTGTATCAAATATAAAATGAAAGTAAGAACAAAATTATTCATAGTAAAATGATCTATGGTGAGTTGATGACTACAAAAAAGTTTAAGTGGAAAAAATACATTTGAAATAAAATCATAGTCAAAAGCTCTTCCACAAAATCAGAACCCATTATTTGTATGTACTTCCTTCTTAAACGGTTCTTTTTTTTTTTTGGTTTAAGAATCTAGTTATATAATATTAGTTAATGGCTATCTGACTTGAAACTGAAAGTCAATTAGTGTATCCAACTAAAATGTAAATGGCTGATTCCCTACATCTCATTTCATGAAATGTTTGAAATTATTTAATATGCATTTAATATGAGACATAGCGTCTAAAATATTAAATATTACTATTTAAATTAATGTGTTTTTTTCACAACATATCATATTAATAAATTGTACATTCACATCAACAGTTACTTATTGGACATCATTAAAACAAAAAATAGCAGTGCTCATAGTAAAAAAATTACATTTTTAACATCATGCACTAAAATCTGTGTTTAAAGTTGATTTATTATAAAACATTTATTAATTTGAAACAATTTTTGAAATGTAAATAAAATTCTCAATCATTTATTTTTTATTCTAGTAGTAATATTTTTATTTATTTTAAAAAGAAATGAGGCCAACATTGAAAAAATTGTCCATTAATTAAGATTTACTTTAATTAGTGGCTTGAAAAGTGAACAAACTGATAGATTTTAGACAATTTATAGCAAAATAAGCCAAAAGTTATGTTTGGTTGTTAAAAACAAGTGTTATATGTCTTTAATAAGCGAGTTAAATAGCTAGTTGAAATCATTTTTTAACCCATAGTTTCCCAATTATAAACATATAATTACATATTAAAGATAAAGTAACCTCAAAGGCTATTTTTTAAAAAATTACACTCAAACTTTGGATAATGAATAACTTAGTTTACAAGTGTTTCAAAGAACGAGCAAAATTTTAATATAAATTCTAACTCAATACAAGAGAAAGGATTAGGAATATGAGTAATATGTATGTTCTACTTCTGCCTAGCTTTATTAAATGAGTGGAGTAGTTTGGAACTACTAAACTGATGATTTTTCTCTCATGCTTGATCTCTTTTTGATCACTTTACTCATAACTATACATACAATTTTTTTTTATTGAACCAAATAACTAAGTTTCCATTATTTCTCACAGGGAAATTTGCTGTGATATATAAGTGTTTTGAATAAATAAAAATTCTTTGGGAACCAGGGTTTCACTGCACTCAAATTTTTCTGAAGTTTTGCAGGGTACAGCTAGTAAATTTATAATGAAACAAATTGCATTTGATAGAAAATAAAATGTTTTTTTGTATACCAACAGTAATTCAAACTGTGCTTTCTTATTTTTGGTGGGTGTGAGGTCCCTGTAAGGATTAGATGAAATCTCTTAAATCCTATAAACCACTAATGTGGCGATTTTTCTTTCATCCCCACCATAGCCGATAGTGCAATGGCTATGGAGGCACCACGGGAGATATATTGAGGACTTTAATCATGACCTGAAAAATCCATTAGTCCTCATGGGAAATCGAACCAGGGACTCTCAGGTCGACAGCCGAGCACTTTACCACACGACCCTCCGTCCTGCTAATTATTTTTGGGACTAATAAAATAGGAAACAGTGAATAGGAGAGATTATTGGTTTTGAAAAACTCCATTGAAAAAATGTTTTGACAACTGGTTTTTATGAGTTTTAAAACCAGTTTTTTTTTTTTTTTGCGAAGAGTGACCTAGACTTGAGAAAAAACACCCCATCCTTATCCAGGGACAGTGACTATGTTTAAAATGTTGAGTATACAATATCACCACAAACCATCCAAGTAACTAACCAAGGACACTGTATGTACAGTGGAGCTAATTATGAGCTTAAGGTTAAGGATGGAAGACATGAATTTAAATTCTCATACCATTTCTTAAAAGAGAGGGGTTGGTTTATGGTATCTCCCAATCTCATTAGTAAATACTAGTTGTTTGCTGATGAAACTCACACTGGGTTAAGAGTAATCTGGAATATAAAGCCCAATGAATAGAACAGTCAAAATGAGCTTGCCATGAATACAGAATCAAATACTAATGTAGAGATTCTTTGAATTTTAGGACCAATATGTTAGTCTGCTTAAGCTTTAGGCAGACAGATTATGAATATATGACAAGTGTAAGGATATTTGAGGTTTTTTTTTTTATGAATTATAAAGTGTCAAATCTGGGATTAGTTCCAGAATACACTATTCTATATTTTCAAAAGTAAAGGAAAAAAGACATAAGAAACTAGTTACTTTCCTTATAATTAATAAGACCCACAAAACTTGGAAAAAAATGTAAAATGAAATTTCTTCCATTACCCTCTAAACCAGACACAGTAAAGTCATAGAGACCTTAACTTTCAAAGCTCTTTCCGAATGTTTAAACAGAAGACGAAGAAATTTGTGATGATGAAAACTAAGCCATAGCGATGAAAAATGTTATACATAAATCATCCACAAATATTTACAGTAACCAGAAAAAAATAACTTCAATCTTCATCTAACCCACATACATTGAAAAAATAGTTTTCAAGTTAAAGGGTACAAAATGAAGAACAGAAAATTAAGATTTGCTATTTAACTGTTTGAAAACAATGAAACTATGCATGGTAGCCAGTGAACAACAAGTATTTTCTATTTCTGGCAAATTTGCTTCAAAACTAAGGATATATTTAATAAATTAAGAAATAAATCAGAATGTTTTTTAACCTCAGGCCTCAGGAAAAATCAAACACAGGAAATAGATTTACTAGTATTTCTTTTTTAAATTGACATTTTTTTTTTTTGTAAATACATGATGTACTTTTTTTAAAATACGTTTAAATTGTATGTATTAATCGTCTTTCTAAATAGAGAAAATTTCTCTTTGATATGACTAATAATTATGAAGCACGCTGCATTATAATAAATAAGTCAAATTTTAAGGTAATTTTTATAATAAATTAAACGCAGTGGCTACGGTTCGGTCCGACCGAACCCGTATTTTTTTTTCTTCGGGTACCAGCCATAGATATTGGTCCACACCCTAACCCTATCCCTAATCCTGAAAAAAAAAAATTATATATGCCATGTTCCTTATACCCTAATATAATGGTTTTGGCTGGTGCCGGAGCCACTGCGTAAATTAAAACTGTATCAAGATACTGAATCAATAATCCATATGATACAGTAAGCACAATCTGAATAATATTTTAGAACAACTAAAACTAACATTAATGATTCATTCTGACCCTCAAAGTGGCCAAAGTCAAAGATGGAGTTGTTGAACATCTGCATTTTTTTATGGTAATAGCACTCTCTTGTATTACCAGTAAATTAGTTTTAATTGTTAAAATGTCAATGTGTTTTTATGTCTTCAAACCAAGACTAATCTAATGTAAATGTTAGCATTAATACTTGAATTGTACAGTAAAAAAGTATGTATATTTTAATTTAGATTAGAAAGAACTAACCGTTTTACAATTTTATGGCTAACACATGTAAAATGATTGCAATAAAATTATTCATTCTTGTGAGATTTAAAATGACAGAAAGCTGACAAATTTATTTAAAATAAATCAAGGACGAAATGTTATAGAGCAATAACAATTAAGTTTCTTCCAGTTTAGTTGTGGTGTCTAAGATTTTTGTTTCAGTTTTTTTAGTTTGTTTATATTTATAAGAAATAGTTACCTACATAGATATAGGTACTTGAAAGTAGTTCACAAAAAGCAGACACAGCGGATAAGTTATTAAATTATATCCAAGTATTCCCTAATGTTTATCAAAACCATGTTTCATAGTCAAGACTTTTAATAAACCATTATGCTCTGACAACGAATCACTTCCGCCATCTTGAACAAGGGTGTGTCGTTTGTCACAATATCACTCTGCAAAATGTAGTTCTTGATTTAAACAGAATTGTTCAGGTTACTTCACAGCAAATAGTTGGAGATATGATAATTAATAATAATAATAAACAAATTACTACTAAAGATCGTTTTTTTTATTTGACAGCAACATCTATCAAAATGCTCAATAATACATTTTACCTTTAACCCCCCCCCCCTCCAAGGAGGTGAGAGACCCAAAAATAGCCAATCGATAGGTATGACACGCACTCTTTCTTCACACAATCGACACAAAAAAAGTGTACTATAAGTCTACACTGCAGACATGACTACACCCTTTTCATTATAAAGTTTTTGGAAAAAGTAAAAACATATACTTTATTTTGTCGGTTCCGAGCCAATAATAGTAATAATATGGAAATACATGCTAATTAATTAATTTATTTTTCATTTCTCGACAGTCACTGTTACATTTGAAGTTACAAGATAAAGAATTAAGTTAAGGTTACGTGAAATGAATTAATGCATTTTTTTTTAGTGGGTTAAGAAATAAACTATGCGGTGCTTATACTGAAGAGACTTACGGAATGACGTAAGAGCTCGCACGACTTATAAGAACTACTTCAGGCTAAATTTAGCATTATGTAGGCTACATAAGAAATAAAGTAATTGATTCCCTTACAAAGCACAGACTCTCAACATGAAATATTGTAATCAAAACTTTTTTGTTTGTTACTAACAGTTGGCTCAAACCTTCAGGACCGACAATATAACTTTATGGATCCAACCGCAGAATCATCTATGGGGACGCCCATCAGGATTTTCGCGAGTCAAAGACGCGCTGAATGGACCTAATATGTTCCAAAGGCAGCATTACGCTGTTATCTGGTAGACTTATCAAAGGGCTTAAAATAAGGATCTGTGGGACCCCTAAATATTCAGTGGACCTGGGCGCGTGCCCGTTGCTTACGTCTAAAATCCGCTTCTGATTATCTTGATGGGTATAAAAAACACACAAAAAAAAAAAACAAAGTCAATCATCAGTCTAGTGGCAATTAATGTTGGAGAAATGTATTGAATGGTTGTATCCATGAAACAGAAATATATGAAGAAATCACAGCGGGATAAGTGACTCGACTCAGGTGAAAAGATGAAATACTTTTGAGCAATTCCTGATCATCTTTTGTCTTGTTGAACATTGTATTTGACAGAAAATATCATGATCAAAATTGGAAGCATTATTTTACCTTTTTATTTGATCACATCACAATTGTAGCACTGTTGCTGGTTTTTTTTTTAATCTGTAGCTAACGCATCCATGAAACTATCTGGAATGTGAACATGACACACACCATACGGACTACGATCAGGCACAGTGCATCATTAGACACATTACATCATTTAGGCCCGTCGCAATTGATAGGCGGGCAAATTAAAGACTTGACGAACTAATCCTTTGAAAATAGCCCCGTCTTGTTTTCGTCAATCTGCTTTAAAAAAAACAACAAACAAACAGCATGTTCATAGCGTTATGACCAGAGCCGTAGCTAGCTATTGTGGCGCCCTGTGAGTTTCTTTTATGGCGCCACCCCCCCTCGTGGCCCGAATGGAAAAGTGCACAAATATTAAACTGCATTCTTTTGGCGTCCCATCCTAGTTCGGCTGTACAACCCACAGTACCGTACTTCCGCTACTGGTTATGACCAAGATGTAAACTGAATTGCTTTGGAAGTCTGGTTAAAATTTTGTTTTAAAATGTAAATTATTTCAATTGATATTTATTTTTCATTTAAATTTAAGACAAAAAAAATTGTTATAGCTATTTTTTTTAATAGAGTGGGGATAAAACAACATCAAACACGCCCCACCTTTTTATCTTTGTCAATGGCGCCAATTTATTGGCATGGGGTACTTGGAACTTTTTTTTTAAATTGAAATTATCATTGGTTCTGCATCACCAGACATATACAAACAGTATATCACAAGAAACAGACACACAATATATCATGAGACACAGACACAAAGTAGCCTATATCATCATCAGACACAGAAAGACAATATATCATTAGACACAGAATTACAATATATCATACAATATATCGTCAGAGGTCAGACACACAAAATATTGTCATCAGACACAGACACAAAGGAGCCTATATCATCATCAGATACAGAAAGACAATATATCATTAGACACAGACTTACAATATATCATACAATATATCGCCAGACACACAAAATATTGTCATCAGACACATAATATGTCATCAAACACACAATATGTCATCAAACACACAATATGTCATAGGACACGCGATATATAATCATACATACAATATATCATCAGACACACCACACAATGATGTGATGTTGCTAGCAACGAAAACTAAACCCTACCACACAGTCCTAGTGTAAATAGGTAAAAAAAAAAAATAACAAAACGTTTCCAGAAGCAGACAGGCGAAACGACCATGACCTGTTAAAAATGAAATTCAGAATTCGTTTTTGGGCGCCCCACACCACACACACACACAAATAAGATAATAATTGATGTTATTGATCTTATTAAACTTTTTAAAAATATTTTAAGTGGCGAAGAGTTTTGAAACATTGATAATTGTTTGAGAGTAGGCAACACTTCTCCTCAAGGATAATGTTCTTGATACAACAATCTATGACGGAATCACTCCAGTACTTCAGTGACAAAAATTAAATCCTCAGGCATGAGCCTCGAGTCATTGACAAAAAAAAACTTAGAAAAGTTTGAAACACACTTGCACAATAATTATTATTAATTTTCACAACAAGTAAAGGGAGATAAAACAAAAAAAAAACACAACCAAGATTATTAAAACTGGAAAGATGGTGAATGGATCATTAATAAATAAATGAGTCACAATTACTACAAATCAAGGATGGCGTTTCGTTAATTTTGAACGTCTCAAAAGAGAAAATAAAGCCACAAATGTTGAGACTATTACAAAAGTCAAGAAACAACCTAAATGAAGAAATGGAGCATATTTTATTTATCTTTTTCATTTATTTATTGTTCTGGAAAAGGGGGGGGGGGGCGAGGCGGATAAGCAGAATATTTTAGAGATATGCTATTTTGGATGACTATGCAAACTAACTCTCGGGGAGCTTAACACATGCGGATACGACTCGGACACAGGGGTAGCGCCCCCCCCCCCAACCGAATGTGAAAGAGCCTGCCCAACTATAGATTGACGAAATCTTAAAATTGTTAATACCCTTCGAATACTAACTTTCTTTCGGCTGCACATAATTTTTTACTCACACTTGAAATATTTGAAGAGTATCACTAGTATTTAAAAAACCGAATATCTTGTGTATGAACTACTGATGAGCTACTGATGAGCTACTGATGAACTACTATGATGAGCTACTGATGAGCTACTGATGAACTTCTGATGAGCTACTGATGAACTTCTGATGAGCTACTGATGAACTTCTGATGAGCTACTGATGAACTTCTGATGAGCTACTGATGAACTACTGATGAGCTACTGATGAACTTCTGATGAGCTACTGATGAACTACTGATGAGCTACTGATGAACTTCTGATGAGCTACTGATTGATGAGCTACTGATGAACTACTGATGAACTACTATGATGAGCTACTGATGAGTTACTGATGAACTTCTGATGAGCTACTGATTGATAAGCTACTGATGAACTACTGATGAACTACTGATGAACTACTATGATGAGCTACTGATGAGCTACTGATGAATTACCGATGAGCTACTGATGAACTTCTGATGAGCTACTAATTGATGAGCTACTGATGAGCTAGTGATGAACTACTGATGAACTACTATGATGAGCTACTGATGAGCTACTGATGAATTACCGATGAGCTACTGATGAACCATCGATGAACTACTGATGGACTACTGTGATGAACTACAGATGAACTACACTTTGACAAACTATCTAAAAAATAAGCAGGTTGAGAACAGTCATTGGTAAGAAACAAAATATAATTGTTCCTTGATTTCTTTCTCTCTAATATTGTTATTTCATACAAGCCATAGACTACAGAAAGGTTTCCCCCACCACCCCTGCTCTATTACCTTACACCCACACAAATATCATGCATTACTTGCGTTTAATATTTGTCAACATGTTTCTACCCCCCCCAACCCCCCCCCCCCAAAATTACCCAATCCAATTTAGAATCTTGGAGCTGTTCAGAATAATTAATCACTAAGGAAATCTAGGAGACGAAAATAACTTTTTATTTATTTTATTCATATCCAGATGATTAATTATTAATGTATCTATTTATTTAGCTTCAGAGGCGGATCGTAGCTGTAATTAGCGTGGGTTGCTGCTACAGAAGCAACAAAAAAAAATAATCCTTTTTTCTTAAATGAACTGAAAGGGAACAAACATCTCGAGACATGCATTGCATAAAAAGAATTTTTTTTTCAGAAACATAAAGTCCTAAAAGAACAAAATCTAACATTTTTCTTTAAAAATGTAGCATACACTTTCTCTTAATTACTATATTTATTATAAGCTCAATAGATGGGGGTCGAGGAATAATTTTAAAGGTGTTTAAAACGAATTTTACGCGACAAAAGTTAAAATGTATGATAACAGGTTATAGATCCTATATACACTTTTCATTCTCTTTATTTTATTGCAGTTTTTTTTCTTTTGCAGGTGGGTCATGAGAACAAAGAAAACATAAGTTGTGTAAGGCAGTCGCTATGTGTATAAGTTTGAGAAAACAAAGAAAACATAAGTTGTGTAAGGCAGTCGTTATGTGTACAAGTTTGAGAACCACTGTGATGATGAGTACAACTCCCTTAGAGTTAGCGAATATAGCTTTATTAGAACGAATGTAAATGAAATGAGCTTTGTTTGTCGCACAGTGTCTGATTTTCGAACTTAATAGGCGACATACTTTCCAAAATGGATGCCACAAATGAGTGGAAAATGTCACCAAGCTACTTAGTTCAAGTACGCTGTGATATCTGAATAGACGTTTGAACACACTTAAAAACAGCTGAAGGTCGAGTTAAATATATATATATATATATATATATATATATATATATATAAATATATATATATATATATATATATATATAGCTATAAAATAATATAAAGATAGATTTTTAAAAAAGAAGAGTAATACGTAGGGGCAATAACCGTTAAAATCTATAAAATACTACATTCTTAAACTAATTATTTAATTGGGGAAGTCGGTCATTTTTAAAGTATTCAGCATTTATAGACAGACAACCGTAAAAAATGACCGGAGCACTTGAATTTTCCAAATCAGAATGAAACAGTATAATGTTACATTTGCAAATGTTTTACATAAACTAATTATAGAAATGATTAATAATAGAAACATGTTGACTCCCAATGTCCGGGTACCTAGCTAACTGGGCAACATGAATGTTACGTAGTCAAAATATGCTTCGCATGTTGTTGTAATCTACTTTTGGCTTGTCGAGTTTTCATAATGACGTTTTGGCAATATATATGTATAGGTCATTTGGTGAAAACCTCAACAGCGCAACTAACGTGTCACCAAACTGGCTCCTAACAAACCAAGGCCGGTGCTGCCTGAGACCCCTGGGGTAACTCGTCATATTACTTACTATTCGATCAATACGTTATTCATATACACATTTTTGACAATAATGATAATATAAATACTAAACAAATGATACAATGAAGCTACATACATAGATGTAGCTATATTGCATTTTTGAAAGTGTATTATTGTAATGTGTAGAATAAATACGCATTGTGATAATCCCCCCATCCTTACCTCCCTTTCAAACACACACCGGAGCTGCCGCAAAGTAATTTTGGACCCCCTGACAATCTTCGACAGCTGGGGTCACTCTGATCACACACGCCCACCGATTGAGGCCATAACACGACAGATCACTGTACTCGACAAGGTTCCCATGGGTAGAGGAAACCTGACAAGCAGTACCGGCCTTTATCCAATCGGACGGAATGCTCACGATTGGGCCCCACACAGAAGGGGGTCCCGCGCTCATGTGATCTACTTTCAGCTCGTCATGTGTTTTCAGCAAAACACCGATGCCTTGTATGCTAATGAAGTGCTCCCTATTGGGGCCTCGCAATTCTAACGCCTGCCCCCCCTCTCCAATCCCCGCCGACACACGTTAGACCCCACCCCTCCCTACTTTTTCGGCGGCCCTGAAAATTTACACATAGGCCTACATACACCAGCCGGCTTTCCTCATACAGCGCTATCCTGCAGAATACAAGTGGGAGAACTTGTATGTAATACACAACACACTTCCATGACAAGACAATGTGTTGCAAACTCCCTGACAATGATAGGTGTCGGGAGACTAACAGCTGCCGCCCACCACCATTTATCTCGACACCCTCAACTTTAACTTTTTAGTCTGTCAGCAGTTAAAAAAAAAACCAAACAAACACGTCCTTGCGTTCTACTATCCAACTGCGTGCTTGTTTTTTGTTCGGTTTTAAAAAAAAACAACAACACAGATAATATGAAATGTAAATTCTACCGTCCTTATAGGTTTTGGTGTTTACGAGTATAGATGGATATAGTCATATAGTAAACAGGTACGTAGATATTTAATTAAAGTGTTCATTGAAGGGGGAAAAATGTGCTTGTATTTTTTTTTAATGTTGATGTAAAAAATTTATTATTTACCTTCTAATTGTAATACTAGGATGATTAATTTTGTGGTAACTAAATAATAATAAAAAAAAGAGTTTTGATGTACGGATCTACATCAGAGTGGTTCTTAGGGATTGGCAGACTAGACATCCTTCTAGCCCCGCCCCCCCTCCCCCGACCCCACTGACGAAGGAGCCTCCTGTCAGTAGTGTTGTTTTAGTCCCAGGTCATATTTTAGTTTCAGTTTTTATTTCGTTTTTTTTCTGTAATAATTTTAGTTTTCGTCTAGTTTTAGTCTTGCTTCTAATTTTAGTTTTAGTTTTAGTTCTCGTTGACGAAAAGTCAACATTTTCGTTAACGAAGCTTTTAGTTTTAGTTTTCGTGAACGAAAGAAACACCATATTTTAGTTTGTTTTTATTTCGTTTTTTTCTGTAATAATTTCAGTTTTCGTCTAGTTTTAGTCTTGCTGCTAATTTTAGTTTTAGTTTTAGTTCTCGTTGACGAAAAGTCAACATTTTCGTCAACGAAGGTTTTAGTTTTAGTTTTCGTCAACGAAAACAACACTACCTGTCAGTACGAATTCCTGTCGAATATGCTACTATTTCAGTCCAATTTATATAAAAAAAATCACCTGCTGTTATTATTATTACGCATTTATGCGAGTAAAATTAAGTATCAAGCAATAATGCGGAAACTATGATTTTTGTGTGTGTGTTGTGGTATACATTCCCAGAATTCAGAGCTCACAAGACGTAATTTTTCATTAGGGGGCCCCCCCCCCCCCCCCAAAAAAAAAAAAACTTCATAGATACTTGGATAAAATAAACAGATTCTGAATGTAAGGGGTGGGAGAAGGGCGAGCAAAACACACACACACAAACACACATTTAAATGTATACATATACTTAGACAGACTATATTCCAACTTTTCGTTAATTTCTTTACAGTGGCTGGTCTCAAAATGTGTTGTTTTATTTCAATTAACACTGCGATTAATTAATTTTATCAAGCGTTTATCATTATATGATCATGTATATTGCAATTACATGTATTGACAATAAAAACTATCACAAGCTTGCACACACATATACTGCCCGTTTCTCTCTATCTCCATCTCTCTCAAACAAGCACACACATATACTGACCATGGGTTTTAAATTTCGCAATACACACTGTCAGGAAACCAAAAAACAAATCGATAAAACATATCAGGCTGAATATAATTATAATTGATTGTTTTATTTATACAGACCGTCGTTGTTTATATTATTGTTATTCTAATGTACATTTAAAAAAGGAAAAAAAAACATTTGCAAATTATTTCTGTGTGGTTGAATCTTTTGAAAGAAATCTACAATTGAGGCTTTAGGCTACACATTTCGGTGTATGTTGGAATGTGTTTCATCAAAATTTGACAATGCGTGTAGTTTAAATAAAACAAAACAACAACAACATTAAAAAGCACCCAACAACTACCGACAAATTGCTTTTAAATTAACTAAATATTCGTACAAGGAAACAGTTTAATTGTAATATTACAATGTGCATTGTTGTACCTTACAACCAGGGCCGGATGTAGGCCTGTTAAGGCCCTAAGCTATATGAGATATGGGGCTCTATATAAGTCCAGATATTATACGTCGGTGTCAAATATTTAAGCATATATGACAATCGCTCACTTGGACAATAAAGTGGAGGCCCTAAGCTAGAGCTTATTCGTATATCCTGCGCTGCTTACATCATTAAGCACACCTATGATTTAATATAGCCAGCTAGTGTGTGTATATATATATATATATATATATATATATATATATATATATATATATATTACTGCAGATTATGTGTGGTTGTATTTGACACACAGCTCACGCTGAAAATAAACATAAAAAAGGATCTTCTAAAATGCGGTTGCGAACGGAAAATGGATGGGTCGCAATAAAATTTTAATTGATAATAAACGGTTTGAGAATCTATGTTTTCATGATTACAATTATCTTTTTATTTTTTTTTATTGTTGAAATTCTAAAGTCGGCCTGATCTATAATGCAAGCTATAATGAGTAGATTTGTTCCTGAAGTTTAGAGTTTATAGTTCTTGGTTCATCTGTGGAATCTTATCTTTCATACGACTGGTGGTCCAATTATGTGAAGCGTGTATATGAATGCATCTCTAAATTAGTACGATTATGTATAAATCTCTAAACTAGTATTATTACGTATACATCTCTAAATTAGTATTATTACGTATAAATCTCTTAACTAGTATTATTACGTATACATCTCTAAACTAGTATTATTACGTATAAATCTCTCAACTGCTATTATTAAGTATAAATTTCTCAACAAGTATTTTAACGATCTAAACCTCTTTAGATTACACACCTTCCATATTTCTAGCTTATAATATGTTGTTATAGAACTTGACATTTAATGGGTCACACATCAGATGAATTGGCTACAATTTGTGATCTCTCTCTCTCTCTCTTTTCCTTCAGTATGTGTTATTGGTGATTGTAAACAATGTGTACTAAAACACTAAACACCATTTACACACTAGACTTTATCTGCTGTCAGCTGTGTCATAGATAATACATCTCTCCAGTAAACAGCCATGGATTATCTCAGCAAATCTAAAGGAACGAACCTGGGTCGAAGTAATGCCCCCGAGCCTGCTCAACATCCGGCCACACCCAACATGTTTAATGGCGGCCTAAATTCAAAACAGGAAGCGCAGAAAGTGAAGGTCAACTCGCTGACCTCAATGAAGTTCAACCTGCATTCCACGTCAACAGCCACCTTGACTTCCAAACCGGAAAGGTCAGAGAATGATTCAAAACCTACACCACGACCAACTTTGTCCCACTGGAACCTGCCCGACCTCCTTCAAGTGCCGACCATCGCCAACGCATGTGGCGCCGCCTCTCGACAGCTTCTCGTGCTGCCCCCGCCACCCGCGGCCCACCTTCCTCCGGCCCTGCCGTCTCGACCGCCCGCCGGCACGCCGTGCGGGAGGCCGCCCTCCGCACTGAGGATCAGAATCGAATCCACTCAGTCGTCGCCCGCGGCGTCACCCACCTCCGACACATCGTGCGACAAGTTTCGCATGAGCTCGTCCCATCCGAACCTGCTGTTCAGATCTTCAGGCACAATCAAAATCGACAGTCCGCCGAACCGCCGCAGCTCGACTACATTGGCACCCCCGACGCAATCATCCGGCATCAGAACTGCCGAGCTCAAAACCAATCAATCGGAATCTGTGAGTTATGACTTGTCAACATCCTGTTCATCCCTGACCGATGTAAATATACAAGCAACATCCTCTTCAGCCAGTCACGAAAAAGCCACCTTAAACGACGACGGAAATAAAAAACAGGATGACGAAGAAACTAAAAATACACCTGCGGCTAAACCGCCGAAAAATCCTTACTCATCAGCTGAACTGGATCCCAACCTGTCGGTCAAAGGAAAACAGGAACTTGTAAAGACCAACTCCAAACTAGGGTGGTTTTTTAAAAAGAAGGTAAGGAATTTTTAGTGTGCAGTTTATATTGTAATGGCTTTTTTTTCTTAACTGGATTTTTTTTCTTTATTGGCATTTGGGGTTTTTCTTAATTTAAAAAAAAAAAAACGAAGTGGCTACGGTTACGCTCTACACCAGTGGTTCCCAAAGTGGTCCCTACGGACCCCCAGGGGTCCCTGGTATCATTCAGGGGGTCCGTGGAAAATTAAAATTCATTTTGGGGTCCCTGAACAATTTTAGGGGGTCCGTGAAAGGTTTAAATGTAAAATAGTAAATTAATGATCCACTTTTATTATTATGGAAATTAAAATAAAAAAAATTAATAAACTAGTAGCCGTTGCTAATTAAATTAATAACAAGCAGAGCACGGTGCGAGACAAAAGCCGAAAACACGTTTATACAGGAATAAGATAACGCGCTGCATGCACTTGTCTACAATATAAACGTAAACTGTACTAGAGTTGTACTAGAGTTGTACATCGTACATCGAATTTATTTCTATGTTATGCTGATAAAAAGTGTATAAACCAATTTTCTCAGTCTTAAACAAAAAGGATACGGATTTAACGTTTTTTTCACATAGTCAAAGAAAAATATTTGAAAATACCATCACTGCAACAACTCATGATGATGATGGACTGATTGCTGCTTCTTATAACATTTCTTTATTGATTGCAAAGTCAGGAAAGCTGCTTGAATAACTTATTTTACCAGCTGTAAGTGTGGTAATATGCACAGTTTTACACTAACCAGCTTTCGATATTATAAAAAGAATTCCACTGAGTAATAATATAGTACAAAGAAGGATTGACGAAATGGCCCAGTCCGTAGAAAATTCTTTATGTTATTACCTAAAAACATCTGAATTTTCTATACAGCTTGACAAGTTCACTTTACCAGGAAACGAAGCTTTACTTTAAGCTTATGTGAGATTTTTACAAGAAGAAATATTTTGTCAAGAATTGTTATTTGCTAAATGTTTGAAAACAAAAGGTGAAACGTTATTTACTGAATTAAAAAGATTGTTCAATGTAAAAGCTTTACCCTTGACTAATACCATTTCTGTTGCTCTGACGGTGCTCCAGCAAAGGTAGGAAGATAAAGAGGCTGTCTGGCATACTTCAAACAAGCTGTACCAAATGTATTTTTAGTGCATTGTGTCATTCATTGACATCATTTGGTCGCCAAAAATTTTAGTGAACCTTTGCATGGATCACTAGATTATGTCATTACATCATTTAATAAAATCAGAAGGAATGCCTTAAATGAGATATTTTTTCAACTTTGTTTGAAAAATGACGAAGTCTATAACCGTTTACTACTTCATACAGTAATACATTGGTTATCTAAAGGTGCATGTTAAAATCGACTGTATGTACTCTTTGATTCAGTGTTGGGATTCCTGGAAAGCAAAGACAATAATTTGCGACACAATTTAACAAAGCCTATATGACTGATTCATTTGACACATTTAACGAAACTAATTTGAAACTACAAGGTGACAAATTTATTTAATCAAAACCAAAAGCGTAATGTCTGCGTTTGTGGCAAAAATTTTCTGTACAAACAAAACTTGGGAAGGGGAGAATATTCTCAGTTTCGAAATTGCAAAATAAAATTGAAGATCAGCCTGTTACTGTCAACAATTAACGTTTCTTCATGCAGACCTGAACCAAAGATTTGGAGAAATTCTTCACTTGGATATTCCAGACTGGGCGTAGAGCCCTTTTGCGCGTGGACAAACTCAGATCCTAAACACATATGAATCCTTACTAATACAGAGGCAGCTTACTAAAAAATCCGCAAATGAGGAACTTAAACCAATGTTTGAACAAGGATACCACAAATTCTAGTTATAAAAAGAGATCCAAATTTTATATCCTGCGTTATGGGTTATTGTACAGATGTTGTTGACTGTTTTCCCGTCTTATTATTTGGTAGAACGTGGATTCAGTGCCGTTATGAACTTCATCACACACAAAAAAACAGAAACCGACCAGATATTAGTGCTCATGGGGATTTTCGGTCACTACTCACAAACATTGAGCTGGACATAAATACACTCATATCATCTCATCAAGCTCATACAAGTCATTATTTTTTTTTATTTTAAACGAAAATTATAATTTCAATAAATACTTTTTTTTTAATTTGTAATTTTTTTACCATGTAATTATACAACTTTTTCACTTGGGGGTCCATGGGCAACTTTTTACTATAAAAGGGGTCCTTGGGTAGTTTGGGAACCACTGTTCTAGACGGACTATTTTTTTAGGGTTAGGAATAGGATTATGGTTAGGGATAGGGTTAGGGATAGGGATAGGGATAGGGTTAGGGATAGGAACAATATCTATAGCTGGCCACCGAAAAACAAAAATTCGGCAAAAAAATAGTCCGTCTAGAGCGCTAGAGCGCATGCGCGTTGAGCGTAACCGTTGCCACTGCGTAAAAAAAAAAAGACTTGAAAACCATACACTTTACTAGTTTTTTTGTTAATTTACTTTGTTAACAATGTCAACATTTGTTATTTTTTAAAATCTCATTTAGTTGATTTACACTGATATATTTTTCGGAGTTTATGACATTGTGTTAAATTAATTAATTTTTTTTTTTACTAAGAATATATAATCTTCCAGGGCCATTACTAGTGGGTGTAATCCAATACCAAGTCAGGGCCTTATGGCTTAGAGGCCCCGTCCGGGTAAAAGTAATCCTCTATAAAGTGTCGTAGCAAATTGTGTGTGTGCGTGTGTGTAACCAGAGGGGCCTCACTTGGACGACATTGTGAAGGGTCCAAGATTATCTGGGTGGCAGCCCTACTTCTTCGTATCAAAATGTGCCCTAAGTCTGCTTTATTTTAATCTGGTCCGAGTCTGTTAGTAGAGGGGGTAAAAAGTAAACCTCGTACCAATTGGTTTACATTGAATGGGAATTGAGACAGATAAATGACTAATTATGTCAAAAGTATGGAAAGGAAGACATAGCAAGTAAACCTTGTACCAATGAGTTTACATTGAATGGGAATTGAGACAGATAAATGACTAATTATGTGAAAAGTATGGAAAGAAAAAAAATAGCCCAAACAGCTTTAAAAAAATGAAAGATATAGAGTTAAAGGGAAATAATAAGTTGGTGATTAAGTTACGTTTTGTGGAAATGGTACTGTGGAGGGAAAGGGGAGGGGGGGGGGCTAATCTACTTAACGTGATAGCCAGTATAGATAAAAAAAAGTATGCATGCATCAGGAGCGTCCTCACTAGTCATTCTGACCATTCCCCTAATTTATCTTTTTACAATAAGTTCCACATGAATTTGAACTATTGATTGTTGTTTATTTTTTTTTGTGACATGAATATTTTCAGAGATTAATATGGCGTTTTAAAACTCCTTCCACCCCCCCCCCAAACAGATGAGTCTTCTTAGTAAGATTTGGCCTATAGGGGTGAACTGTAGTAACTTTTTTTTTTGTTTTCTTTAATTTAACAATGTATCAAACAATCAGAATCGTGTAATTAGATACAGCGACACTCATTGTCATTTACCCTTGATCGTACAATCATAATCTTGTAAATAGACCCAGTGACACACTTTCTCTCTTACAACAGAACAACGACAAGGAGATCAGCCACACCATCATTCCACCGGAAATTCAATCATTGAGGCACGCGCCGCTGTCTGTGGCTGACGTCATCACCAACGCCTTGCTGGTTTACAAAAAATCGCAGTCAGGTGTGTTAACATTTGTGTAAAAACAAAAATGTATCCTATCAGACCAAAGACTGACCTACACCGCCATGTATAATATATATATAAAAGCGATTTGGGTTCTGCGTTAAATCGAAAGTAAAGAATTAATACAATAGTATGGCAGTTTAAAATACAATCATGAAAAAATCGGATCTGCCAGAAACCAAAAAATAACCTAGCCTACCGATCAAGCCTAAGGGGAAATAACTCTATGCAAAGGTTTTGCAGGGTACAGCTAGTCATTAAATATAATTAATTCGAAAATTTATTGGAAGCTTTTCATGAGCATCGTAAGCAGGATTACAAATACCATTTTCCACCAGTGATGAGGGGGAAAAAACCCAATTAAATCTGTTATTTTTTAAAACTATTAGCAACATTCTCTCTATAAAATTACCTGTACTATTTCTCTCTATAAAGTTACCTGTACTATTCTCTCTCTAAAATTACTTGTACTTTTCTCTCTATAAAATTGCTTGTACTTTTCTCTCTATAAAATTGCTTGTACTTTTCTCTCTATAAAATTGCTTGTACTTTTCTCTCTATAAAATTACTTGTACTTTTCTCTCTATAAAATTACTTGTACTATTCTCTCTATAAATTTACTTGTACTGTTCTATTTGTTTATTTTCTATTTCTCCCTTGAAACCTTCAGCCTCGGCCAAGAACAAGAAAAGGTCCAGCTACGTCCAGTCCGGTCACTACAAGCCGCCTCAGTGTTTTCACTGCGACAGACACTTCGGCCTTTTGTGTGCTCGGCTCAGTTGCAGCAGGTACAGTGAGTGATAAAACATTATGTACAGTGAGTGCACTACAATACTGCCTATCCTCACTTGTACTCCTCTAATTTATGTGCATGAGTGTGTGTGTGTGTGTGTGTGTGTACAGCTCAACATCAGATGATCTAATTTATGTGAGTCTGTGTGTGTGTTGTGTTTTGTGTGTGTGTGTGTTGTGTTGGTGTGTGCTGTGTGTGTGTGTGTGTGTGTACCGCTCAACACCAGATGATCTAATTTATGTGAGTCTCTGTGTGTGTGTGTTGTGTGTTGGTATGTGTGAGCCGTGTGTCCTATTATAATGAACAGTAAATGATCCTTTAATACCGTCAAAGGACTAGATGATAGCTGGTAGCATATTTTGAAACCAGCGAGGATTTTTATTTTGATGTTGAACAAATTACAGAGATAAAGATACGTACTAACAAATTACAAAAAAGGGGTTTGATGCCATTGATTACCCATACATTTTTTTTAATGTGGTGGAAAATTTAAAGCAGCTAACAAACATTGTGACAGAATGGTTAAAACTTCATTGGTAATTTCTCAATGACTATGTATGTCATTTGGGTTTATTTACAACTTTATTTAGCTTGAGCCAAGGGGTGTCAGTCAGGAAATACAGAGTGCCATTTATTTATTGGGTGACACGTGTGTTATAAAAATAATGAGCGTCACAGAAGGGCTACAGCCAGAAAACCTTGGGCTCCAGAAAACCTCGGGCTCCAGAAAACTATGGGCGCCTGAAAAATCTCTACCAATGGGCCCCCCTCCCTCTGATTACCTCCCCCCACTCCCCGCCCAGTGGTTATCAAATTGTCGGTACCGAGCTGATTTGAAGTGGGTTGCCATTTTTTTTAAAACATTACGTATTAAAGGCTATATACACGATTTATTTTTAGATTTGTCTAACTTTTATAATCCATTTACAAGTGGGTCGCGAAAAAAACCGAACGGATTTCTAAATAGGTCGCGAGTAGCATTCATTGGAGATCCAGATTTTTTAAAAACAAACTTAAACCACCAACCCCCTCCCCATGTAACGGATTATAAAAGAACGGCCCCTAAGACTAAAGGCTCAGGGAGGATACATCATCATTACTTACCACCTGTCACTAAAACAACCGAACAACTGGTGGCGTGCTTCTATATGTCTATGTATGCGTGTGTGCATATAGGTCAGTGTGTGGGTTTATTTCCATTATTTTTTTAGCTGATAAAAAAACAAACAAACATAAAAATAGAATTACGCTGATATGTCAAAAATAAAGCCAATCGTAGGTTGTTGTTTGTGTAAGTTGTGATTTTATTGTTTGTATCCTCCCACGCTCCAACTCCAACCCCCCCCCTCCCCATCCAACTCCCCAGCCTTCGATTGTTATAGCCAGTATTAAAACATGGATGACAAGACCCCTGTCACACTTGTTGAGCCTTCACATAATTATTTCATTAAACGAACAAAGAGATTTGCGATCGGATTGACACGCGTGGGATACCGGCGTGGGCGGGGTTTTTAAAAACTTTTGTAGTTGATTTTAAAAAAAATGTAAAGATTATTTTGGTTTGTTTAGTCTATTATTTGTCCGAAAGGAAATCTCTACATATTTACACGTGATGAAGATATTTTATTTTTAACTAATTAATTTCTTTTATTACGCGAGCTCGCGAATTATTTCGTCAACAACGCCAGTCATTATTTTGGTGTTTTGTCTGAACTTTTCAATATTTTGTTTTACACGTAGTTTATACATTAAAATAATCGAAAGTCAAAAAAGTCACCACTTGTACTTATGATTTTTTAGGGCTCAATGTAAACTTCGATTGTTGTGCCATATGTAGAACAAAACGAGGGGCCGTTTGGGGAAGGGGAGAGCTATGGTAAGGGGGAAAGGGGAGGGGCCCAGACTATTCCCTACTTTCTATATGCCTAATTGTTTTGTTTTCTTCCTAAACTAGACTGCATTTTTTCCTAAACTAGACTGCATTTTTTTCATTCTTGAGCTACACAAATATTACTTTAAAAAAAAGGAATATGAAACAACAACAGATATTTTTATTACAACCTGTTTTTAATCGCCGACCGTTGGGCTTTTAAAGATGAGAGAAGAACCGAACAATGAGCTAATGGATGGAGTGTATTGTCAGTGTGTCATTGGTGTGAACCAAGTGGAGGGGAGTGGATCGCGGGCCGGATGAAATGGCAAGATGAGCCGTACTTGTCCATGTCTTATCTAAATACAAGCACTTTGACCTTTTCATGTATTGTCTAAATGCAAACACTTTGATCTCTTCATGTCTTGTCTAAATACAAGCACTCTGATATGTTAATGTCTTGTCTAAATACAAGCACTTTGATCACTTCATGTCTTGTCTAAATGCAAGCACTTTGATCTCTTCATGTATTGTCAAATGTTAGATTCGCCCATCTTGGTTTTATATTATCGAAACGTTAGTTTTGTGTATAATAATTACAATGATGATGAAATATAGACTTAGAGGCAGACAGCTGAGACGAGCAGATGAATAAAATATTTAGATAGAATGAGTGATTGATTGGTTGACCGATTGACAGAAGCGGATTTAACGGAGCTCAGCACCGACCTCAGCATTGTTAGGTTCCTCGCGGCCCCAACTTTATACCTTTTTTGATGTCCTCCTTTATTTTTAGGGCCCATTACTGAAATTCTGCGCTAGGTCCCCCAAACCGATCTTACCCCCCCCCTCTGCTAATTGATTGATTTCCTTATTGATTTAGGTATTGACTGATTGAAATAACTACAACGGCTGTGATGGCACTATCAGTCCCTGTCACTCACCAAGAGAAACTGAGCCCTTTTCAGATGCTTTAGATAATGAGATTAATCAAATAATTCGATGAATTAGATAATTTGATGAATTAGATAATTTGATGAATTAGATAGTTTGATGACTTAGATAATTTGATGAATTAGATAATTTGATGAATTAGATAGTTTGATGACTTAGATAATTTGATGAATTAGATAATTTGATGAATTAGAAGAGGATATGAAATATTTCAGGATAAATTAAGCAGTTTAGACAATGAATGCACGTACTGATGTTTGAGTAGTTAATCTCATAACAAAAGTTTCTAATACTTCCAGCCACTGACCTATATTTTCATTACAGGTGTACGAAGTCTTTCTGTGATAAATGTCTACAAAAGAGATTTAACGATTCAACCGATACCGAGGGAAGTAACTCGTCTGTACAAATGGTAAATAATTAACTATTATCGATTTGGATGATACATATATATATGCTAGTATGAACAAAAAATGTTTTAATAAGTTTTAGCATTCTAAAAATACAGAGGTGGACTTTTTTGTGTGATGATAACTAGGGTTATCTAACCTGAGCCCTGCCTATAAGGATAGGAGACTCTTTAATCAGCAAAATATTATTTAATTATCTACCCTGCATATGATTTTCGCTCTGGGCCCCCCCAGCTTACCCCCTGATATGTAAATATATAATTACAGGGGCGCCGAGAGCCACCCAGGGCAGGACATCATTGTGGGCCCCTTAATAAACAATCAGTCGTGAACAAATTGACATGGTAGGGGCGGCCGGGCTCCCTTACATATGCGGGCCCCCTGGCAGGACATCATTGCGGGCCCCTTAATAAACAATGAGTCGTGAAAAAATTGACATGGTCGGGGCGACCGAGCCCCCTTACAGATGCGGGCCCCCTGGCAATACCCCCCCCCCCGACCCCCCTCTCGGCGTGCCTATATATATATATATATATATATATATATATATATATATATCATTGTAAATTAGCCAACGGTCATACTTCAGAGTTACAATGGTGTGTGTGTGACGCCCCTGTAAGGATGAGATGAAACCTCTTAGATCCTATGAACCATTAATTGGACAGTTTTTATGGTGCTTTTCTTTCATCCCCACCATAGCCGATAGTGCAATGGCCATGGAGGCACCACGGGAGATATAGTGGGGACTTGAGCCATGACCTGAAAATTTTCCTTGTTCCTCACCGGAGATCGAACTAGGTACCTTCAGGTCGACAGTCGAGCGCGTTGCCACACGGCCATCCGAGTTAAAATGGTAGCATGGTCAGTCTGAAAGAAAAAAAGTCTTAATTTTTTTTTAAAGATATTTTAAAATAATTTTACAGATCATGAACCTGTCTCTCCTCCTATTTTCTAATGTGTAGTATTTCTTTTTTTTTTTGGTAGATTTGTGTCTTGTGTATTGGAGAAATCGAACGCGAGACATCTAGAGGAGCCACTCGCGGGCTGTGGTCAGAGTTCCAGAAGCTGAGGACTGAGGCCAAGACGAACGCTGGGAAACCTGTCGCCCCGCCCAAATCCAACCGACCAACAGAGATGCAAGATATGTAAGAAAGAGGTGTTTACTCGCTTGTTTTACAATCTTTTGTTGTTTTTTTTTTTTAAATTACATCTCGGATCTTGTGTTCAATTTTATAATGACAGTTTTTTTTTTATAAATAATAATTGAAAGTAAATGAATTAACTTGTGGACATCAGGCAGGGGCAGGGAGACTGAGAAGAGCCATTTTTATTTTTTTTTTTAAATAATGTTTTATGACGATTTTAAATCATCACATTTGACACAAAATTCACAAATTCGTATCGTGTGTATGGGGGGGGGGGAGGGGGGACGGGACTACGCCAGCCTATATATATATATATATATATATATATATATATATATATATATATAATGACAAGTCTGTGTGTAGCTTTAAAGACGATACATAATGATACAAAACACCAGCTGTTTATATTATTGTTAATTTTTTTTTCGTTCTTTTTTTGTTTTGAATTATAATTCAATTGTTTAATAGGTCGATGAGAGACGCATTCCTCTTTTTTTTTTGCATATGGTGAACAATACTCTCAAGGTCCTCACCGTAGTCTATTTATAAACAATTGAGTGAACATATAAATTAAATGATTGATAGAAACTGCGTAGAAAGAAACTGGAACGGATACGATGGCTGCATTAGACAACCGCTAGTATAATTTATCAAAACTTTTTTTTTATTTAATTAAATCTATTTTAAAAAGAGTAGTAACTGTGATTCGCCTAGTGTAGGGTTTGTGGGGGGGGGGGTCCCCTTATGGCTCAAACAGAACAAATTGGACCGTCCTTACAGTTTAGACACAAAACTTCCAATGTAAGGATGATTATAAAAGGGAGTGAATGGACAAAAGGGGGTTATCCCTCCTAGGACTAATATACGCGAAAGGTCAATGTTTTAAGACAAAAGCCATTGTAAACAGTGACGGCCTTTTCAGGCGGCAACTAGGGCATACGCTCCAGGCCCCAACTCCTGATGGGGCCCCGCGCCTGATGGAGCCTCAGCCTCTAATGGAAGTCACCAAGTTTTGATGGAACCCCGCGTTGAGACCCCATTTGGGGTCGCGTAGCAAAATTCTGGGGTCGCGAGAGATAAAAATACAATTTAACAGAAAATGTTTTTTAACTTGTAAAATATTAATTTATTATTCTTTTATATTTGTATGGGGTCGTCAAGAAACTCGCAATCATAAATGGGGTCGTGAATTACAAAAGTTTAAGAAGCCCCTGTGGTAGGCCTACGATATGGAGGATAACCCTATGGTTAGCAGCCCCCACATATGCCTTAACCCTAGGCCCCGCGCTATTCTAAGCTCCCCCTCGCCCCGCCCCCCCCCCAATCCCTCCCTGACTGTAACTGTGAATTATTCTGTGAGCGTTTCCCTTCCAGACGAGACCTGACACCTGGACTACACCGCGTGTGCCTCAGATTTCTCCGTGAGCTGCAGCAGCAGTTGGAGAAACACATGAAGATGTCCTTCTTCAGCACTTACCTACACACAGACAGCACTGCACAGAAAAACCAAAAGGTTAGGCTAATTATCATACCACAACGACTTAAAGGATGGGAGTAAAATTGAATTATATCGAAGTTTTCATTTAAATTGAGATATTTGTTTTCGATATATTTAAAAACACATACATGGTTACACAGTTTTGTATAAACCAAGTGTGGGCAAACATTTCTGATACGCGGGTAACAGCGTGTTCTCCAATTTAATAAAAGGGTCGGACAACAAGCAGATGGATGGAGTGTTTTTTAATGGAACAATGAAACGTAAACGTTATTGGTGTGAACGAGAGAGTGGAGTCTAAGCTGGATGGAAAAGCCGGCAGCATTAGCCGTGCTTAGCCACAGGGCGTAATTCACGTCTGCTATAGAGTAATGTAAAGACAGATACATACACCCTTTTTCCATAGTCAGTATACTGAACTTATGGTTTATCTTTGCATGAACAAAATTGTTTATTTATTTTTGAAGTCTTTACTACATAAGTTAAAAATGTCAAAATGTAAAATATAGCATTTCAGAATAATTGATTTAGCACCAGCTTAAACTTTTTTTGAAATGTTTATTGGCGTATTTTCCAGAGCACAAAGAAAATCAAAGAGTGTCCATCCTGCGGCCAACAGGTGCGGCTCCTGCAGGACAGCCTCGAGTGCAGCCTGTGTGAGCAGCTGTTCTGCGGTGAGTGCACTTACCATACACTGCAGCTGTATCTTCCAGTGGGAACTGACCTGAAGGGAGATATTCTGGTCCATCAAATTAAGGTCCACGTTCTGACTCATGAGCAGGTTCGTCTAAGTCAGTCATGCCATCTCACTGTGCTCAGCTCTTTTATTTTCTTTACCAGAACGAATCTGTATAATGTTGCACTTGCAATTATACCATATTAAAATTAAGCATAGAAATTATTAATGAAATGATCTTGGTTGACGTCTGAGTTTCATAACTTACTTGGCTACTTTTACATCATCCAGTTATATCGTTATAATAATATGCACTGGATAGGCAGGCTATTAGGGAAGTAGGTAGACAGTTATATTTAATTTGGTGGGTACATTGACATAAATATACATTTAAATATTTTGACCACCAATGTTGCAGTAATATGATCTTTACTGCAAAAAAATGGGTGAAATTTTTTGGTTCAAAAAGACAAACTGGTCAATTGCCGACCTGTCTCCCCCCCCACCCCCCGAACACACACACACACACACTTTCTTTTATTTTTTAAATACCACTGTCTAGCTAAGCACACATCGGCCACACACAAAAATTTTAAGGGGTTGATTGAAACGGATATTTTATTTTTCAATGACAGGATGAAATAAACAGTATAGAGGCCAGTGAGATCTATAGAATATGTGGACTTTGTGAAGTCCAGTTGCAGAAAACTATCAAAATTGTTGACTTTAACAATAAGATTCAAGAAATCGAACAAGAAATGTTTGATCTACAGCGACAGATCGACGACGCTCTATCTTACGTGAGTCTCTATTCACTTATTCACACAATATCTTTGCGTGACATTTTTAGATTAACTTATTCACACAATATCTTTGCGTAACATTTTTAGATTAACTTATTCACACAATATCTTTGCGTAACATTTTTAGATTAACTTATTCACACAATATCTTTGCGTAACATTTTTAGATTAACTTATTCACACAATATCTTTGCGTAACATTTTTATATTAACTTATTCACACAATATCTTTGCGTAACATTTTTAGATTAACCTATTCACACAATATCTTTGCGTAACATTTTAGATTAACTTATTCGCACAATATCTTTGTGTAAAAAACAAACAATAAATTTTACAAAAAAAAAAAGGGACACTTGTTTTTGACTGTTCAATCAGCCCTTACCCCTCCAGACGGAAGGCCCGAGCCGTCTAGACGGACTGCCCAAAGCGCACCCCCTCCCCCCTTAGTTAGCCACTGTGTATGCAAAGAGGGCATAGGCAATCCTGGTGCAAGCCGCGTATAAAGATCTATGCATGTGTGTGTGTTTTCGTGTTTAAATGTATGTGTTTATGTATTATGTTAGTATGCACGTGTGTGTTGTGAATGTAACAGCATTATCTCACTCTTCCCCCCTCTCCCCCCGGGGGGGGTGTTAAGTACCGTGCGTGGGTTAGGGCATGCGGCCTTCTTTTTTTTCCATATACTAAGGGGGTCTCATCTTGGCGGGTACCTCCGAGGAGACGGTCATGCATGTATATGAGTATGTGTGTATGTGAAATGTAGGTATGTGATTGCGAGTCCAAGCGTGAGTACGTTTGTAAGCGAGCACTCTCACTCACTCACTCACCACCCTCTCAACCAAACGATCACCAAATACACAAGTTCTGTCTCAGACTAACTGTTATCTGTAAACACATCCCTTTGAAACATGTAACACTTATTTTATTTCCTCCTCGTCGCCCCCCCCCACCACCTTTTCCCCAAACCAGAATCCAGCCATGTATAACCTGACAAGGTCAAGGTCAACGGCCAACATCAACATCAGTGGAGGTGATGATATGGTAATCTGTTTTCTCTTCATTTAAAAAAAAAAAAATTAATGCAGTTGATAAATCAAATCTTAGGGTTTAAAACTTCACCATCCCTTTGGAGATTTTTCTTTTCTTTAATCCTGAAAATCCTTGGCCAGAGGCGATCTTATCGAGAGGGTGGATGGATACACAGGTGTGTATCATATGCTTTTTAGTTTTGTTACTACTTGAGGACGAAGATAATCGCCTAATGTTGGGTTCCCTCTCTATCGCGGGGCCTGGGAGGTGGGGGGGTGTACCAACAGTAAACCCCCCCCCCCACTCCAAAGGCCACCACTTTATAGAACATGATTAAGGTGTTGCGACCACCAGAGCCGTGGCTAAGCTGATGTGGTGCGCTGTGCGAGTTACAATTTTTTGGGCGCTCACCTCACGATTTGTGAAGGGCGAAAACTTGAATAGCTCTCTTTCGGCGCCCATTCCTGGTTCAGCGCCCTGTGTGACTGCACAGGCTGCAGTAACCTTCCTACGCTACTGCTCGCAACGTAATATTAATCATAATCTCTCCCCTTGTGCTGTTATGTAATACTAATCATAATCTCTACCCTTGTGCTGTTATGTAATACTAATCATAATCTCTACCCTTGTGCTGTTATGTAATACTAATCAGAATCTCTACCCTTGTGCTGTTATGTAATACTAATCATAATCTCTACCCTTGTACTTTTATGTAATACTAATCATAATCTCTACCCTTGTGCTTTTATGTAATACTAATCATAATCTCTACCCTTGTGCTGTTATGTAATATTAATCATAATCTCTACCCTTGTGCTGTTATGTAATATTAATCATAATCTCTACCCTTGTACTGTTATGTAATACTAATCATAATCTCTACCCTTGTACTGTTATGTAATACTAATCATAATCTTACCCTTGTAATGGTATGTAAATCTTAATTATGCTTTTGTGTTGTATTAAATCATTATTATTTGAACTAGTTTCAAAAAGTCGGTTAAAGTTTTAAACTCAATATAATAATAATAAGCCTAATAAAAAACAAACAAAATCTAGCCCCAATAGAAATATTATTCAACATCCTGTAAGACAACGTTTCCCAATGTGCATTACGTGTACCCCAGGGGGGTATGCGTAAGGTTTGGCGAGGGTACCGCGCTGCACCGGGGTGAGAACATTTGGGTAATCATACATACATACATACACGGCTAAAGAAAAAACAATAAAATGAGGGGAAACCATGACCGTAAAAACAATATATATGCAAGTGTTGTTTTTTTACTACTAGGGGTACTCAGTATTACGAAAATAAATAAGGGGGCACTCAGATGTTGAAAGTTTGGGACACATTGTTGTAAGATATTCACATACTCAGTATTACGAAAATAAATAAGCGGGCACACAGATGTAGAAAGTTTGGGACACATTGTTGTAAGATATTCACATACTCAGTATTACGAAAATAAATAAGGGGGCACACAGATGTAGAAAGTTTGGGACACATTGTTGTAAGATATTCACATACTCAGTATTACGAAAATAATTATTAAGGGGGCACACAGATGTAGAAAGTTTGGGACACATTGTTGTAAGATATTCACATACTCAGTATTACGAAAATAAATAAGGGGGCACACAGATGTAGAAAGTTTGGGACACATTGTTGTAAGATATTCACATTTGCTCGCATACGGCTGATACAAAATATATTTTGAAACTTAATTTTTTTATTATTTTATAATGGGTCTTTGTAGGGTGGAAATCTCCTCACGAATACATTAAATGAATGTGTGGCTAATATGGTATTAGATTTCATATAAATAATTTAAATAAATACGTAGCCAGTATAGCAGTAGATTTCACATGGATACATTAAATAAATACGCAGCTCATAAAACATCAGATACCAGTAAACAGCTTTGCATCGGCCTCTTCATTCTCGACTTTAATGACATTTTTTTTAAGCACAAAGGACATTGGACACCACAATATTGTCGAAATAACATGATCACACACACTCACCGATCGCTGAGTAGTTTTTATAACAGATTACTTTAGCTGGGAGGGGTTTTAAGAGCAACGCCCCCCCTCTCCCCCAAATAAGTTCTGGTCAGTGGCGCAACCATCGAAAAATGTGTGTGTGTGTGTGTGTGTGTGCGTGCGTGCGCGCGTGCGTGCGTGCGCGTGTGCGTGTGCGTGTGCGTGCGCGTGTGCGTGTGCGTGTGCGTGTGTGTGTGTGTGTGTGAGTGATTCTTGTGCTATTTTGTGAAAAAAAAATAATACAGAGAACATTATCAGTGTTCTATTCGAAATGCTCCAACAGGCAGCTAGCATCAAAATGGCAAACAAACTTTACGATCGGTACACGAGGGAATATGACACGCTGAACCATATGTCACCGCAGACGTCCGGCCAGAAAGTTCTGCATAAACACATCAAACAGGTACAGATGTGTTGTGTGTGTGTGTGTACATCTTTACAATGTGCCGTGTCAGAGTCGATGCCTGTGTAGTAATTCATAGCGCAGTGTGTGCGTGTGTATGTGTGTGTGCGTCCGTGTGTGTGTGTGGAGAGGATGTTGAAAGTAAAAGAGGCATGTACATATTGGGCCCTAACTTATAAAAAAGATTGCCTTACAGCAGGATACGCTGGGGGCATGGGCGTCGCTAGGAATTTTTCCAGGGGGGGGGGCAAATAACAACTTTATGACATTTTTTTTAAATTTAAGGGGGTGGGGAGCAAATGCCCCCCTCTTATATGACATTTTTCAGCCCCTCCCTCCCCCCGGTTTTAAAAAAATGTTCTCTTGCCCCCCCATGAATACCCCGGGGGGGGGGTTTTTTTTTTTTTGTTGGTTGAAAAAGGGGTGGGGGGGGGGTAAAAAGATATATCCAAATTCCTTCTTAGGAAGAAAGTCGAAGAGACCTATATATATTGGTAGGGGGGGGAATGGGGGGGCACTTGGGAATGATAAATGTTGGAACCCCAAATATTTATCATCATATTTTGATAAAAAATGTGTCATTGCAGAGGCGTACCTAAGGTGGGGGGGGGAGGAGGGGGGTCCAAATTCGAAAGTCTTTCCCCCCTGGCTCCAGCTTGAGGGGGGGGGCAAAATTATTTTTTTTTACATTAAATTTAAGTATATTACCTTATGGCTTGATGTCGAATGTCAAAATGCAGGGGGCCCCAAAGAGGACGAGCGCCCCTCGGGCCCCCAAATCTGCTTCATATGGGGACCTAATCTAACTTAATCAGGTAGGCTGGACGCGGACCTGACTACCAAATTCATGATAATGACATTTACAAAAAAAAAAACTTTTTAATATAGATAAGTGATACTTAACAATTGTGTTATAATTAAGTAGACATACATGTATTCTTTATTTAACTCTACTCACACAGGCCATGTATGAATTTTATCTGAAGAGACGCAACCAACTCCGGTCATCTTTACGTCGTAGGGACTCTTGTCTGAGTTTGAATAATGATTTTTGAAAGATAGTGGTTTCATTTGTTTGAGTTTCTTTTTTCCAAATTGATATAATTCCATTGTGTTGTTTTTATTCCAAAGTATATAAGCTGGATAGAAAACTGTCATACTCAACAAGTTTTTTTTTTTAAATTATTAATTATTTAACGATTTATTGAAATTTTTGACTACTAGTCAATTAATTACATTTGAATTGTTTGCTGTTGCATTAATTGTTTTGTTCATTAATCAGTTATTACTTTTTTAAAAAATGTGAGTTATATATTTCACCGTTAAGATCGGCAGGCCGATTCCATTTGAACTTTAAAAAAAAAATGTTTGCTTTAAAATTTAAGGAACTTATATTTGATCTCCCCAATAAATGTTATTGTATGCCAAGCATAATCCACCATTTAAAAGATCGCCTTGGAGAAAATACAAATCCATAAACCCCGACAAATGGACCCCCCCCTGTGTTATTGACACTCACCCTACTTCGGAATATACTAGGTATATAATGGGACCAGGGCTCGATTTACCGCCGGGGATATCCCCGCACTGAGACCTGTCATCCCCGGCTCTGCTTTAGCTAATATATCCCTGCCGGGGATGAAATCAAAGACATTTATCCCCGGCTCTGCTTTAGCTAATATATCCCAGCCGGGGATGAAACCATAGACATTTATCCCCGGCTCTGCAGGATTTTTTTTTCCATCCCCGGCACTGGTTTTTTTTTTCTTAAATCGAACACTGAATGGGTTAAAGATAGTCTATTCATATTATTATCAAAACGTTATGATGGGGCCACTGTTAAGGATCAGAGCCATTCTTATAAACAGGCAAACTAGTTGGTTGTCAAGGTTCCCCCGCTGCTTGGGGGGGGGGGGGTCGAAACAGTTTTTTTTTTGCCAGACACAAAAAATGGGCTAACCGAACACCTATCGTGTACCCGGGCTTAAATTACTTTAAAGTTGAGTGGTCGAAGAGTAGCTCAATTTTTCGAAGAGTATTGAAGGCCCAATATTTGCAAGAGGCAGCCTTTTACAGCCTGTACCTTTGCCAATGACCCTCGAAAACGTAAGAATGGCTCTGGTAAGGGAAGTCCTTTCATTAGAATATAATATGTAGGCCTATATGATGGGCCCCTTTCAATGTTAAAAAAAGGAAGGGGGAAAATTAGTTTATAGTTCTTTGTTGCTCGAAGAATTTCAAGTGCAATGATTTTTAAAAGAAATGAGTAAATAATTTGACCAATGGGTTCTCAGTCAACGAATGATAGTCATTTAAAAAAAAAAAACCCACAACAACAGCTGTAAAAATGGGTATATAACAACCTCGATACCAAAACGTATTCCTTTTTCTAGAATTATTGAATTTGTAGCCTAGCGTGATATTTCGCGCCATATTTTTTTTTATTCATTAAAGGAAACATTGCCCTTACTCTGGACAAAAAAAAATTGCTTTCGTTTTTTAAAGGGTTCATGAACCGAGATATTATTCATGTATTTTTTTAAAAAATAAGTTGCAGCGTTTGACTTCGTAGTTTACACGGGACAGTCCAGTTTTCACACCACTCGTCCCGGCATTTCCTAACGGTAAGAAACTGTCCAGAACTGTCGTGTGTCATCTCAGTAAATAATAGTATTGTTGTAACCAGTGTTGCCACTCTAAAAATATGAAAAACCCAAGATCTTGTGAAAAAACCCAAGGAGTGGCAACACTGGTTGTAACTCTCCCGAAAGCATGATCGTTCTTTCTATTGAACCACGACTGTCCACTCCACGACTGTCCACGTCCACGACTGTCCACGACTCTGTGCCAGCCCGTAGCGTGACCCCCCCCACCCCACCCGCTATTACCCAGGCCCCTGTTGTAAAATGTTCACGCTACGGGCTGACTCTGTGCCATTTATCACCTAGACAGGTGCGGTGCCTGACAGCAAGGCAGCGACATGCGTGTAAGATGGTGTGAAACAAGTGTCGTTCCCCTCCCCTCCTCAACGGGCGCTGGCATCAATAAGGACTATTCATTGAGAGACACCAGTCACGCGACCTTGTCTGAGAGGGCCGGGGATCTACTTCGGACTCTGACTCTAAGTGTTAGTTAATAAGTTAGTGACCAGAGAGAAATTGGACAGTTAGGCATTTTTAGCACAACGTAATACGTTCGACTCGCATTTAATTTATTTCCTATTGGATTTATTAGTTTAGTTTTAGTTCGTTGTTTAAATGTGCCATTCTTATAAAAGTTACAACAGTATTAATAAATTACTCACCGAACAACTCTGGTTCTTTTTTTTACATTCTTTTGCAACTCACGTTCTTAAACATCGCAAAGTTTTCTGTCTGTTTACAACTCGGGCTGCCAGTGATGTGAGACGCACTACGTAAAATATAAATCAATCAAGGCACGATAAAACTAACCGTTTTATAATATATATAACCGTTTTATAATATATATATATATATATATATATATATATATATATATATATATATATATATGCAATAATGTTTAATATTATCCTGTTTCAATAGTGGAAGTTATATGGCAATGAAATTCGTCCTTATTTCAGATCAAACGTCACCTTTCCGTTCACAATTTCCAGCCATTAATGTGAGAAAATCTCAGCTGGAAACGCATATTTGCAGCATTATTAATGCAAGGGAAATAACGCATTTATTACTTTCATTCGTCATAGTTAAGCACAGCTATACCCCTTGATTAGTATAATGAAATTTTTTTGACACACGTTTGTTACAAAAATAAAATACATCGTCAATTGGTCAAAGTTTAGTGGTAAAAATTGTTAATAATAGGGCCTAATTAAAAGAAAAAACTAGCTCATTGAGAGCTGCGCAAAAGTTCATTGTACAGCATCGGGTATTAAGGCCACCATGGACTATAAGTACTCTTAACTCCCAACAAACGGCATACAATAAAATGTGACTCTGGTGATCCATAAAGTCAAACCATGAAAAATATTATTTTTTTAAATATTTTTTTATTACAAATGTAATATTTTTATTAAAAAAATGCATGCTAAATACTTTCTAATAAAAAAATATTTATTTATTTTTTTATTTAACTACAATTTCTCGCAAATAAAATAACACTATCAGTTGACCGGCACCGAACGCCATTTCGATTTGTTTACGTTTTGTCAGTCACTTTGACTACATTAAAATGGACTCAGATTCTCATTATTTAGTGGAAAAAGAACTTAAATCTAGTGACAAACTAACACTCGTTAAATCAAAAAAAAAAATATAAAAACATTCAAAACTGACCAAAAAACATTTTTTTTCAACTTTTTCAAGAAAAAACACAAGGTAGCCTCACGACACAGGCGCGCATAAGGCCAAACCCCTCACTTTTTTGACATTTTGTCAAAAAAGTGAGGGGCAGTGCAAAAAACACACTGTGCATTATGTCTTTTTTTAATAAAAAAAAAACTTTTTTTTCTACATTTTTTGCGTTTTTCTTAAAATTAAATTTTTTTATGTGAATAATTAAAGGAAAATATGCATATTTGAAAAAAAGTCACCAAACATTTTTTTTTTTTGAAGAAATTGATTGATAACTGAATATTTCATTTCAGAAATATATGTAGATTAATAAAATGTCTGAAAAAATGTTTTTGTTTTTAATACTTGTTTTTTGTCTTATTGCTGTTTGTACACTTTAAAAAAAAAAAATTTGTTTTGTTAAATTCTTTTTTTTAAATATTATCAAAATTCATTTTCACAAAAAAAAAAGCTCCACAGTTTTAAAGCCCATTCAAAGAAGAAAAAATGATATATCACACATATATGGGCTATAAAGGAAACAGACAATATAGTCCAAAATGTAAGGACACCTGTTTGGTAATAAAAAAATGCCGAAAACCTGCCGTCGATTAAGAGTTAAGCCTCTGAGGGCTCATCGGGGCAGATGAAGTGTATAATTCTTACTAATGTCTTACTTTAGTAAATTTCGGCATGGAAATGAGGTGGTATTTTTCGAGTACGCCCCATCTGCCATTAATGCTAGTTAGGCATCTGGCGGGAAGACATAAATAGGTTAAAACCCATCTTTCTTTTGCCACATGTTTAATTTGTTTAAAGAAATGTTGCAGGGCTCAAATGTGCAGCAGAGGTGTGCGGATCTTGAAATTTAGCGTCCGCGTCCGTCCATGGATTTCTATCAATGATCCGCGTCCGCAAAATTTTACAACATTGGTTTTCAGTCAGACTTGAAATTCGAAATTTTCTATGGTAACGCTAAAGAAGATCCGCGTCAGTCCGCAACTTAACCATACGAAGCGTTCACTGTCAGTCCGCGGATTCGGAAAAGTCTGCGGATCTGCGTCCGCAAGCGGACGCGTCCGCTGTCCGCTTATCTCTGATGTGCAGCAATGTAGCCAAAACTTTCTTTTGATCTGTGGACATGATAATATAAACAATGGTTCTGTAGTGTAAGAACAAAAATGTTGCAAAATCATAATATTTTTTCAAAATACCCCTAACCTATGAACAGCTAGGCCTGTAGTACATCTTTTTTTTTTGGAGAGATGGGAGGAGACATATCAAAGACTCTGAAAAAGACGTCGTCAAACGGGTAGGGGTGTGTGTGTGTGTGAGTTTGGGGGGGGGTGACCACGAAACTCTTTGCAAAAAAAAGATGTTGTTGATTACGAAATACCTCATTGATCAATTAACGGACAGTTGCAAAAAAAATTCTGAGGAGTATGTGCAACTGTTCGTGAATAATATCGACATGTGAATACATTCAATTTAACAAATGGCTGAATTCAGAGAATTTAGTATGACCATGGTCGTCTTTCGGTAATTTAACTACCTGCAAATACAAAGAATAAATAAAGATGGCGGCGTCCTGTACACAACCTGTTGCTATCCCCGCTAACTATTATCCAGCATTCAAAGGTATTCTGTCGGAACTATTTTCTTTCTAAAAGGACTTTGTGTATTTCTCGAATACTTATTTAAGGCTTTATAGCAGTATAAATAAGTAATTGCTCATGACTATACGACCACGAGATACAAATAGTTCTTTCATCAAGATGCTTCCCCCACCGTCACCCCTCTGCCTCTACTGGCTCTAGCAGTCGAGCTCTTTGAAATATATAGACAATAATTAGCACTAACTAATTTTCAAAAAAAAAAATGTAAGCTTTTAAATTAAAACTATTTTCCAATTTTTTGTTTATTGCAAATGTACATTTTTTAAAAAGAAATTTACCGAACATTTATTAATAAGAAATAAACCAAAAACCAGTCGAAGAAATGACTCCAATTTTAACATACATGTTTTTTATGGGACAAATAAGAATCCACATGTAAGAAATCAGAATTAGCCATCATCAAATAAAATTTACTTTGTAAATGTAGGCTCCAATGTATTCTAACATGATGAATAATACTAAAGTTATTTTCACTCTTTACTTTCAATCGGTTAAAAATCTGAGTATTTATAGTTTTATCAGTCATTATCATGATTATGCATCTCTCAGCTGATAATAATAAGAAGCTGCAGAAAAAAATTCTTGTAGAACTTGGAACTGTTTCATTACTCTTTTACATTTTTTATGAATTTAGGGAAAGGCCACTTACTCCCTGATAACTAAAAACAATTGAATTTATCAAAATCTGATTTAGCAATAGGTGAAAACTGAACCATCCCCAATAGATTTGATAAATCATTCCCGAATTATACATAGCTTAGATATGGGTCATTCACTTATTTCATAATGTCTTGGAGGAGGGGATGCTGAAATGTGACATATTGTGACAGGGAGGGCAGAAGAAGGTAGAGGCGGATTAAGCCAGCACTGGGCCTTAGTATTTATTACCGGGGGGGCCTTAGATTTGATGCTAAAAATATTTACTAGCTAAAATTTTCTGCCCTGGACTTAGAGCTCCCAAAAGTGCGATGCTCGTTGCTTTTGCTTCATCAGCTACTAGGCTAATCTGGCACTGGAGAAGGGGTGATTGAGTTTTTTTTAACACTTGCTCAGTCTTGATAATAGGAAAATCCATTTATTTGACCTTGTTTAGTATGACATGTGGCATACAACACAGATGATGCTCATCTATTCTCAATGACTTCTTTGCATCTTGATTGACACACATCATGTGTTCTGGAGCAATATATTAATGCAGTTTATATGACTTGAAGAGAATTTCTAAAATTTGTCATGCTTGCTTTATCAAGAAAATATATTATGTAAGCTTTTTTTTTTTTGAAGGTTGGTCATGGCGAGAACAGAACAGGTTTCTTAATGTGCACCAAATCGCAAAAGCTTGAGAACCACTTCTTAAATTAACTTACACAGTGGTAATGGGATTGAAAAGCTATGTGTCTTAGCAAATAAAAGGGTGGGGGGAGTGAGGGGATGACAAGCCAGACATAATTTTTTATAGAGTGTAGAAATGAGAAAAATGTGAAAAGGTGGAGAGATAGGGGTTGAAAATTTTGTTATAAGAATAAGTTAAAATACACTTCTTACTAAACTTTTTCCCTCATAGTTAAACTTTGCTTGTAGCTGAAAAAAAGTTAAATTGTTAGTTTGTTATTTTTAGCTTAGTTTTGCCCATCACTGTTCATAGATGTTGACGCTTATAAGTCATTCATGTATCATTTTAACCTCGTATTTAAAAGTTGAAGTCCTTCTGCAAGCTCCGATTCAAGTCTACCAGACTACTGAATCTGACCTACATATTGACTTGATGACGCTTAGTTATCAGCTGGACACTGTATGTAGACAAGGATTGGCAAAAGTAGTAAGTTGTTAATAATCTAATATAATAATAGCGGTCTCTCTTCTGCATTATATTGGAAGTAGAAATCAAGAATTCAAAATGGCGTCTTGGCGGCATCTCAATTCAATTAATATATTTTTTAAATCTTCAGTTTTGAATAGTTTCTGCAGCTTTCAAACATGAAACCCAAAGGCCAAAATGTGAAATAATTCCATTTAAATATTTTTTTTTTGTATTTCTACAACATATTGCATCTTTAAATTGTAATAAAATCATGAAAAAATTGGATCTGTCCAAAACCAAAAATAATCTTGCCTTCTGATCAAACCTAAAGGAATGTAACTCTATGCAAAGGTTTTGCAGGGTACAGCTAGTAAATTAAAATTGTAGTAACAGTTGGGTTAGTGTAATTTAATAATTTTGCCAAATCAGCCACACAAAAAAAACAAAAACTAATCAGCTTGGAGGTGGTTGAGGTTTAAGTCCCAGCGAAACCAATAACCTATACCTTTCATAGTGTCTGATCAGCTTGGTGATGAGCACTGGTGTGACCAGTTAACCATGGCCTCCAGTAGTGCTAATACTTTTATAATGATGAAAATATAGCAGTATCTCTCAAAGTGTGCGTCACGATCCACTGGTGAATCGCATGATGATGATAAGTAGATCATCAAAAAAATTCTATAATGACTTTATTAGGAATTTATATAATTAAATTTAAGTATAATTTCCTTACATGTGAGTCTCTAAAAATGAAAAGATTTCTTAGCGATTTGCAAATTGCAAAAGTTTGAGAACCACTGAAATATAGGCATCTCATTCTTTGTATGACACCAATGACATTAGTATTAATTCAGGAAAAATTTTCTTATTAGAAATATTAATTGATCAGATTTTGTTTATTGTCACCTAGCCTGAAAATAAAAGATCCAGCATTCTTCGCAACAGTAAAGGTAAATTTATTTTCTTTCTATTGTTGGACCCATAATCTTAAAATTAAATTTTGGCTAATTGGCATAAAAGAACACAAGAACTCATGAGTCTATTAAACTAAGCATAATAACTAGAAATACTCTGCCACCTAACTTATCCATCTTCACATCCTGGGTTGACTACTATTTCACTTTGGCCACGCTAGACCACTGGTCAATCAAGTAATTCATTTGAACGAAAGGAAACATGCTAAATAAGTTAAGTCCCTTAAGGCTTCAGACTATTGTTTGCTTAGAGTCAAGGACTCATATTTAAACTTTTTCTTTTAAAATTACTCTGTAAAAATTTATATTGATTTTGTTAAATAAATTTTCTTCTTAAAGTACCTTTGCAAGATGTAATAATCATTCATTTACAAAGATGATTCCCCTTTGCAAGGCAGATGGTTAAATTATTTTCATAAAACAGTTTATTTATCATATCTGCCCCGATTAGTCCTTAGGGGCTTAAGGGAAATTTATTTTTACTTATTTCAATTATATTGACTCTGATCGGCAGGTAGCTCTAATAACTTTTGTGCAACCATTTTCATTATTTTTTTTTATCTGATTAATCCTCTATTTACATTCATTATTGATGAATACCAAGACTACAATTTGACTTAACAAAAAAAATAAAATGTTAACATATAGTGTATTACCATTTTAGTGACTGTATAGATTCTCTAACCTAACCTTGGGAATGGTTAAAGTTTTACATATACTGTGTAAAATGACAAGAAAGAAGAAAATACATTATACATTTAATCAAATGTGAACATATTTGCTCTTGACAACTTTTCAGTTACAATGATATACAACAACATTCAGCAAGTTTTGTTTAAACTGTCAAAGTCTTCTGATTTTAGCAATGGTGCATTAACGGTATGTAAATCTATTATTTTTTTTGTATAACATAAATTGTATGCATGTATAATTATTTAATGACTTCATCACAGTAATTAAGATCTGTGGAAATACCCATAGCGACATAATTGATAATAGTCTAAAATATTTTAGATTCGTCAAAAATGTAATTATTAGTATTTTTCTGCTAAGATATCTGTATTGTAAATAAAGCAGTACATGTATCTGTAACATTTTTCAATCAAATGATTTTGAAGTAATAATTTTTTCAAGAATAAAATAATCTATACAAGTGTTTAACATAAATTACTCTTAGAGGTTTAATGTGGTTCCCATTGAGTCTGGTTAATTTTTCTTTTATTAAAATTTTTTTTACTGCACTTTTTCTTGATAAAAAGCCAAAATGCTGCTGCCTCATTAAATATTTAAAAGCTGTAAAATAAAATTCATGAATTTAGTTTTTTATCTCGAAGAGTTGAGAGTTGTCACAAGCTTAAAGAGTTTTTTTCATACATTAAATCTAGTAGGCAGAAATATTTATTTTCTCCCAACAGTCATTCCCTCCGGGCTCAGGGCTAGACCAGCTGTTTCCACGTGTGTCTGCATTGTTGGCTGGGAACGACCATTTGATTCCAACATTCCCTTCCACTGCTGTAGATGGTATATTTAAATGTTTCACTCTTTTATTTAGGCTTTTCTTTATTTTCTTTAAATTGTTCTGTCTGGCTGTTTTAAGATTGCTTTTTGGGAGGGGGAGATTTGAAATCGATTATCACTAATTTCTTAAAGCCCATCAATTTAAAAATCATTAACACTTTGTGTTTTCTCTATGACCATACACCATTCTAATACATTTTATAATATTTCATAATACTGAATTAATTGTTGTCATTGTTATGCTGATCAGTTTTTTTATGTTTCCTCAACAGAATACTTTGTACAATTGTCAGCCATGCATCACATCATTTCTTTGTCAAAACAAATACATGAGGAAGTTACACATCAGTCACGCCCCAAGTATTTAGCACATCAGCTAGCTTTACTTTATGTAGGTTGTGCCAGTAAAAATTTTTTGTGTCACTGTATATGACAGTATATAGAGATATATTTACTATCAGTAGACATTTTATGCGGAGCGGAAAAGAAAAGAACAGTTGCTTTATCCATGTTGTCAAAAAGATTGTAAATTTGTTAACATTTTTATAAACGCTCATCCTTTGTTGTCCACTTTTGCATTTTGCTAAAGTGTGTAATAATTTATTTTTGTTTTAGCAAGCTATTGTGAATTTACCATCTGGGGAAGATGTTCTGTCGAAACACAAGAAAAATTTAGAGGACAATTTCCCAACACTGAAGAGCTATCTATCTAAGCTGTCAGTTGATAGTGAAAGTGTTTTATCGTCAGATGTTAGAGAATGGTAAGTTCAAAGATTACTGTATATCGCATGTATAAATGGGGGGAAAAAAACAACTTTGGTTGACTGGCATTGTATGTATCTATTTGCTTGCATCCAAATTTCTTTAATTTCTTATAGGGTGGGAAATGCAGTAAACAGTTTGTATAACCATAAGTATATATATTTATGGAAAGTTAATAAGAATTTTTAATTTATGGTAATCAGCATGGTTTCTTATCTGCCTGGTTTCTTAACATAGTAGTAAACATCAAAATTGTAAGTTGCTTCTCACCACTGTCACAGAATTGCTGTGGAATATTTGTTTCACATAAATGAAACATCTAATGCTAAACATGGCTGAATATTTGTGAAGTGCTTTCACTTCTTGGTATAGGGATTTAGTTTATGTTTGCCATTTAGAGTTTATTTTGATTAGTAGGGATTGGTAGGACCGAATGGGTGGTTTTAGATTGAAATCTTTGTCAATTGTTCATTTGGTTTATTTGAAGAGTTTTGCTATCGCCGAACGGCTCTTAAAGCGTCTAATAGTTGAGTTTAGTGGGGGCTCCCATTGAATAAGTTTTGTTATTTTATTTTACATGCCTACTCTGATCAAATTGACTATTTTAGTATTTTTTTTTTCTATTTAAACAAAATGAGACTCATCAACCTGATACATGGCCTCTCTTGCTATAACACAAGAACTTAATTTATTGCTGAAACTTTAACAGCCACTATTGCAGTCCATCTTTCATGGTCATTTTGCAAAGCATGATCTTGAATGGGATTTTATGTGAATGCATTGATTAATTTAACTTGTGAATTTGCCAGTAAAAGTGACTAGTGTAGCTATTGAGGTTTTCCCCATTTTGTGAAATTGACATCTTTGTTACTAAATGGATACTTTCTCTTCTAATGTGCAGTTTAATGATAGTTTGAGATTATTTTTTTTGAAGTTTGTTTAGAATCATGTAGGATTTTTTTCTCAAATATTTGTGACATCCATCCAGGGCATTGTTGAACACTTTTATGAAATGCTGGTAACTCTTTTTCTAAGTTTTCCCTGGTAAACTTTTTAGCTGTGATTATCATTTCTGGACTTACTGCTAATTCATTATGTGAATTGTCGAGCATTGGATCAAAATTTTTATTATGAACAGATACATACATTTTATGAATAAAAATGTGCTTTTAATTTATATATTTTAACATTCTACTGAAATTTAATCAATTCCCTAATTTTTTATTGATAAGATTAATTTTTTTTTATCTTGTAGGGTCCTTGACTTCACTGATAGTTTAATTCAAGGAATTCGTTCCCTGCCAAAAGCCATGACAAAACCGCTTGTTCCTTTAGCAATGTCATTTACATAGATGTCACATCATGCCGCAGTATTAATATCTTTTCTCCTTGTTGTTTTACAATCTCCAACTGAAAACTACAGCAACTTATCATTCCAAGTGTTGTTCATTCACAACAAAGAAGATTGTTTAAATATTCACTTCAGAATATTATATCTATTTTAATTGTTTTTTTAAATTTTGCTTTAATGATTTGTTAATATTAAACAATCTGAGTTGATATCTCATGTTGGCTAACACTGTGCCATAAAATCATGCTTAATGTATTCCAAGATGTACACAAGTTTTTAAGATTCTTTTGGATGCACTTAATGAAACATGGTTTAAATTTTCTCATAAACATTCTCCATTTCCCTACACCTATAATTTTTCTGGTAAAATTGTTTTTCTATTTTATAAATTTTTTTCCCTCCATCACATAGTGGTACGGATGGCCGAGTGGTGTAGATACTCGACTGTCAACCTGAGAGTCGTGGGTTCGATTCTCTGTGAGGCCCATAAAATTTTTCCAGGTGAAATTTGGTGCAAAGTTGTCCCACAAGTCCACCCAGATTTAAATGGGTACCTGACTTTAAGTTGGGGAAGTAAAGGCGGCTGGGCGTTGTGCTAACCACACAATCCCTTCATATGCCGAGGTTATAGAAACAGATGAATTCTACACTTCGTCTGCCCCGAAGGCCCGTTAGGGCTAAGAAGGGAACTTTACTTTACTACATAAAATAACTATTTTTAATTAGATAAAAAAATATTCGTGTTGACCAAAATGACCTTAATATAAATTAGCGTATTTTACTTTAATAAAAAGCTATTAAGTGATGCAGAAAATGAACAAAAGTTTAAAGAATTTTTCCTCAAAAGTGGTCTATACCCAGAGCCATAGCTAGCTATGTGGGGTCTTGTGCAAGTTACATTTTTTGGCACCCTCCCACCAATCTGAAAAACATCAAACAGGGGTCTGTCGCCCCCCCCCCCTTCCTGGTTCAGCACCTGGGTACCCTTCTTACACTACTGTGTATATATATATATATTTTAATCTGAATCTATCCGTCACTGATCTAAAGGGCATCAATTTTTAATTGTTTACATTTTCTGTTGTCTGTATTATTTTGACACTATAGCCTGATGGCTTGTTGTAGTGAAACTTTTTTTTTTTTTTTCTATTTGAATGATAGCATGTGTGGTGTTTGATAATGTTATTGACTACAGTATAATTATCACATGATGGTATTGACACATCTAATGTAATATTCCTGTTGAGCTTTTAATTAAATTAGCTTATCCCAAAGAGTTAAACATTCATATCTATGCCATATGATTTTTTTTATAATTTTGGTTGGATTCAAGGTTGTAACCTTACTTTATATTTCTCAAATTCAATTTTATTTATTTTAAAAATTGCGTTAACATTGTTTAGTAATATTTTGTCAAAGCAATGTTACAAACACATCCTGACATCCATATTTGCACATCACGCAATAGGTCTAGAAAATTTGAAAGATAAAATTGGTGGTATAAAAGGTAATGTTATGATTACAGTATTCGTAAAAATAATTTTCAACAGAAAGTTAAAAATTTGTGTTTATTTCTATTACTAAATTTATGTTTGTAATTATTAAGCTAATAACAAGCTCCATGAAACTTAGAAAATATAAATAGTACAAAAGGTGTATGTAATAATTGTGGAATCAGCCAGAAGTGCCATATATAACTGAATTTAAAACATCCCATTGAAAGTCTTTGATAAATTTCCCTATACATTTGTTTATATCTACATGTTTTATGAGGGGACCCATCCACTCTTTGTCAAAAAAGTTTAGAATCTCAAAATGTGTCCTCCCATTGCACTTTCAATGATTCTCTTTTATTCATTGATGAGTTTTTTTTTTTAATTTATTTATTTTAATCACATGTACTACATCGGCTGCACCATGACTTTTGCTTTGTTTTTCCTGCGTTGGTTTCTGAACATTGGACAATTGGATTTGTACTGTTGTTATATTTTTATATACCTACTAAAACTTACCAAAAGATTTTTTTTTCTGTACATAACCTTTTGCTTCATTATACAACTTTGCTAAATCAAAGTCTATACACTTTGATTATTATATATATAAATCAGAATTTGCTCATAATATTCTTTGATTGTTTTTTATTTATATTTTGATGTTTTTTTTTTTTACTGAGATTGTATTTATATAATCAATAAACATTCCAATTGATTATTTATAACAAATATGATTTGAAAATCTTATTTAATAGTTGCAGCATGAAGTGAATAATTTTCTTTGTCAGAGAGGTACTCATTAACATATATTACACTCTAGTAATTTTTGTTTTTTTACAATTATGACTATTACACTATTTTCAAACTTATTTTTATTATCCGAGGTAACACACATTTATTCTCTGGCACCACTGAGCTATAATATAACTGGGAGTGCGCATTAATCTTAGTTAAAAAATGGATACATAAACAGACATAAAAAAGCTTTTTTCTGAACAAAAAATTCTTAAATTATCAGATTTAATACAATGTTCAATTTTGTGTTCAAGTTTTCCTCTTAAAATATTTGTCTAAAGAATTGTTTATCTATGAATACATATTAATTTTGATGTATTGGATATTTTAGTTGATGTTTTTATGAGAAATTTAAATATATTACACCAACATTTAATTACAACATTTAACTTAATTGTATCAAATGTTTTTTCTGAATTAAAAAAACTAGTTAGATTAATTTTTTTGTGTAAGATTCTCAGTCCTAATTGCTAGGACCTCCTCTGTTCTTTTTAACATCTCCTCTCTTGAATATGATTTGCAGATTTGGCAGAATTTCTAATTGCAGCTTGATTTTTCAAGTATTTGATTTTGCCTCGATTACAATGTTTTCTAATTGCAGTGTGTGAGTCCCTGTAAGGATGAGATGAAATCTCTTAGATCCTATAAACCACTAATGGGACGGTTTTTATGGTGCTCTTCTTTCATTCCCACCATAGTTGATAGTGCAATGGCCATGGAAGCACCACAGGAGATATAGCGAGGTCTTTAGCCATGACCTGAAATATCCATTGCTCCTCATCGGAGATCGAACCTCAGGTCGACAGTCAAGTGCTTTACCACACGACCATCCGTTACCAATTGCAGTAGATCTTTCCCCTTTTTCTGATCAATCTAAAATTGCAATTTTATTGCCTGTTTTCTATGCTTTTTTTTTTCTTCATTGAGTTTTTTTTTTTAAAACTAAAACTTCCTAACATCAAATTCACACACAAAAAGAAAACCAACTTTACAGTATATTAATATAAATGATTTTCTGTTCGAATAGGCATTTGTTTCTAATGTTAGCGTCCTGTTTGGTCTGTTTACCATTTTAAAAACAACATGTGTGAGAAGAAAAATATGCAAGCAGCGGAAATGAATATGTTCACTGCACCGTATCGAAAATCCGTAGCTAACTTGTCTGAATATTTTGATTGGTATGTCAATGGGGCGAAACATATACGGATTTTCTAACCTTTGGGTGTTTTAAGGTCTTCAAGACACCAACCATAAGGGCGGCAGCTAAATATTTTCCGGCATTTCAGCCGAAGGAGCACTCAGGTTTTATCATATGTAACCCAGCATCTGGCACCCGTGACAACAAAAATGACAATTATTCTTGTGGTAGTGAAGACGCGGCTCTCGTTAAGCTGTCCTTTTTTGAAAATCTGGCCAGTGCGTTGTCTGCAGCAAAACCTCATTAATTTAAACTATGAAGTTTTTACTGCAATACATACTAATTTGTGTGGCTTTTTTTTTAATATAAAGAGTGATACTTTTGTTTAGATGAACGTTTAGGTCTTGAAAGCTTTGGTTGGAAATAATATGTCCTTGAAATGATGTTTGACCTATATCCTTAATCAAAAGGGCAACAAATCGTATTGTACTTTTGTTATATTAAATTCTGGAAAGTTGACAAATACTTTTACCCTATGTTTTAACAAAAAAATAGCATTATTAATTTTTAGTGAAAAGATTTTTCACAATTATAAAGTAAAACGTTTGAAAGTTGCATGATTAATTTGTTGACTATACATTTAGAGCACGGGGAGACCGCCTTCACTCGCGGTAAATTTAGAGCACGGGGAGACCGCCTTCACTCGCGGTAAATTTAGAGCACGGGGAGACCGCCTTCACTCGCGGTAAATTTAGAGCACGGGAAGACCGCCTTCACTCGCGGTAAATTTAGAGCACGGGAAGGGGGAGGGGGGAAGGGGGCGAAACAAACGTTCTCTTCTTCAGGCCCCATAACTGTCTGCGTCAGCCATCTTGTAATCGTAACATATTTTTTTTTTGTGTGTGAAAGTAAGCATTCTTATAGGCTCGTGCCCCTCGATCTTGCCGCGTAGTGATTCAACTTGCACACTTGCATTTGGTCTTTATTACACAGAGCGTATCTTAAATAGCTGTACCCGGAGAGAAAATGTAATGATACGAACATGTTAGGACACTGGACTGGAGTTCGAACCTTGGTCTCAACTTCATAGATAATCTGTATTGCCAAATTGGATTGTGCCATTATATATTAAAACTTTAATTTGGTGGTTGCGTTTGAAAGATAATGAAATATAACTTTTAAAATAATTTGTACTTATTTGCTCACTGTAAATTATATATATATACAGTCGATTCCGCCTTATATATGGGACACATCTCAAACTGAGACTTCTTGTCCCGATTAAGCGTGTGGTATGAAGTAAGCATACAAATTTACTCTTGTCTCTTGAGTTTGGTTTCTTCGAGATTTGAGGCCAAATAATTGGCTGAGCCAATTAAGCGGTGTCCCAATCGGAGTGAGCGGAATCGCACTGTATAGTATATATATATGCTATGAATATATATATATATATATATCACGCGCTATATTAGTAGGGTTATATATATACACGTCTCAAACGATTTAACCGTCGGGGGGAGGGGGGTGTGCAAGTTTTCTACACATTTGTTTTTCACCCATTATTCACAGACAAGTTCGACTGAGGCCTTACTTTCCTTTTATGGCATTCTTTTACCATTTAGGAATCATCATTATGTGGGACGGATGGCCGAGTGGTGTAGATACTCACTCGACTGTCGACCTGAGAGTCATGGGTTCGAACATCGGTGGGAACCATCGAAATTTTTTTCCACAAGTCCACCCAGCTTTAAATGGGTACCTGATTTAAGTTGGGGAAGTAAAGGTACCTGTACCTGACTTAAGTTGGGGAAGTAAAGGCGGCTGGGCGTTGTGCTAACCACACAACCCTTTCATATGCCGAGGTTATAGAAACAGATGAATTCTACACTTCATCTGCCCCGATGGTCCTTTAGGGCGGGGCGGGGGTGGTGGTGGTGAGGGTCCTATGCTAATCGATCATTTAAAATTTATTCTTTTACATGGTTTTACATAGGGGACCAGCACACTGGTTTTCAGGAAAAAAAAGGGGTGGGGAAGGGCAATGCTGTTAAGACGGCCTTGGTAGTGACGAGTCTCTTAAACACTGGCTAGATACTCGTGAGTTCTGACATTCGGTGGTGGGAGGGAGGGGGGGGGCGGCGACAGTCTATCTACAAGTGGTGTCTACTGGTGGCAAAGTAAATGCCTCCCTGAGTGACAACCCTCCCCCCCACATACACACACACTTAAGCTAATGGGTGGGTTGATGTCGAACGACGTACCATGAAGGAAGTGTAAAAGTTCATAGGAACAGAACTTCCATAAAGTAACTGGGCGGGGCTTAGGCAGAGTGTCACATATGCGAGGCATGTATTACAAACGCGATGCCCCCTCATGTACTGAAACTGAAGCACCCACACAAGTTGCTCTGCTCGTTGGCAGCTACTAATTACCCCCCCCCCCCGCATACTCTACGATTTTTATATGTTCATGCTTTACCGAGCAATGCATATTTTTGAATGCTCAGAGTCAAAAGTTTTAATAAACAAGCAAATAAACAAAGATAATGGTAAATCTCGTAGAGCCACACGTGGTTCTTCGTTGAGTTTTGCGCGGCACGCGAAAGGCTGTTATTATTATTATTATTTTGTTTTCAAAATATTATTTCACCATTTTCACTAGATATCGATAAGCTGAATACGGTCCTGCCATTTTAAGCACTTTTACTGTATGAAAACTGCAGGGCCCGATTAAGGATTTTGTAGGCCCTAGGCAGCCCCGTAGCGTGAAAATTCTACAGCAGGGGCCAGACATTCTACAGCAGGGACCAGGCAATAGCGGGGGGGGGGGGCAGGTAATACATTTTACTAAGTAGATCAAATAAGAGAGGGGGCCAGACGAAACGCATGGAGGCCCGGCCCCCCTGCACGCCACGGGCCTGACCCTAATTAATTGATTATAACTAGTTTATTATTATATTGTTGTGAATAAAAAAATCACTTTTGTAGGCCCTATTTTTGTGTGTAGGTCCTAGGCACGGTGCCTATAGTGCCTAAGCCATAATCGGGCCTTGGATAACTGAAATGCGACTCTCATCAACATCGTACGTTGCCGCGGCGTTGCTAACCCCCGTATTAAATATACACTATTTTATTTTTACTTTTCAAACGATATTTTAAACCAGTTTCAAAATGACAACATTTACTACACACACAAAAATTCCATGCAAGAATACATTTTCCTTTAAGTTGATCTCAAACAGTGTCTTAGTTTTACAGTATGCATAAAACTACGACATAAAAACAACTAAATTGGCAACAGTGAAGATAACGGACTTCAAACTTGTTTTTTTTTTCCTGTTGTAAGGATTCTTTAGAAGGCTGTTTATCTTCGTTAACAACGACTTATTTGATTAGCATAAGGTAGATAATACAGAAAGAGTAAGTTTTTAAATAGAGTTTCACTATTATGTTTTGTCTCAAGCAAAAGGTATTTATGGAATAAAATAATGCTGTACTTTGCTTATAGCTAACAATTCGTAGAATTGTTTTTAAATTTAATGCATTTAGATAACAGACCTGTCTAACAATCTAGGGTAATAAATGGAGTGTTTTGATCAATCGTTGATGTCTTTATTTTACACCAGAGGTTTGAAACAATTAATTTATTACCAAAGTTTTTTTTTAATTCTATCAATCATGCCAACAAGTTGCCTTTATATAGATGATTATGTCTATCTTAGTATCTAGCTAGGATTTTCCTTAGGCGATTGGTGACTTTTCATTGAAGTGTGAAATAAATGCATCAGATATGAATAAGTTGATTGATACATATGTAATACTAGATCAAACAGCTTTAAAGACATTACGTTGACAGAATAATTTATTACCATACACTTTTAGGCTTTTATGCTGTTTTTTTTTAAATACTTGTTTTATTTGATGCATGTACTGCCTAAGTTAAAAGTGCAAAATAAAGGGTAGTCACTCTCGTTTAGTTATATGCCTTTAGCTATGATCAACATTCGTGTTTACTAATATCAAAGAAAGAAAACTGTAACAAAATCAAAAATATATAATAATTCATACAATAATTATATCCGATTGGTGTAGACGATGTTTATCGATCTATTATTCGTCTAGTACGGCCCAATTCGCTCTAAACTTTAGGGGAAGCTAAAAATTTTGCTTTTTCATCCAGTGATTTGCCTATCCAGTTAATTCTGCACACGTCAGTATGACTTCTATGAGATGAGTATGAACTATATGATTGAATCATAAAAATAAATTCCTAACAGTAAGGACAATATTTGATGTAAAATAATGATGCACATTAATACGAAATTACCATCAACTTAAATAAAAAAAAAAGCAATTCTTAACCTTTGGGGCTGTTCATTATTTATGTCCACAAATTTTTGGCGATTTTTACCTCCCCCTCCCCCTTGTCAACAACTTGTCAAACTTCCAGAGACACCCTATAAAATTATGTCGACATTTGATTACCCCCCCCCCCACGCCCCCAAAGTTGGCTTCCAAAATGTTTATGTGGCAAAATTAGTAGGAATATAGTTAGTTTAATTAAAATACTGAATGTTAAGCGAGTGTGTATAACACAGGACTACAAACGCTGGTTAATTTTCCTTTATTAAGTAATTATATTAAATTAAAAAAAAGTAACATTGTTGACGTCAACTTGACCTCCCCCTTGTCAACAATTGTCTGACCTCCCCTCCCCCTATTTTGTTGACGTAATTAATGGACAGCCCCTTTATACCTTGTATAAATAGAAGTCAAATTAAATAAAGTCAAATAATGCAGTAATATTTTTTTTTTAGAAAAGTTGATTGAGAATTACTTTTTCTGCCTTAGGCTAATACTAAACTGGCTTAAGTGATTGTTATAAACCGTTTTGAATATTTTATATTTACTTCTGAAAAACCTTCTAAAACTAAATTGTACTGATAAGTAGACTAATTTTTTTTTTTTAAATCTTTGAATGATTATTCTTTATTATTTTTTGCTATAAAGCTACATCAGCTATACCAAACAGATGTTAACAAATCCACCTTTCTACAATGTTTTGTAACCTCTTGAAATGATCTATAAGCTTTTTATTGCACCATGACAGGGTGTTATGTGCTTGTCACTCTAGCTTTATTGGCACATGAATGCATGGCATGTCTACAGAGGGGTGGGGTGAGTACACCCACTACATCTGCCAGCATGGTAGAAAAAGGGTTTAAACACTTGCCCAGATTGGTCAGACCAACATGGTGTGTGTACTGCCAATCAGCCCCAGTGGCAAGGCTAGGGATTTTCTTGCCAAAATGGACAGAGGTGGAGGGTTTTATGTGCCTGTCTCATCTGCCAGAAATGGCAGGCTTCAAGAGTATGCTTGAGGTAGCCACTGTCACACATTTTTTTTTATAATCTAGCTAGTAGACATCAATGACCTTTACACAAACAGGCCATGCCTAGTAAGTAAAACCATCATGTCAGCACTAAATTCAGTGTGATAGTCATATATAAGCATTTTTTTTACCGCCACTGCTAGCAGGACAGGGTGTTGTGACCTGCCACACCTGCATTATTGGTGGCGAATGATGTGTTTGTGCCATCCCTACAGAGCAGAGTGTACCTGCTGGTATGACAGACTAAAAGTGTTTTAGCACTTGCCCAGAATGGGCCGATGAGCAGGGTGTGCACTGCTGATTTGTCAGAATACCAAGGCAAGGGTTTTTCTTGTCACAAATGACAGGCTGTGAGGGTGTGTTTGAGTGTGACAGAGCGGGAGGGTGTTGTGTGTCGACCATATCAATCAACACTGCCTACCAGAGTCTCAGTTGAACCTTATTGACCTTGGTACTGCCACTGTCGTAGAAGGGTTTTATTTTTTTTCTGGCCAGGAGACACCAATGTTTTTCCACCAGACAGATCATTTTATTTGTCTCCTGGACCAGTTAGTGCAATCCAAACTATTACTTTTGGAATGCATTTAGTTTGTCTTATTTTGTTCAATATAAGCATTCACCCTAGTCTTTATTAAGCATCTGCAAGATGTAAAACTCATTGCTAAAAAATCCAACAGCATGAAATGTCTTAAGGTATACTCAAAAACTGCAAGCGAACTTTAAGAAAAGAAATTTAAAAACTCATAATCTTATATATTTGCATAAAGTTTTATGAAATATACACATTTTAGAGCGTTATCTCATATAATTTATTACCAATTTTCTTCTTTCCTTTTTCAGGTCATGAAAATTTTGGGAGTAGAATTCGCTCCCTTGTTTATTCCAAGGGAGCGAAGACTTCAGACAATCGGTGCAATGCACTACACATATGCCTTTTTATTCTTTGGATTTGGAATGCTCTTTTCATTTTTATACCTTTTAATTTTTACAAACTACTATTTCATTCCTTTATGTTACATGGCTTGGTATTTTTATGATCGACCGATTAGTAGTCAAGGCGGAAGAAGATCTGAATGGGTGCGCAGGTATATATTGAAATCCTAGAAAAAATATATTTAAAAATCTACCAAGTGTAGATTATATATCTTTTAGTATTTAAATGCTAATTTTTTTAATTATTACTGATATACTTTAAGACTAAATACTGTTAAAAACTTCTGGAAACAGCCCAGATAGATCATATTTGTTTTGTTTATTGTGTTATAGGAAGAAAAAAAGCCCTATTTAAAATTGTGAGTTGGCCCAAATGAATTTGAAATGTAAAATGCTATTGAGAAATTTCTTTCTCAGATTTTTTGAGCAAACTTAGCTGACAAATGTACAGCAAAAAGTTAAAGAAAAACAAAATCTGAAATGATACACAAGAAATACCATGAGCAATAAGCTGATGGAAAATTCCTTGTATTAAATTCAGGACAATTAAGTACTGACGTATATAAATTTCCCTTTCATTCTTTGATTGCAGAATTTCATTCTAAGTTACTTTTATAGTTTGGTATGCAGTTAAATTTTTTTTTCATTGCAGGTGGCCTTTATTTCGTTGGTCAGCTGCTTACTTCCCCATCAAATTAATCAAAACGCATGACCTGCATCCTTCAAAAAATTATATTTTGGCCTGCCATCCGCATGGGGTTATGTGTCAGAGCCATTTTGTCAACTTTGCATCAGAAGGCACAGGCTTTAGTGAGCTGTTTCCAGGCATTCGCTCTTTCTTGTGTGTTCTGAGTGGACAGTTTATGTTCCCGATTTTCAGAGAATATTTTCTTCTGTCGGGTATTGTATCATTTCCCAAGCTTTTTCAACTTTAGGTTATTAATAAACTTCAAAGAACCTAAACATGTAAAAATAATTTGCATTTGATTTCTTATATCTTAATCATGTAGTATTGACATTGTTACTATTGATTAATTACGTGAATTCGTGGAATTGCTTAGAAAATAGTGTGTAGGAGCCATTCACGTATTACATTACCGCTGGGGTGAGCGTTGCCGAAGTGTGTGATACACTGTGACAAGGAATGGTGAAAAGTGTTACACAGGTGTAGGACGGGGGAGGGGGGGGTGTAAAAAAAATCAAGAAACAAGTTTAGGTTTGCTTACAGACAAACTAATAATTTAGCAAATTAAAAAAAATTGTCATCAATACTCAAAAGTTGAAATATATATTTTTGTTTATTTTTCAATGAAATATGAAGACATGTTTTTTTTTCTTTTTTTTTTTTCAGCTTTAGTTTGCCTGTTAATTAGTAAAAAAAATTAAATTTCTTTATTATAAAAAAAGAACAGGTGCCATTGAAGTCTCAAAAGAAAGCATTGAGTGGGTCTTAACAAAAGAAGGGAGTGGTAACGCGTTGGCCATTATGATAGGTGGTGCTGTTGAAGCTCTTGAAGCACATCCTGGCAGCTTTAAACTGAAAATAAAGAGCAGAAAAGGTTTCTGCAAGATGGCATTGAAACATGGGTAAATATTAAAACTTTCCATTGATTTTTGTTTTTTTTAATTTTGTATGTGATGTTTACAACTATAAACCTTATTTTCCTTATTTTTATACAAGGTAAACATAAATATTTTACATTTTGATTTTTGTTCCGATTTAGAGATTATAAATTTAACACATGTTTAATACATGTTTCACCTTGTAGTAATATATCACATGTATTTTTCTTAATTATTAGACATTTTATTTATATTATTCATTCACTCTTATATTAAAGCTATATGAAATTCGTTCTGAATGTGCTTGCATTACATACTTTATGAGAGCACAAAGTGAATTTTAAAAAACTTAAACCCATTTTCATTACATAAATGTTAAATAAAAATAATTATCCCTTAATAACACATGATACCATCAGAGAGATGTAAATAGAGTTCACTCTTTTCAAGTTGCCATGGCTTACTAGGTGGAAGGTATTGGCTGTCACAATGCCTAGCCCTAACTAAATTAGATTATTCTTTTTAAGCTGAGTGGACCTAAGGATTTTGTCTCGACCTGATACAAAAATCTTGGGCACTCACCTTCATGTGAACAGTTGTGCAATCTCACTAATATTCTATCTGTTAATCAGCTTTCAGCCTTAATTTTCAAGTAGTTTACAAATTAGAGCTCCTGCTAATAATATCCAAAAACATGGTTAATATATATTTTTATAATTTTTTTTTTTACAGTGCATATCTTGTTCCTGTGTATGCTTATGGTGAAAATGATTTATATGAGCAAGTTCCGAATCCTCAGGGCTCATTAGTCAGAAGGTTTCAGAACTTTTTAACCCATGTCTTTGGATTTTCACCAGCACTCTTTCATGGCCGTGGAATTTTCAACTATACTTTTGGTCTTTTACCATTCAGAAGGCCTGTATATACTGTAGGTAAGTAGACTGCTAACACAAAAGAATAAATAAATAAAACTGGATTAATTCATGACATTTCAGAAATAGTGTATTATGAAGGAACAATTTTATAACTAAGTCCTATCTCAGGAAGAATCAGCCATTAATTACTTTAAAAAATAACGATGCTAAAAATGAATTGTAACAGCTACCTTAAAGAGATCCTTAGTACAGCAGAAGTTAAAATATTTAAACTTTTAGACCATCAGTGTCCACTTTTACAAATATTTATAAATGCTTTCCTGGTTTGTTTTATAAACGAGCAGAATGAATTATTGGTAGTTATGATTAAACTGTCATTAAATGACATTGGCCAACACAGACCATAACACAGATGTTTTTCTCTTTAACTATTTATGTTTATTTATTTATCTCATGATACTGATATTTGGCTTTTGGCACTACCTGTCATAAGCATAATCCTCCCCCCATCCCGCCAGAATCTGCTAAGTAATTTTCCATTTTGGTTTAGATTATTTTTTAATTTTTTTTTATAGGAAATTAAAACTAATATTTAAGCATTTTTTAAAAAATGTTTATTAAATGACATTCTTTGTTTGTTATTATCTTAACAGTTGGAGAACCTATTGTTGTTGAACGTATTGAAAATCCAACCCAAGAGCAAGTGGATGAACTTCACAGTAAATATTGTACCGCTTTGAATGATTTGTTTGAAACTCATAAACTCAAATATGGTTGTAAAGAGTCAGACCATTTAGAGTTTGAATAGAATGGCCATTATGCTTGAAATTTCGATAATAAATACTTTGATTGTTTCTGAATATTGATTGAAATTCTTTTACATTTTTTATTATTACTGTAAGTTTAATTTTATTTAACATTTGCATTTTAAAATTTTTTTTATTGAAATTAAAACAAAATACAGTCAGACCCTGCTTAACGCTGTTCCATTTTAACCTGAGATATAATTTTTCATTAATTCATCTAAATTTTAAAAAAATCATTTGGACTTTTAAAACTTGTTAAATCTTGGACTTAATCACTGCGTTGATATCGCTAACACTAGTTGCCAGTCTTGTAGCGAGTATGGTATCAGTGAAAAAAATAATTCTGCATACATTCTTACTATACAGTTATATTGCGTATTAAAGAATAAATGTTTACTTTTGTCACTGTTTTTATTTAAAATCATAAAAAGGGAAGTTAAGCTTAAAATGTAAAAAAAAAACAAAAAAATTAAAGCTAAGAGCATTTGACTGAAATAAAATGCAAAATAAAAGAGGCAAATTAAGTAAGGTGATTTAGTCATTGAGAAATTTTTTTAAAAAATAAAAATCTCACTATTTACCGGAATAATAAATTACAGTTAAATCTGCTGAGCATATGTACGTATATAGCAATAATCTAATTTATTGCCCATGTTTTTTATTGCCCCGATTAGCACTATTTTGTTCAGCGCACTCTTTGGTCGGAACGTATCTTCCACGTTAAGCGGATATGACTGTATAGAAATGGTAATGGAACAGCAGCCAACTGTAATGAATTAATGATTTCAGACGATTAAAATGTTAATCTAATTCTTATTCAGTTTTTTAGTTTAGCTTTTTATAGTCTGGTCATTAAATAAAAAGCAAAATATTTTGAGGTCTTTTTTTTTCTTTTAACCTGCATAACTTTGGTTGAGCCATGTTAAGGTTTATTTTTTTACTTTTTCATTTGTACTGTTATGCTTATGTTATGTACATACTCTTGAGTCTGAGCAGCATCAACCATTTATACCGTCTTCAAGTCAAATTTTTATTTTACATTATTGTGTACAGTGTCTTGCTTTGAGAAAATACCCAAAACAGGCTGCCTACAACATTAACATTTATTTAGCTGTCAGCGGCAATGTTCTCCTGATTGGTTATTTATTCCTCAGAAAAAAAAATATAAATATGATGCTACATCTAGTTGAAAGACCTAGGACAATGTATCTAGTTTTCTCTTTTTGCCAGTCATTTTGTGAAAGTTGCATAGTATTATGTGGCTCCTAGGTCATTGTATTCTGGGCTGTGTTAAGAGTACATGCACCAGTAAATAGAAAGGGCTCAACAGAACTGCCTCTTTTATGACTATGAATTAGATGTTTTAACGTTAAAGAGATCATCTCCCTATGGTATGCACCACACCTTTACTTTTTTTAGACTGATAAGACTGTTCCCTTGAATTCTCTATTCTTTAAATATATCGCTAAGTTTGAAATACTCATCTGTCTACAATCTAACTTCACCTAATTAGGAATAATGACATTAAAAAAGTGTAAAGGACTTTAGTCTGTACAGAGGAGTGATAGAATTGGGGAAAAAATATAATCATGCAAATGACCATGAGAATTGAACTGTCTACATCATGATGTAGCCCCTTGATTGTGTAACTAAAAATAAAGTTAAACCTTTTGAAAACTGCTACCTACATACATTCCACATGTTTAGTTTCTGCTAGTTTTTGTTTTAAAATGGTTTTGTTTTACATCTGAACCTGTGTGTGATTATTTGAAAAAGCACTATCAATCAATGGTATCTATCAATCATTTTAAACTGATCACTCAGGTCTGAAATAATTTGCCTTTAAATAACCACCTTTAGGTAATGACAGATGATCCTTAGATTGGCTCAAAAATTACAGATTTAATAAAATTAATTTTTGTCGACGTTTGTGCAGTATTTATTATTCAACTGTATAATCTTGCTTTGAGCCATCCATCTTAAACATTGTGTAGTTTCATAAAGAGATTTGGAGTAACATAAAAATAATAGATAAATTTAGGTAGCATCTTCAGTGTCCAAAATAATTTTTTTTAAGCAATAAATTTTTTATTAATATTTTCTTTTTTATTTTAAATGTTCATGTGCAAATAAAATCAAGTATATTTTTTAACATTACAAAATCTGTGTTTGTCAATTGTTTTTTGTAAGATGACTCGAGTTTAAATTTAATTGCTATAATTCAGTATTACTTATGTAAGATTCCAGAGGGACAGATGGCCCAGCTGTGAGAACTGAGGGAATTCCTTAAGATGTCATGGTTATAGAAACAGATAAATTCTTCACGTCATCTCCCCGAAAGCACTTTAGGGCTAAGGAAACTTTACTTATGTAAGTTTCCAGTTTCTGTAGCCCAAACCTATATAATTTAGATTACATTCAATTAAAATTAGTTTTGAGACCTGATTCACGACCTTTGCTTAACTATTTCCCTAACAAACTATCTCGAATTTAATTCATCAATATCTGTTATGAATTTTTTGTCTGAATATTTTAACATGCAAAACACTGTAGTTTGGTACATTAGTTGTAAGTATTAAGTAATAAATGGTTTACTTGACATAGTAGATAAAATGGCGAATTTTCCTAATATGATAAAATTAGGTAAAATTTAATGTATGGGGAAAATAATAATTATAAAGCAACATGTATTTATATGTTTCATTAAATAAACTTTCAATTGTTATTACCAAATTGACATCAATCAATAAACAACAATGATAAAGGTTCTATTTAAGTTCTACAGATTTTAGTTTTTTTTTTTTTTATTCAATATGAAAATAAATAAAGTTTGAAATATAAAAAAAAATTCAATATTAGACTTGGAGCATAAAAAAAACTTGAATATTGAAAATTCAGAAAATCTTTTCCTTTCCATAATGGGCTTTTTAGATATATTAAAAAAAAAAAATAATGTGTATTAATCAGAGGTATGTGGAAAATTCCAAAAAAAAAAAATCACACAAAACAAAAATAACAGATGTTTAAGTGAAGCTCATCAAGAAATTTTTAAATGACAACAAACGAGAAACATTTTTTGAGAGTGTAATTATATAACACATAAATGTATTGTTTCAACAAATGAGTCTCTCCATTAAACAAAATCAGAACAAAAAAAAATGTGCTAAGTTGTAGAAATATTTCAGTAGTTTCATAACCTCCTCTTGGTAGTTAACCCTGAACTGGGTTATGTCAATCTAAGCATTCTAAGAATAGACCAAACATTTTAAAAATTTCTTTAATGAAACTGTGAATATCTTTCCAGCATTAAAAAAAAAAAAAAAAAAGAAATTGTAGTTAAGCAGAACATTAATCATATGACTCAACACCTTTTCCTGCTTTACAATCTTCACACTATAAAAAAAAAAAAGTTAGGAAACATTAAATTTTTGAAAAAAACTCATTGTCATACTGTAAAAAAATTATCCTTTTTTTTGTACTATTTGTATCACATAAACTTGGTAAACAAAACACAGTCAATTTAAAAAAAAAATTGTAACCATTTTAGAGATTCATAGAATACAATGATATTCAAAAAAGTTGATATTTAAAAGTGAAGTGGGGGGGAAGAGGAAATGAGACATGAAATAATAAATTGCAAAATAATGCAATAAAAGGTAATGTGCACAATTTTGCTTTTTGTTCTTTTTTTTTTTTTGTTGAAAAGTTTGTCATACAAAATGTCTAGGATTAAAAAAAAATGTTAAACCAGAGATTACCAGTGAAGTTTAATTAACTGAATGTATTAGAATATTATACATAAAATTGAATATAAAAAGTATTTGGGGGAAACCAACTATTTTGAACAGAAAGCATGTATGGTAGTAGGGTTGACAATATCAACATAATGAAAGCACTGTGAGTTTTTACAGACACATATCTACAGTAAGTACAACAGATTTGATTGAATTACATACAAATAAAAAAAATATGACAGCATAACAGTTTTCAATAGTTCTACAGAAATATGATTGCTGTTTATACCATTGTTATCCATTTTATTAATGAACTAATGTTTTTAATCACTTTTAGCTGTATTTAGTTAAATTTTAAAATATGAAGTTTTTTTTTACACTTGTACATTTTTATAATTATACAATTTTAAGTATCCACTCATTTAATTTTGATTTCCTTAAAAATTTCTTTTAAAGTGATTACAGGTGACATTCAATAGACAATGTCTTAAACATTAATATCATTAAAAAAGTTTTCAAGAAAAATTAAAGGTAACAAAGGAAAATGTAAACAAAATTATAAATTAAAAAAAAATGCAAATACACTGAACATCAATTAAAAAAAATTGTGCCACAAATTTTGCTTGAAGACAAAAAATGTAAGTATAAATGAGGTTAGGAACAACATCCAAAAATTTATCGGAATGTTTTGTTTTTTTAAATCAAAACAGAAACAGTTATTTATAAGTTAGTGTAATAAATAATTATTTAATGCAAATCTCAACCAAGATATGCTTTTATTTATACATATTTATACAGTTAACGTAAATTCTGACATACAGTGTGTAAAATATATAACTATAAATACAGTACCCTTAGAAATATAACAAGAATTACAGCAGAGTTTACTTCTTATACATCAGTTATTGCATATTTTCCTTTAACATAAATACATACATTTTGCCATTTTATTCTTTTGGAAGTTTATTTTCAATGCAAGTTAAAGAATATACACACAAAAGCACACAAGCTGAATGGCATTCATTCTAGAAATGGAATGTGAAGAAAATAAACTGCAATTATTCTGAAAGTCTGCATGAATAATGTCAAAGGAAAATGACTTATTAAAATCTAATAAAATAAATGCAAAAGGAGAACTATTTTGTCCTTGTGATCTTCGTATATATTTTATCACTATATGTGATAAAGTTAAGCAACATCTCTACTTGCAATATAGAATTTAGACTTTTTATACAATGGGAATTTTTTACAATAAGTAAATACAATGGAAAAAAATGTTTGCGCCATATTGAAATGTAAAATGCAAACTTATTTTAAATAAATTTCATTTGTAGATTACATGTTAAATAGCGTGCAGACATCTGTTTATCATAGGGGGGTAAAAGGGTGTTAATGGAAACTGTATTTCTTGGATAACATATCCTTTAGTCAGCCAAATATTTTTTTTTTTGCAGTTTTATTACAGAATTTGATTAACATCAGCATCAAGGATAAGTTTCATTAGTGGGTTTAAAAAAAAAAATTGAAATCAATATTTTAATGCACCAATTCTAACCCTAAACTTAAGTCCTTAAAATTGGATGCTAAAAAATGCAAAACTATTCAAACACACAATATTCTACTTGCATAGAAAATTATTTACTGAAATTAAATATTGCTGCAAAATTTTGATTTTTTAAAATTTTTTTTTTACATTCTGTTTATAAACTTGTGTTTTCAGTGAATTTATTAGTCATAGCATTATCATGAGTTAATGATGGAAGCGGACACACTTCTTCACTACAGCCTTCAATAATAGAAGAAATTAATTTTGTTTTCACTTTAGAAAGAACAGCCTCTTTGTCTTTATCAACCTCGACCAGATCTTGGTCCTGGTCATGAAAACCAGATTCAGCACTTTCCTCGTCAGAGTCTGTCCCTTCATGAATGCAGTACTGAACCCCATCATCACGCCTCAGTTCTTCAAGGTCATTGCCAATTTCAAGGTCAATGATCGGCTCAGAGTTGAAGTAATCAGAACCCAAGCCTTCAGCTGATTCCAGGTCTAATGCAGCCAAGATTCCGTGGTGCTCAGCTCCTTTGTGGTGTAGACGAGGGGGTGAAGGTCCGGCGCTGGCTGGGGTTGATGGCAAACTGCAGTTGTCATCATTATTGTTATCACTTATGCCGACAAGAACATGATTCCTCATCATCATAACCATATCGTCTTCATCACCCTCCTCCTCTTCATCTTCTTCTTGGACGCATTCATCTTCTTCTTCATCCTCGGTGATGGCACCAAGTTTGGGTGCTGTGTTTGATTTGGAGACAGGTGGTCGGAAATTATTGGCTGTGCTGAGCATCTGAGTTCTCAGTGGAAGAACATTTCCTGTTTTAGGAACTGACTTTGTGCGCTGCATGACCAGACGAGATGTCTGTTTTCGCAATTTTTCTCGTTGAAACTCTTTGAGTGCAAAGCTCAGCTTCTGGTGTAGCTGCAGGGCCATGGTTTTGGCTTTAGCTTCATTCTTGCACAGCACCGCATGGCAGCGAAGCTCCAGCTTCATTTTTCTGCCCTCATGACGATACACCCAAATAAAGAGTTTAGGGTAGTCTGGATGGGCGATGCAGTAGGATATTCTGTGTGCTCTGTACTCTGTGAGCCCCTGTTCTTTAGTATACGCTTTCATTCCGGACCCAGTGATGACTATCTTCATCTCAATCCCAGGGTGTTCGCTGCGGAGATAGTTGTTCCAGATGATGCTGGTGGCCCGATCCACACATCCTTCCCCTTTCATCACAGCTGTCTGGACATTTCCAAGGTAACGCACTTTAAATGTTGGATCTTGTTCGCTGATGCTGACGCTCTTACGCCAACCAAAAATATTCATTTTTGAATAGTTTATTTAGGTCAATTAAACAGTGTTAAATATCATTGATCAACTTCTCCAGCCAACAAAGCTCTTTTAATGGATGTGTTTTTTTTTTAATTTGATAGTTTGTTACTTTTAGTATGACCAAACTTCTGGTAACCTGAAATATAAAAAAAAACATTGTACAATAAATTACTTTAAAAAAATCACATAAGCTATAATAATTTTTTTTAGTTTTTTTAATTAGGAAAATTAAACCATACAATTTTTATAAGACAGAATTATAAACACAATTTTATCCAAAACTCTGTTCCAATCAATATGGCATTACATTTTAATTGCACAACCTGCTGATGTACGGACACAGGAAAGGTGAATGTCAGTGATGAAACTTTTAGAAAAATATAAAATATATGATACAATCATTTAACATGGGCTACCAGCCAAGGTTTTCTTGCTAAAAGCCATGAGCCCAACCTGTTGGTGTCAGTATGCATGTGATAGAGAAATGCACAATGTGTAATATATACCTATCTTTCACCTATACTTTATTAAATCTCTCAGAAGAGCAAAGTAAACACACAAAAAAACATTTCAGGATGTAGGTTATTAATTATAAAGGTGTGTTTCACTGTCAACCTGTTCTAAAAGCTGCTGCATCATTGTATTTTTATTATCCTATTTACATTTGTTAAGTTTTGCATCAGTTACATTGAGGTGTGGTCAATTATTTGAAGAAGAAGCAAGTCTAAACAAGTATCAATCCCATTTATCCATGTACAGTTTTACCCATATAAGAGGCTGTTGCCGGTCATAGTCATATTTATAGAAAATGCTTTATAAAGGTACTGTGTTTATTGAATATTGTTAACATAATCATTCATAATAATTACTACAAGTTTAAATATATATATAACTTTCATTTATAATATATATATATATATATATATGGATAAGTTGTTAGTCTAATAATTTATACAAATATATAAATCTATGTTTGTTTGTGCTTTGCATATAGAATAAAAACATCAATAAATTTTTCTCTAAGAGTTATGACCGGCAACACTCACAGCCTTGTCCCTGGTTTTACCCCTGCACCAGTGTTTCCCAAACTCTTCTGTGCCAACTAATTATTTCTAACTATATTGAGCTTCCCCTAAGTAAGTAACACATTCATAATTTATAATTTTCCAAAAATTGAAATTGTTCCCTTAATTAAGCTTAACTGGTAGATTTTAGAGTAAGAAAAAAAAAAGGAATAAGGTTTTCATCATGGCAGATGAAGTGTAGAATTCATCTGTTTCAATAGCCGCGGCATACTGTTGCTAAAACAAGGCCTTAACTTGATAAAATCCCGAGGTTCGCACTAAGGTTCGTCAGTCGAGCTCTGCACACTGCAAGACAGCCAGTCCCCTACTACGGCATCCGTGGTGTCACCCTAACCCTGAACCAACTGGCTGCATCGGAAACGGTTATAATTTTGGTATCGATCCATCATTAGATAGTCACTAAACGCGCCAAGCAAAGCAGACGACAGTATATGTGTGTGCTGTAAATTTAACACCGTACAGGGTCGCGCCGTACAACGGTTCAAAAGGGTGCAAAACACCTGTGCTGCAGATCTATCAGGGGCATTGATATCTTACCTAAGAAGATATAATTTATAATTAAAGATTAAAACAAATGTTACATAAGAGGGGAGGGCCGGCTAAATACTAGTGGCACCCGGGCGGCAGATAGGTTTGGCAAGGCACTTTATGTACGTATTTTAGTACACGAGCGTGTATTTATAAGGTACTATTTGTTTATCATTTATTAACGGAACTATACTCACTAAAATACTGCAATTTATTTATATTATTATCATTTTAAAAAGATGTAACGACTGTATTCGCACTGAACTTTATGACGTGAGTCGATGATGCCAACTTTTTTTTAAAAACACATTTAAGCAGGCAAGGTAAGAAAAAAAAACACAAGCAATTGCACAATGCATAATTTTCTTACTGTCCCATTGCTATTAGTTTATCAGGGGAAACAAATCTATTTCAATTATCTATCATTTGGTTTTTTTTTTAATTTTTTTTAATAATATTCTGTCAAGTGAGCCCAACGTAAAATCTCCATCTTCGATAACATCAAAATGTAAAGTACAATTGGTGGGCATTGGGGATTACGTCATTATGTCGCACTTTTAGTTATTAACAATTACTGTCCACCCTTACACAGACAAACTTTGATTGACTTGTAGGTTGTAAAAACGCAATTTAATTATTACACTAGGTTTATTTACATGTAATAAAAAGGTTATGCAGTAAAACCTGGGTTTATTATTTTTTTATTAGGTGTTTAACAATTTATTTTGTAATGCACCTTATTATACAGTAGTAAACAAAGTCATTTGATATGACCCGGGTCGGAGGTAAACTGATATACAGGGCCGGATTTAGACTTGATAAGGCCCTAAGCTATTTGAGACATGGGACCGTTTATAAGTCCAGATATTATATGACAGTGCCAATTATTTAGCTATATATGACATTCGCTCACTTGGACAATTATTTGGGGGCCCCCAAGAAAGTGGGGGCCCTAAGTTATAGTCTGTTTAGTTTATACGTAAATCATGCACTAGTGATGTCGGGTTAGGGTTCGAAGTCGCGTAACGTTACGCGTAAGTTACCGTAAATTACGCGTAATTTACGGTAACGTAATTTTGGAAAATTACGCGTAAATTACGGTAATTTAAAAAATGCATATTTGACGGCCATTTTTAACTCCCAACAAACGGCATACAATAAAATGTGACTCTGGTGATCCATAAAGTCAAACCATGAAAAATATTATTTTTTAAAATATTTTTTTATTACAAATGTAATATTTTTATTAAAAAAATGCATGCTAAATACTTTCTAATAAAAAAATATTTATTTATTTTTTTATTTAACTACAATTTCTCGCAAATAAAATAACACTATCAGTTGACCGGCACCGAACGCCATTTCGATTTGTTTACGTTTTGTCAGTCACTTTGACTACATTAAAATGGACTCAGATTCTCATTATTTAGTGGAAAAAGAACTTAAATCTAGTGACAAAAATGAAACTAACACTCGCTAAATCAAAAAAAAAAATATAAAAACATTCAAAACTGACCAAAAAACATTTTTTTTCAACTTTTTCAAGAAAAAACACAAGGTAGCCTCACGACACAGGCGCGCATAATGCCAAACCCCTCACTTTTTTGACATTTTGTCAAAAAAGTGAGGGGCAGTGCAAAAAACACACTGTGCATTATGTCTTTTTTAATAAAAAAAAACTTTTTTTTCTACATTTTTTGCGTTTTTCTTAAAATTAAATTTTTTATGTGAATAATTAAAGGAAAATATGCATATTTGAAAAAAAGTCACCAAACATTTTTTTTTTTAAGAAATTGATTGATAACTGAATATTTCATTTCAGAAATATATGTAGATTAATAAAATGTCTGAAAAAATGTTTTTGTTTTTAATACTTGTTTTTTGTCTTATTGCTGTTTGTACACTTTAAAAAAAAAAAATTTTGTTTTGTTAAATTCTTTTTTTTAAATATTATCAAAATTCATTTTCACAAAAAAAAAGCTCCACAGTTTTAAAGCCTATTCAAAGAAGAAAAAAAATGATATATCACACACATATGGGCTATAAAGGAAACAGACAATATAGTCCAAAATGTAAGGACACCTGTTTGGTAATAAAAAAATGCCAAAAACCTGCCGTCGATTAAGAGTTAATTGTTTCTGTCATAATTTGTTGTGTGAACAGCGGCGATTAATTAATTTCAGTGATTAGGAGTACCATCTACATCCGACCACAAGCCTAAATCGGAAGTATTCGTTTGGTAAAACAGCGTAAACCGCACAGTATATTGTTTGTTTCAATCGTTTTAGTAAACAAAATAAAATAAATATTTTCAATAAGGAAGCCAAAGTCTGGTTAAAAATAAGGCAAAAATCATAAAAATTGTCTACACAATGCCGCCATGAGCTGTATGGCAAGCGGCCGCAAGCCAAACGGGGAGGTTATAAAACCAAAAAATCCAAAAAATAATAATAATAATTTTTAAACATTATCTAGATATATTCCAAATGTCATGAAACGTATAGAAAACATTTTTCTACGTCGTCGTCTGTATTTCGCTGCGGATTGCACTAGCGTCGATCACGTGTGCCGTCTTTTGCTGAGTTCGGCAACCGCGGCGGCCGTATTTCGCGCCGCATTGCACCCGTCCCGCGTCGACCGTATTAGACGGTATTACTCAGCCAAAGATGGCCGCCGCTGATGCAGTCAATACACGACGAAATACGTGGCCGATGCGGACGACGGGCAAATTAGTATGACCGGTTAATTACAAGTTAAAACCTTTGAAAACATTATTAAAAATACACCTACTAGCAATCAGTGAGCGTGAGCAACAAAAGGAATATAAATTTTCAAGTAATTGGGAATTAATGGTACGCGTAATTTAGGCGTAACTTACGCGTAAATTACGCGTAATTTACGCGTAAATTACGCGCGCCAATCTTACGCGTAATTTTCGAACCCTATGTCGGGTACTAGGAGTGAACATGACAGTGAAAAGCGACTAGTGTAATGTGGGTGGGTGTAGGTATGGGTGAACGTGTGGGTGGGAGGGTGTGTCGACTAAGAGGGTTATCTCCTCATGCGTGACCGTCAAGACCGTGTAGCAGTTTCAAACGAGTGTAGGTGGGTCATGCGATAAATGCATGCATGCATGCTTTCGTTCAAATTAATGTGTATCTGTGAAACTGCGTTTCCTTAACTGCCGTTGCATCGAGCTTTTTTTTCCTCTGACACACTCACATACAAAATGTATGTCATTGTATCGAGTTAACATGCATATCATAGTATCGAGTCAACATGCATATCATAGTATCGAGTCAACATGCATATCAAAGTATCGAATTAACATGCATATCAGTATCGAGTTAACAGGCATATCATAGTATCCAGTTAACATTCATATCAAAGTATCGAGTCAACATGCATATCAAAGTATCAAGTTTTTTAAAATCATTTTTTTTTGGTCTAAAATGACCTACTTTAACTACTTGCATACTTTACACATTCGTACACATATTTGTGTGTGTGTGTGTGTGTGTGTGTCACCATACCATTTACTGCACTCCCCACCCACCTCACCCCGCTATTCCCTACTGCGGTAACGTACTGCGACAAGTCAACTGTGGCGTGAAGGAATGCCCATGGCCACTGGTTAAATAACAACCAAAATATTCTCGGAAGGGAGGAGGAGAGAGGGGGGGGAGAAAAGGGGGGCATGTCAGTTCGTTTCAACGGCACGAGGTCAATGGAAAGCCACATATTCCTCTTTAGTCATATATACAACACAGCCACACCACACCATGGTCAATTTTAACAAGATCTACTGGGTAACAAACTTATTTGAATTAAATGCTTATTTTAAAAAAAAAATGCTTCAACGAGAGCCGCACTTAAAGAAGAGCCGCACGCGGTACGTAGAGCCGAATTCGGTCACTATTTGATTTAATCCAATAGTTGAAAACATCGGATGTTTTTTTTTTATTATATTTTTGTTATCATATAAAAAAGGTGTTCATTTGAACTTGCCAGTGGAATTGGAAAGGTATCTGGGAGAGATAACTTCGTTAACCTAAGGCACATGCCACGCTCCCTTCCCCCGCCCCCCTCTTATCTATGCTTTGCTCACACTACACGTGCAATATAACCGGCAACACATGCGGGACTGTAAATCCATAAAATGTTGTTTTTTTTTATGACGAGCTCAAAGCTCAAGTATACTCAATGTGCACATGGCTGCATCGCTGAGGTGTATGTGAGTGTGTTTGTGTGAGTGCGAGGGGCACTCAAGTCTCACTAACTATCGCCGATGTAGCGTAAACAAAACCATGGCTGCCGTAAAATCATCACCCACTAACGTTACCCCCCCCCCCCCAAATCCAAATCGAGGCAAGAATCATTACAATCACATACATTGATTTAAAACAACAACAACAAACTTCTTGTGAGCAGGCCAACCACGAGATTTAGTGAGGCCGTGAGCAGGCCAACTATGACATTTGGTGAGGCCGTGAGCAGGCCAACTATGACATTTGGTGAGGCCGTGAGCAGGCCAACTATGACATTTGGTGAGGCCGTGAGCAGGCCAACTATGACATTTGGTGAGGGCGTCATCTACGACACGTCCGTCTGTGCTCATCGAAAGCATCTGAACGGCGTTTAAACGAAAGAGATTTTTTTTTTTTACATGGAAATGTTCCACAAGGCTCGCAATAGAAATACAGTGGATTCCGCTTAATTGGGACACCGCTTATTTGGGACAAATCTCAAAGAAACCAAACCAAGAAACCAATAGTAAATTTGTACGTTTAATTGGGACAGCCGCTTAATCGGGACAAAATGCCTCAGTCCCGATGTGTCCCAATTAAGCGGAATCGACTGTAGTTCTAAAACCGTTCACGATAGGCTTTATAGATGTTTCATTTTAAATCCCAGTAAATATTAAACCGTAAGAACAAACCATATAATACAAAAATCTACACAGGTGAAAAAGTACAAAAAAAAAAGTTAAGATAAAAGCTATTACTACACATAAATCTAGTCATATAGCGGTGTTCCGCAAACTTCAGTTCCTTACCGGGCGCTTTAAGAAATGACAAAGGAACAGCCGAACCCATCTATGTTAGGCTAAAAAAAAACTGTGATGTTTTATTTATGCCCCGATTATTACAGGATGGAAAAAGTAAATTTTGTTAATTCAGCTTTCAATCAGCCGCATACAGCCAGTAGGGAGGCAAGTGTATGGACGAAGAAATAGAGTTTACTGAACACTGTCATATAGGCTACATCAAAACTGTATCCAAATGTAATTGGCACTATCAGGTGTAACCATGGGAACATGTAAACATTATGGAGAACTAGTAGTAATCAGTTATTCAACTGTATATTAGAACATATATTAGAACATACATGTTCATACATACATGTTTTATATATTAAAAAAATGTTTCATGTGTTATGCTCACTGAGCCAAGAATAAAGATATTCTGTTTTTGGCAGTTGAATTACATACATGAAAGTGTTGATAACCAACGTCCCATACATGAAAGTGTTGATAACCAACGTCTCATACATGAAAGTGTTGATAACCAACGTCCCATACATGAAAGTGTTGATAACCAATGTCCCATACATGAAAGTGTTGATAACCAACGTCCCATACATGAAAGTGTTGATAACCAACGTCCCATACATGAAAGTGTTGATAACCAACGTCCCATACATGAAAGTGTTGATAACCAACGTCCCATACATGAAAGTGTTGATAACCAACGTCCCATACATGAAAGTGTTGATAACCAACGTCCCATACATGAAAGTGTTGATAACATACGTTCCATACATGAAAGGGTTGATAACCAACGTCCCATACATGAAAGTGTTGATAACCAACGTCCCATAATGAAAGTGTTGATAACCAACGTCCCATACATGAAAGTGTTGATAACCAACGTTCCATAAATGTATTTGTTGATACCATACGTTCCATACATGTATGTGTTGATAACATACGTTCCATACATGAATGTGTTGATAACATACGTTCCATACATGAAAGTGTTGATAACCAACGTTCCATAAATGTATTTGTTGATACCATACGTTCCATACATGTATGTGTTGATACCATACGTTCCATACATGTATGTGTTGATAACATACGTTCCATACATGAATGTGTTGATAACATACGTTCCATACATGAAAGTGTTGATAACCAACGTTCCATACATGTATTTGTTGATACCATACGTTCCATACATGTCTGTGTTGATAACATACGTTCCATACATGAATGTGTTGATAACATACGTTCCACACATGAAAGTGTTGATAACCAACGTTCCATACATGTATTTGTTGATACCATACGTTCCATACATGAAAGTGTTGATAACCAACGTTCCATACATGTATCTGTTGATAACATACGTTCCATACATGTATCTGTTGATAACATACGTTCCATACATGTATCTGTTGATAACATACGTTCCATACATGTATCTGTTGATAACATACGTTCCATACAAGTATCTGATGACAACGTGTATGTTATATTAACACAGAGATCACCTTTGTTTAGGGTTGTTTTTTTTATTTTCAAATCTGATTTATTACGTCCATAAAAGCGAACACGGCCTATAACCAGATTGCATGTAGACGGCCGATTGCTAGATGAGGGCTGGGCCATCACAGAGGGTGGGGTGGGAGGGGGCGCGTGTGACTGATACCCTTGTCACATCTTTCATCTTAGACTGACAGGTGGGGGTTAAAGTGTCTCTTGTTTTGGAAAGCCGAGCGAGTAAGGTGAAGGACGGCGTATAAAATGACCATGACATGTGACCTCACCCCCCCCCCTCCGCACCGACATAAATAAGTCAATTCTTTTGGTTAGTCACTATTAGTACTATGTAATACAGCGGTTCTGTAAATCTTTGAAATTTAGGGGAACTATTTTTTTATTACCCCGCGGAACAATAAAAAAAACAACAAAAGACGTGAATCTCCTCACCTTTCCCCCTCCCATCAACAGGTAAAGGAAAAAAAACAACAACCAATGATCGGAGAAGTAAGTGTGTCACCTTCCACCTCCTCCCGGCATGCAACAAATTTTTTATCTTATTACTTAATGTTCCGCGGTGCACTTGAAGTTCGATTTTTTTTCCCCGCACCACCCATGCCCCGCGGACAACGGAGTTAGGACAACCGCTCTGTTTTATCTTATATACCAATTGTATCAATATAACAAAAAAAAAAGGTGGGGGGGCGGGACTAAAATAATCATACTAATTAAATTTAATAACCACCGCCAACAATGTATGTTAGTTTGGGTGAGGGACAATCTACTCCAGAAATGCATTCAATTGTGTGGTCTCATTATAGGACAATCGACTCCAGAATTGCATTCAATTGTGTGGTCTTATTATAGGACAATCGACTCCAGAAATGCATTCAATTGTGTGTCTTCATAAAAAAATGTAATTCTAAATGTGTGTAGGTGTATCTACGACGCATGTGTGTGGGCTAATGGCGTGACTATGTTGCGGAGTGTGTGTGTGTGTATGTGTGTTGCGGAGTGTGTGCGTGTGTGTGTGTGTTGCAGTGTTATGTGTTGCGGAGTGTGTGTGTGTGTATTTGTGTTGCGGGGTGTGTGTTGTGGTGTGAGTGCACTGGACTAATCTCACCTGAAAACAAATCGATAACCTACATGTCCAACCTCCAGGAGTTCGCTCAATAGTCCAACAAGTTGAGCTGTTTAACCGATTCCTCATGTACAAAAAAAATCCTCCTGTGTTATTATCCCCCCTTCCCCCCGACACCACAACAAGGCACAAACTAATTTTTATTTCATTTTCACAGCTGACCACCATATATAAGATTTTAAAATTTCATCTAATTACCGAAACATTTTTCATTTTGAATATTGTCCTATATTTCAATGTAAAAAAACAAAAACAACCCCGCAATAAACAGTGAAGCACTAATAAATTACATTATATATGCATATTACCCTACAACCAAACATTGATCATATGCTGGTCTTTCTAAGAATGAGATATCCCCCCCCTCCCCAAATCTGTGACATTCAAGGCCTCATTTTGTACAATTTAATAATAACTTGGTTTCGGCCAATTCCCACTGCAGTTTTCTAAACTTCGCCTTAGAACAGCGTTCTCTAAACTGTAGACAACTAGTCATGAGAATTCGAATTAACTGGACCCAGGATGAGTCCACTTATAATTCGGAGTTTGGAAGAATTTTAACGAACTGGATATAATTCATTTTGAAGTTAAGATTGTTTCGGTGTCTTTAACTTCATTAATCATAAGACAAGAATAGATGTTGAAATATATAAAGTTCTACTTTGATATGCTTCTTACTTAACATTTGATTAAGTGATTAAGTCAAAAGAGTTTAGGAAATAAATAATATAGATAAACAAAAACCAAAAGCGTTACACTTGCAGTGTTAATGTTTTACTGGCATATCTTCATGTGATCCGGCGCATTAGAGATTGCTTGGGCTGAAAATAGCAACCCGTTGGTTGTCCATATTAGCTTTACAATGCAATGCAACAATACAATCCAAGATGCCCCAAGATAAAAATAGTATGTATCCCTAAGGTCTAAAAAACGAAGATGACCAAACAACAACATGTAAACTTTAATTTTTTTTTAAAACATGACCTGGTAAGTTTGTATGTTTTATTGAGACGTTTATTCACGAGTTAGACAACAAAACATGACCTGGCAAGTTTGTATGCTTTATTGAGACGTTTATTCACGAGTTGGGACAAAAAAAAAAACATGACGCCCATCGATGGAGAAAGTTTTATGTTTTTGTGATACCCACTCCCTCTCTAGTGACAGAATAACATAACTGTCAGGTACAACTGTAGAAGCCACCCCGCCCCCCATCTCAGTTATACACATTAGCGCACAAAATAACCTTATTATATTTTTTTCATCTCGGAGTTGCTGGTCATTAATGTCAAAAGGAATTTCTCTATCCGTCAGTTTCAAAAGCGAAAGGTGGAAGAACGTAAACACGTCCAAGCGAGTTAAATTTATAAAACTGGGTGAAAAATGTTTTTAAGTCTTTAAAAAAAAAAAATCAACACAAACGAGTTCTGACGACATTATACGGCCATGAATACAATCACATCAAATATCACTACATGAGAATCCAATTATCGTGGTGACGTGGATCCATGAGCCTAAAATCAATGAAAACATGAAATAAACAATATATATAAGGTAGATTGTAAACAAATCAAAATTTTAAAAAAAGCGAAAAAAAAAAATAAAGAAATGTCGCAGAATCAAATGAACTACAAGACAAAAACGTCTGTAGGGCATAGGCCAATTAGGCAACGGTCTCGGCCTAGGCCTTTTAAAATTGTGTTGAGGCTTACACGGTACACTGATTTGTATGCATCCAAGAGAAGAGATGGGGGGGGGGGAGGGAAGGCGGCGTGAGTCTGTCAAATTATGACACTGTCAGCACACACTATGAGTCTGTCAAAGTATGACAGTCAGCACACACTGTCACTCCGATAACCAACATCGCTAATTAGTTCTAGTGCCTACATAAATTAATCTCAGAAAGTAAAATTTTGACAAAATGGTCAGTGCATCTATTATAATTGGAGCTTGTACATTATACCAAATAGCTTGACCACTGTCCACTTTTTAACAGGTGTGTGTATGGTACTTGTTAAGCTATGGCATACATTTTCTTAAAAAAAATTAGTTTGACTAAACTGGTAAACCCTGATATAAATTAGTCAGAATATTTTAATTAATACCGATCATGCAAGTTTACCTAAAAATTACATTCCAAACTTATCAACAGTAAAAATACCAACCACTTCCTTTTGCCTTACTGTACTTTTTGTTTGCACATTTCTTTTTTTACTCTTTCAGATGCGAAACAAACACACACGCACACACACACATGCACACGCACATGTGCACACACACACGCACATATGCACACACACACAGCTCGCTTGAGAAGAATTCTGATTGGTCCTTAAATTTTGCCCCATATTATAGAAACATCTGTTGAAACTATCCCGGCTATTTGGTAATGTTTAGCCAAATATTTATCAACAGACCAAAATGAAAACCGAAAATCCAACTCTCTTAAACACCAGGACGACACGGCTGTCCCCCCCCCTCCCCCTATCGCCATGTGCGACCCCCACATTCTTAAAATAACAAAAAAAAAATAAAATAAAAGCATCGATCTTTCCAACTGGACACTGGGACGAAATTGGAAAGAAAGTTTTTTTTTTTTTATTACAATAAATGGACCCAAGAACTGTTTTTTTTTTGTAAAATATTTATTTGGATGAGCACGGGACGTTGTGTTGTGTCTGTAAAATAAAATTAAAGTATCGCCAGAAACAGAATCTAAGAAGTATCGCCAGAAACAGAATCGAAGAAGTATCGCCAGAAACAGAATCGAAGAAGTATCGCATTAAACAGAATCTAAGAAGTATCGCCTGAAACAGAATCTAAGAAGTATCGCCAGAATCAGAATCGAAGAAGTATCGCCAGAAATAGAATCTTGCAGTAGCATTCTCAATTGTTTTAATTGTATGATTTCTGATTGTTATTAACTATTGGTGCATAGAATGAATATTATTCAATTTTACATATAAATGTTACATTAGATCTCTTGAATGTTTACTCTTATGAAAATTAAACTATAGTATGTACAAATGAATTTTTACTTAAGTATTAAAAACTGTTTTACTGGTAAAGTACACTTGAATGTGTGTGTTTACGTTTGTGTAAGTGTGTGCGTGCGTGCGTTGTTGTTGTTTTTAAAATATTAGATTGGGGAAAGAGTTGATATTCACAAGTTGAATGTATATCCAGTTAAATCTTTTTTTTAAAGGTTATTTTCCGATTACTGAAAGGCCATCGTTGAAGAAAGAAGAAACTATGAAACGATGAGACGATGAGACTAATTGACTATGTTCCAAGTAATTATCCAAACGTTTAGAGACCCACTTCAAATCATTTCGCGGACCCACCATACACACACTTTTTAGAACCTCTGGGCCATAGATATGATGATCCGAAAGACTTCTTGCACATAACTGCCAAATAAGAACTTTCAGGATGTCAAAGACACATGAATAAACAGGCAAGGTTTTTTTTTTAAAAGTGTCTTTAGGAAGAGCGAAACATTTTAATTAAAATTAGTAATCACGTGACAAGCTATAAATAGGCCCAGAGCCACCGAACAGCGATCTAATAATAGATGATCTTCACAGTAATTTTACTTTTTGTTGTAGATGCCGGTCTGCACAGTCCAAGTTGATATCGATACGTGCCGGCCAATTCAAAGAATTAATTAAGGTCAAGGTTAACTGCTGCTCTACTTAACAAGTCTCGGTCAGGTTTTTTTTATTTTTAGTTTCGGTGGTCTCCAGGTAGTAATGTCGGTCAGAGAAATGTGCCATTTCTAAATGCTTCCCAGGTTTTATAACATGGTGTGGGCTAATAATAAATTATGACCGACGACATTAGATGGGACAGAAGAGACTTTGTTTCCTCATTCCAAGAACAACACAGAAATATTATATATATATATATATATATATATGGTGGGCCAAAAAAAGTGAGAACATCATACAACATACGAATTATTTAAAAATATAATTTAATTTATTGTATTGTTTCATGTAATTTTGTTTGCAAAGTATTTAGCCAATCAGAACTCCTGTTCAATGTATCCTCCATGCTTATCAACATTTTTTTCTAAGCGCACAGCTAAGCAAACTTTGATATAATTATATTACTTTTTACGCAATGTGCACATTTTTTTGACACACTCTGTATATATATATATATATATATATATATATATATATATATATATATATATATAACACGCTTTGTAAAGTCTGCTCGTACGTAATAGTTTTCAACCAATCAGAGAGTCGGAATCTTAGGGAGGGGTGGGGGGGGGGAGGTCTAACCGGGCAAGAGCAATGTACGGAAAATCCTCTACACTCGTATTATTCATTTTCATGTCAGGGATGAAAAAATTCGCTTTGAGCAGATGGCGAAAACCGACCTAAATCCGCCTCTGCCTTCGTCCATTTCCAAGCAGGAAAAAAACTGACCATTTCCTGGTCCAGGGAGTCCACAGTTGTTTGTAGTCAGTCATCGGACATACAACAAAAGGCGTGGAACTGCTACTCTTTAAAGCATGTCAGGTTAACATATTTGTAAACAAACAGTTGACAACTAATTCAAAACGTGTTTACTGTCATGGTATTCAGGTTGTAGGGGAAAGGAGGTGAAGATGTTGTATGACAAATTGACTTGTATAATTTGTATAACGAATTGACTTGTATGAGTTGTATAACCAATTGACTTGTATAACAAATTGACTTGTATGAGTTGTATAACCAATCGACTTGTATGAGTTGTATAACAAATTGACTTGTATGAGTTGTATAACAAAGTGACTTGTATGAGTTGTATAACCAATTGACTTGTATGCGTTGTATAACAAATTGAATTGTATGAGTTGTATAACAAATTGACTTGTATGAGTTGTAACACAAATTGACTTGTATGAGTTGTATAACCAATCGACTTGTATGAGTTGTATAACCAATTGACTTGTATGAGTTGTATAACCAATCGACTTGTATGAGTTGTATAACAACTTGACTTGTATGAGTTGTAACACAAATTGACTTGTATGAGTTGTATAACAACTTGACTTGTATGAGTTGTATAACCAATTGACTTGTATGAGTTGTAACACAAATTGACTTGTATGAGTTGTAACACAAATTGACTTGTATGAGTTGTATAACCAATTGACTTGTATGAGTTGTATAACAACTTGACTTGTATGAGTTGTAACACAAATCGACTTGTATGAGTTGTATAACCAATTGACTTGTATAACAAATTGACTTGTATGAGTTGAGTTATTCAATGACAACAGAACCATGGTGGGACTCTCTAACGTGGTATTTTTTGCGTGTATGTTGATACAAATATACAAGTATAACCACAAGTTGGAAATGTGTGTATGTATGTATGTTGATAAAAATATACAAGTGTATGAAAATTGCATGAGATGCACAGGGAGTTGGTGTCTGCTCTTATCAGGGAATATTTTGATTTGTGACAGCTTTTCAAAACCATACACACCAGTGACAATGTTCCGCTCTGATTGTTCCGAAGACTGTGTGCGGAAAAGATATTGGCTATATGCGGAAAAAATATTGGCTGTGTGCGGTAATTATATTAGCTGTGTGCGGACAAAATATTGGGTGTGTGCGGTTAAGATATTAGATGTGTGCGGAAAAGATATTGTTTAAGTGCGGTAAAGATATTAGCTGTGTGCGGAAAAGATATTTTTTATGTGAGGTTTAGATATGTAAAGTTTACCTCAATTATTTTTTTTAGTTCATGCCAACACTCCAGCCATAAGCTCTTAGTCCTTTCCGCCAGTCAAAATGTACCAGCCCAATGTGGCCCGCGACTAAAATGTCTGCCCACCCCTGCATTAATACAACCATTTCACTATATTTAATACATTGTGTACATAGGAATGACGGACTGAGTTATCACTACTCATCAGGGTATTTTATGTGGCATCACATTCCAGACACACATGCATACATACACAGCTACACACATGTACACAGAGAACGAGAGAGAGAGAGACAGGGAGAGAGAAACAGAAGTATAGCTAATGTTGACTTTAAAAAAAACAAACTAAAACACTGAACTGGCTAGTTAATGGATGCGTGGGTGTTCAAAATCACGGCCCAATTTAAACCATGAAAGAGTCTTTTGAGTACGCATTCCATTCTGCATGGCAACTTCGGTATCTGGTAAACTGAGCAAAAAGATATGAATGTAAACTGGAGTTATCTCTACAGTGAATGCGTAAACTGCCGTTATCTTTACTACAGAGGAGGACATTGTACAACGCATGCATGTTACGTTTGGAGTGGAAGGGAGTGGACCGTGGTTTGGTGTGGGTGGGGGGGGGGTGTTAAATACTATCTAACAAGATATCGTTATATATCTGGAAAACGAGGGATTGGCCCGGGTAGTGGGGGTGGGGTTACAATAGTATCCAATAAGATATTGTTTTAATATCAGGAAAACGAGGGATGGAAAAACCAAGTCAAGGATTTTATGGGTGAAGTTGTGACCCCCATCTGTCCAATGTGAACATCATCCAAATAAATATCTCTTTCATGTGCGTCTGATGTTGAAGTTTTAAAGAGAGATTAAAAATAAAACAAATTGATGGGTTTCCACTATTTTTTTATTCTAAAAACCAGTTTTACTGAAAGTCAACAAGACAATGAAAGTGAGGTGTGCGTGAGGTGAAAGTGGAGCGAGTGTTGGGGGAATACGGGGTGAGTGTGGAGTGAGTATTGGGGGAATGCGTGGTAGTATGGAGTGAGTGTTAGGGGAATGTGGAGTGAGTGTTGGGGGAATGCGGGGTGAGGGTGGAGTGAGTGTTGGGGGAATGCGGGGTGAGGGTGGAGTGAGTATTGGGGGAATGCGTGGTAGTATGGAGTGAGTGTTAGGGGAATGTGGAGTGAGTGTTGGGGGAATGCGGGGTGAGGGTGGAGTGAGTGTTGGGGGAATGCGGGGTGAGGGTGGAGTGAGTATTGGGGGAATGCGTGGTAGTATGGAGTGAGTGTTAGGGGAATGTGGAGTGAGTGTTGGGGGAATGCGGGGTGAGTGTGGAGTGAGTGTTGGGGGAATGCGGGGTGAGGGTGGAGTGAGTGTTGGGGGAATGCGGGGTGAGAGTGGAGTGAGTATTGGGGGAATGCGTGGTAGTATGGAGTGAGCGTTAGGGGAATGTGGAGTGAGTGTTGGGGGAATGCGTGGTAGTATGGAGTGAGTGTTAGGGGAATGTGGAGTGAGTGTTGGGGGAATGCGGGGTGAGTGTGGAGTGAGTGTTGGGGAAATGTGGAATGAGTGTTGGGGGAATGCGGGGTGAGTGTGGAGTGAGTATTGGGGGAATGCGGGGTGAGTGTGGAGTGAGTATGATCTGAAAAAGATTTCTCCCCCTTAAACAGAATCGTTTTAACAGACAAACTAGGTGACAGACGATGGGCCTGATAGACAAACTTGGTGACAGACGATGGGCCGGATAGACAAACTAGGTGACAGACGATGGGCCGGATAGACAAACTAGGTGACAGACGATGGGCCGGATAGACAAACTAGGTGACAGACGATGGGCCGGATAGACAAACTAGGTGACAGACGATGGGCCGGATAGACAAACTAGGTGACAGACGATGGGCCGGATAGACAAACTAGGTGACAGACGATGGGCCGCAAACAAGAAGTCCACATAAGTCTATGTTTACAAGTTTAAGTTATGAAAATAAATCGACACGTGACAGTAAATACAAGTATTAACAAAATGAAGAGAGGGTATTATTGAAGTCCACCGCCCCACCCACCCCCTTCCCCCCCCCACACGCTTTACATCAACCATGTTTCTTTGTGGGCACCAACAGTCACGCGAAGAACATAAAAACTGTGTCGTTCATATGTCTTGACAAAACTATGTGCTGTTGTCAGTACTAGGACAAATCGACAGTGTCATATGTCTTGACAAAACTCTTTGCTTTTGTCAGTACTACGACAAATCGACCACAATTTTATGAAAAAAATGTTTGGTTAACGTTTTTTTTTTTCGATCTGAGTGATTAAAAAAAAAAGAAAATGGCACAATTCTTTCGCAGCACTACCTAGACATTCATGTCCAACAAACACAACAGACCTGAGATTGTCACTCCTTTATCCCATAGCGACCTCCAACACTGTCGTTGGGGCACCTTCGGGTGCAGTAATCCGCCATAACATGACTTAGCGATGTGTGTGTGTGTGTGTATGTGTGATTAGAGGGGCCGTACTTGGTGGAGATTGTCGGGGGGAGGGGGGCAATATTTGTTGGCGGCAGCCCAAATGCAAATATATATATATATATATATATATATATATATATAGTTATGCAGTACACAGATGGACTGAGCGAAGGCTGGCTTTAGCATTACGGTTAAATACGTACGCGGTCCCCTAGGGCGAGTATCAAACGCGGGGAGAATAGAGATGTAAAATGTAGTCTATACATCGTATCAAAACGCGTCTATCGCGGTGTTGGGGGGGGAGTGTGCCCTAGAAGCCACCCCCCCGGGTCTTACACGTGACTGTAGACGGTAGGATTGAAAGACAAGGAAATAAAGGATGAACCACAGAATATAAATTATACAGAGAGCGCATAGCTATCTTTAAAAATTCTCTAACAATGACTTAAAAACCAAATGCTGCCAATTGAGTTATTTTCCTATTTAATGGTGTAGCACCCTAAATTTGGATACACAGTATAATGATACACAAATATGGCGGCTTTCGGGGGGAAAATGAAATTTTAATAGACGTTGCGCATTCTGTGTCATTTATATTCTGTGCCACGAACGTAGAAATGTTCCGTAAATAAAATATGAGCATAGTGATTAAGTGTAACTCGGTGACAATGTGACGATACGCGTATCTTTTGAATTGGTGCAGATATGAAGAGTTCACACGGGACATCATCAACTGTGTCTTCATATGGGACTGGGAAGATAAAATGTGTTTCATAGAAAATGACGGCTGTGTTTACTGTGTGTTATCATTCAAGCAACACACACACACGAACACATCTTATCGTGAAAGATCATTATTTCTGTATCCTACATGGCATTTTAATGACATGGCCAAATGTTCTCAAGTACATTATCATTTAATAAAGCAGTCTAAACACACACACACACGTTTAAAAAAAAAACACACACACCTACAAACACACACCCAACACGCAAATGGGACCATAATAATTTATATATGCTAAATTAAATATAATTTAAAAGCGTTTATGTTTTGTATTTGGCATATTTATAATGAACTGTACAAAGCGTTATGTAAATGATTAAATGCTACATATATATATATATATATATATATATATATATATATATATAGTTATATATATATACAGGTTAAAATACTCATATAAATATATATATATATACAGGTTACCAGTCATCACAATTAGTAATACTTACGTTGGTTTTCAGTTTTTGTTTATTTTAATTGTATTCTCCGTTTAGTTTACACTTGTGTCTATAAACAGAATTCCTTCTCTGAACAAATACTTCAGTCTTAAGTTTTCCTTTATTTTGACATAACCATCACAATAGTCCATCGTAATAACACGCGACTGTAGGCCGTGTGGCCATGATAGTTTGTTTTTAATCCCCCCAGCACCGAACAAGTTCATGAACCGCTGTTAAGGGACACAAGTGAATCCATTCCTCCCCTATCACCTCATCGACATGGTTGATCATCAGAAAAAATAAAAAAATACTTTCAAGAAATAACTTCGCGATAGTTTTAACAAAGCAGTATGTTCAAGAAATACAGCATGAATACTGAGCCGTAATGTATATAATGGTGATACATTAAAAAAATACAGACCGTAAGAATACGAAACACAGAAATCCAGGTAGAGCTTTCAGGACAAGTTGGTTGACGAAGGTAGTAGACGAAATCCCCCCAAGAAGCGCGCGGGGGGGGGGGGGGAGACGACACGGGGCGACACCGACGTAAAAAAAAAAGTTCTGTTTACTGTGTATGTGTGCTATCGTGAGAGAGAGTGTGCGCACGTCTCGCGACGATGTGTGTGCTGGACGGAAAAAACGAAGAGGGCTGACTGATTCAGTAAACTCGGAGTTGGGAAAGAGAGGCGGGACATGAATAATACTGGAAGAGTTGGCTACTGTTTTCACGTTGAACAAGTTTTTTTTTTGTATGGGTGGTTGAAACATTTCACTGGGTACATACATGAAAGAAAAACTAACATGTTGCTGTATTGTTGTGATAGTTCAAGGTCTCTTTCAAAAAAAAAAAAAATAGGTTTTTTTTATCTAATGGTGATTTTTTTTCTCTCCGTTTTAAGAAATTTAAAATCCCTTTGTGGCTCTCGGTTTAAAAAAAATGCCCACCCTTGGGCTATTGTCTAGCAAATGTTGATACATATGAGGCTGTGTAAAAAAAAAAAAAACAACAGCTGCACCCAGTGGCGCCGAGAGCCAACACGGGCCCCAGGGCAGGACATCATTGCGGGCCCCTTAATAAACAATAAGTCGTGAAAAAATGGACATTGTCGGGCCGGGCCCCCTTACAGATACGGGCCCCCTGGCAATGACCCCCTGCCCCCCTCTCGGCGTGCCTGACTGCATCCACGTATTTAGGAAAAAGTAATAACAGAATTATTTACGATCATGACTCATTCATGACCACATTTATCTGAGGGTACCCAGAGGCGTACCTAGGGTGGTTGGAGGAGGGGGGGGGTCCAAATTCGAAAATCCCCCGGGCCCAGCTTGACGTAGACCCTCCAATATCTTTTTATTCATTAAATATTAATTACATTATCTCATGTCATGATGTCGAATATCAAAGTGCATGGGCCCTAAAAGATGCTAAGCCCCCCCCTCCCGTGCCCCCAAATCCCTAGGTTTGGCACTGCAATTACCTGTTTTGGAACACGGTCAATTGAGAATTCGACGACTTTCAGGAACGGAACATGTCTGTCTATAAGCATAAGAAAACTGTGAGTCGGCACACTGGCTAAGTGCTGGATGCTGACGAAACAATCGTCAGTTGCACACACTACACCAGTGGGGAGAGAGTTGGCGAATGTTTTCACAGTTGCACAATAAGAATAACTTTTGAATACCACAATGTGGAACCGATGTCGGTGGCGCTGTGAGGCCATCGGCTGTGGTGCATGTGGGCAGGGGTTCGATCACCGTAACGTCAATAAGTAATGGAGGGGGGAAAATATACAGAAGTAAAAAGAAAAAAAAAATCATCCCTAGCGGGATTCGAACCCGCGACCTCTGGATTAGAAGTCCAGCGCGCTATCCCCTGCGCTACAGGGACTTACAATGTAAATAATTGTCATCCATCTTCTACTCCAAAGATTATAGCTATTCCCCCCCTCCCCTCCCTTTCCGAGATGATGATGATTTTGATTACGTTGTCAGAGAAATACGGTACTGATGACCGAGCCTTTTAAATACAGGGTGAGTACTAAGGCGTCCAAGGGAGTCGGTCATTCGGGTCATATCATATGACATATGGTCATGCCACCGTGGTCACAATACCTCTCAATTCAGCAACAACAATAAGTACAAGTGGGGCATGTTCATCATTTAAGATAACTTCGATGCTGTCACTTCTAATGTTAAACGTATGCCCACAACGTCTTATTTAAACGACAGAGTTGTATCTGTTCTACAGTTTGTCTTCTCACTTATGAGTTAATAAGAGATGATGGTCAAATGGGACTCTTGTCTAGTACTCTTTGGGAACCGCCCTTTTGCCCGCCCCCTCCCCCCCCACTTCCGCCCCATCTCGGGGCTTTAAGAAGACTCCGAGATAGATGATTTCTTTTGACTCCGAAATGTAACCAAACTAAACGTTAACGTTTGTTCAAAGGCAACGTATGGGTGACCCTGTAATGACGATTCTCTAAACAACCCCCCCCTTCCCATGAACTGTCCAGACTAGCTCTGCTTTTAGAGCCATATGGGGCTCTTCTGTGAGCTTTCTGTGGCTCCCAATGAGCTTGTTTTCTATTATTTTTTTCGGGTACCAGCAATTATATTAGTGTTAGGAATAGGGTTAGGGGTAGGGATAGGGATAGGGCTAGGGATAGAGTTAGGGATAGAGTTAGGGTTAGGGATAGAGTTAGGGATAGGGTTAGGGTGTGGAGCAATATCTATTGATGTAACCCGGAAAAAAAAATACGAACTCCGTCTTGATGTTACCGTAGCCACTGCGTTATTTAATTATTCTTGTTCACTACATTTTGATCAATTTACTTTTGTGCAATTTTTTTTTTTTAAATTATGATAAGTTAATAGAAATGTGAAGGTTTAAGGTTAGAGTTAGGGTTTAGGGTTTAGGGGTTAGGGTTTATCTAGCTTAGATTTGTTTTTATGGTAAATAATTATACGTGAAATGGTTCATTTCAGCAATTATCATAATTTAATATTGTTTTTTTTTAATTTACGACGGATGGTCATGTGGTATAAGGCACAATTGTCGACCTGAGAGATATCGTATAAACCATTTTCCCTCAATTCTTTACGTACAGACTTTAAAAAAAATGTGAATAATAAGAAGAGATCGTTGGTTATCAAAACAAGACATGTATTTTTCCATGGAAAAGTTTTCAACTTTATTTATGTGTGTAATATACTCGTTTAGCTTTTTTTGTGGAGTATTTTAGGCATGTGTGTGTCTGTGTGTGTGTGTGTGTGTGTGTGTGTGTGTGTGCTTACCTACAATCGAAAATACTTGTTTCTTCGTATATGAGATTTTGTCTATCGCATTGGTAAAGGACATGTAGTTGTGGGGAGGCATATGTAACATAAAATGATCGTTTTTTGAAAGCTTTTATTTAACACAAGACCGGACTTTAAGTTTTTTCTATGTGAAAAATGCAAAAAAATACGTTTTATGTATGTTTTTTTTTTCACGGCTCAGTACAACGTAGTTGAAGTTAGCAACAATCTGTGTCAAACAAATCAATAAATTGTTTTTAACTCGCACCGACGTCTCTAGAAAAAAAAAAGGATTAGGTGACTTGACTGTACAAACGTACCAAGTCAGATTTGGTCAAAGGCTTAACAAGATTGGGGGGAGAATGGGGTATCTGAACAGATGTTGGGCACCCTGTGCCCAATTTGTACCAGCGGCGGCACTGACACCCCACCTATGTAGATCTAAAAATATATTTAAAAAAAATACATGTATAAACAATTTTTTTAAAAATTAAAACGTAGACTGGGCACATTGGCTGTGTGTGTGGAGGGGTGTCTAGGTGGTTGCCTAATGCGAGTTTTACTAGCGGGGCTTAATGCGAGTTTTACTGGCGGGGCTTAATGCGAGTTTTACTAGCGGGGCTTAATGCGAGTTTTACTAGCGGGGCTTAATGCGAGTTTTACTAGCGGGGCTTAATGCGAGTTTTACTAGCGGGGCTTAATGCGAGTTTTACTAGCGGGGCTTAATGCGAGTTTTACTAGCGGGGCTTAATGCGAGTTTCACTAGCGGGGCTTAATGCGAGTTTCACTAGCGGGGCTTAATGCGAGTTTCACTAGCGGGGCTTAATGCGAGTTTCACTAGCGGGGCTTAATGCGAGTTTCACTAGCGGGGCTTAATGCGAGTTTCACTAGCGGGGCTTAATGCGAGTTTCACTAGCGGGGCTTAATGCGAGTTTTACTAGCGGGGCTTAATGCGAGTTTTTCTAGCGGGGCTTAATGCGAGTTTTACTAATGCGAGTTTTACTAGCGGGGCTTAATGCGAGTTTTACTAGCGGGGCTTAATGCGAGTTTCACTAGCGGGGCTTAATGCGAGTTTCACTAGCGGGGCTTAATGCGAGTTTCACTAGCGGGGCTTAATGCGAGTTTTACTAGCGGGGCTTAATGCGAGTTTCACTGGCGGGGCTTAAAGCGAGTTTCACTGGCGGGGCTTAATGCGAGTTTTACTGGCGGGGCCTAATGCGAGTTTTACTAGCGGGGCCTAATGCGAGTTTTACTAGCGGGGCCTTATGCGAGTTTTACTGGCGGGGCTTAATGCAAGTTTTACTAGCGGGGCCTAATGCGAGTTTTAAGGCGGGGGGCTTAGGGTGGGTATCTAATGTGAGGCTTGTAACAATTTTAGTTTTTTTATTACAGCTAGTTAACAAACAAAATTACTCCAAGCGCCGGTCCCCCCTCCCAATTAGTCGTGGGGCCTGGGCCTGTCGCAACCCCCCCCGGGCCCTGTTGCCAACTTCCTAAGGCCGCTGTTGAAACCAGTGACCCGAAACTGCTTCCAGGTGAACGACGTCTGATCCGATGGCTCACATTGATTTGTTTAGGTTTTTTTCTTTGGTGTTTTTAATTCAATGAACATATTTAAAAAAAAAAGCACAACAAACACACACACAAACACACACACACAAACAAAGAAAACCAAACAAAGGCCAATCAAAAATATTTCCTGGAAGTGAAAGCAGAAACGAGTGCTTCCGCCTACCACAACCTCCCCCACCCCCCACTCTCGTAACCCCCCCCCCCCCACTCCCCTCCCCTCCTCCTCCTCTCAACGATCGATCAACTAACTCCCTTGTGACATCAGTGATATAAACACGGGTGGAACATTATCTGTCGAGCCCTGAAGTGAAGGTAGGGATAGCGTGGGTGGGAATGGTTGAATGGTCGTATTGCGTTTATTGCGCAATCAGCTATTTAAATTTTCAGAATCTGTGATTCTGATGTCGTACTTGGACCGACTTCCTTCCTCCTTAAGCTGTCGATGTTATTCTATACATATATATATATATATATATATGTTGATGAATCATATGAATGATTGCGCCAGTAATAACATACACCGTCGTAATGTGGAAGATCATTAGTGACGATACAACGTCAAGAGTGTCATTGACAACAGTTTACCATCCACGAGAGAGAGAGAGGGTAGGGACTCGGTGTAATGATACTGATGCACACACACACACACACACACACACACAAATACAAGCACATCTACCCACAATAACAGACTTGCACATCTACACACAGTCATAGACTTGCATTCATTTATACAACTCACACAAACACATTATAAACACAGTAAAACACACAAACGTGCATTTTACATAAACAGGGACACAAAACACACAAATATCATAAAAAGGGTTTGTTATAAAAGACAGTTCGAAATAGCATGTAACACACACACACACACACACATATATATATATATATATATATATATATATATATATATATATATATATATATATATATATATGTATATTGAAAAAGCGTATGACACACGCTAAACGGTTTCGATAAAGCCCTAAACGAATCGGTTTGAGAATCTTAGAGCACAGCCGCCGCAAGGATGGAGGGGTAGGGCAGTGGTTCAACCCGAAAACATGTTTGGGGGGCCTCTGTCGTTATGGGCCCATATCGGCAATAAAATGCCTTAGCAATAAATGCGTGTGTCCTATCGGGGTGTGCTCTGCAAGGAGTAATCCTCGGGCTACACTCTTTCTGTAGTCAGTTCTCAGTTCTTCATCGTGTTAGAATATGTAAACATTAGCTTCTGATACAGGTTAGAATTTAAACGAGAATTTCTGTAAAATAAACCTCAGCCATTCATAAGAACATCGGTGAAATAAACCCCAACCATTTATTAGAACTAAAGTAAAATAAACCTCAACCATTTATTAGAACTATAGTAAAATAAACCCCAACCATTTATTAGAACTAAAGTAAAATAAACCTTAGCTATTTGTTAGAACTAAAGTAAAATAAACCTCAGCCATTTATTAGAACTAAAGTAAAATAAACCTTAGCCATTTATTAGAACTAAAGTAAAATAAACCTTAGCCATTTATTAGAACTAAAGTAAAATAAACCTCAGCCAATTATTAGAACTAAAGTAAAATAAACCTCAACCATCATTTTTTAACGTGACTCAATAAATATAACAATAACGAGTCTATGCCTACTGACCAATTTAATTTCGGTTTATTTCATTTACATAAATGTTCGTGAGATAAAATTGAAATGTTCGTGAGATAAAATTGAAATGTTCGTGAGATAAAATTGAAATGTTCGTGTCTAAACATCCAGCTGCGTCAAAAAAAGTATACTGAGCTTATTGGGAGAAGGGGGAGGGGAAGGGGAAGGGGGGGTCACGACAGGGGAAGAAAATCATGCATTCTTTTTAGAGACGAAACCCTCCTCATTTATTTTGCGGCATTCCGCCCCCCCCCCTTTCCACCACCCCTTTTCCAGTTGTTAGCGACGCCAGTGCACGCGACTATTAATGACAAACAACTGAGAACAAATTTTGATGAAATAAAAAAAAAGGTACTCATTAACGCGACCATGTCCAGCGAAAGGTCATTCTATGACCAAAAAAAAAGGGTCCCTTTTGTGTTGTCTGTAGGTCCAGACAGCAGCAACCAATTGAGATCATTTCGTACTTATAGGATAACATCTCTCAGAGTATGCGTGCATGGCTACATGAAATAAAATGAAATGGGTGAAATAATAGAAATAAAATATTATATGTGAGTGAAATGCAGAAAACAAAAAGAAAATAAACCCAGAAAGTATTTCAAAAATGTTTTACACCGAGTGTCACTTACCCCCCCCCTCCGGTCTCTTCCACCTCCTCGTCATACTCCAGTCTTTGTATCCATCACCCCTACTCGCGCAGACACAGATACACACACACACAGAGATATATACACACAGATACACACTCAGATACACACACACAGAGATATATACACACAGATACACACACAGATACAATATATATATGTATATACCCACACACACAGATACACACACACATACACACACACACACAGAGAGAGAGAGAGAGAGAGAGAGAGAGAGAGACAAACGCTTCGCCTTAAATCCTCTATCCATCACCTACCTACACAAAAATTACAGCTATTTTCAACATATCCCTGCACTGCCAGTGTTCACACCGTCAATCGATACAGTTTGTTAGACGCGTGCTTGCTTTTCATAAGTAAAACTAAAAGCTTCTAACCCCCCCCCTCCACTCACCCTTTCCCCTTCAATATATTTTTTACTTTGAAGTTGACACACACACACACAAAAAGCCCGACAAATGCCACTGACTAATTTACTACATGCATTCACATGATGGTATCAACCTATGGTAGGTAGCAGCAGAGGGTATCATTGTGTTAGTAATTAAATGTCATGTAGGCAATGGAGTAGGAATTATAAACATGACCTGAAAAGCATGGTCTCGTTTCTAGTGAACATTTAGACCAGTGACTTGTACATTAAAAGAATTGTTTTTTTTTACCAATCACCAATTGCAAGCCAATTGCAGCCAATTGCAAGCCAATTGCAGTACTTTTCTAATTTTCTGTTTGTAGCGTCTCCTGTTCCCAAAGACTTGGGTCGTTCTTGTTTACTTGGCGGTTGCCTGAGACCCTCTCACATATAAGGGGCCACCTTATATGTGCTTTTACTTCAGGCCCAAGGAAGCACTTGTCAGGGGGTACCGAGCTAAAATTATCTAACAATTGTGACATGGGGGGGCCCAAGTTATTAGGGTTCAGCATTTGCAAGAGGCGGCTTTAACATCATTTTAGTGTAGAGCCCCACTGTGCTTTTGCCTAGGGTCCCCCAAATATACCATTGCCTAGGGCCCACAAATGTACCTTTAATATGGCCCCCAATATGTACCCTTGCTTAGGGACCCAATGTACCTTTACCTAGAACCCCAAATGTACTTTTTCCTTTGGCATAGAGCCCCCCCCCCAAATTACGTTAGAAGAGATCAGTCTAAGACAGGGGCGGCAACCTTTTGAGACGGAAGAGCCAAAAGTTATAATTTATAATTTTCTCAGTTTTTAAAGAGCCAAAAAAATTGACCTTTCAATATTATGGTATTTGATTAGGATTAGGTACATAAAATAATATAATTGTTATTATTTGCGAATGGAACTGGAAGGCCGCAATTCGACGACATCGAAAGAGCCGCAACTTGACATCGAAAGAGCCGCATGCGGCTCGCGAGCAGTAGGTTGCCGACCCCTGGTCTAAGACTACTGATATGCAAATCTGTCATTCATTTTCCACAAGTCCCCCCGGTGAACCCAACCAGAAGAGAGATCGGTCAACAGGGGAAGCAAACGAGGTGACCCAACAACATAACACGAAGAACAAAATATTTGCTTTCGGCCACTGCATGAATTATTTATCTGCAGTGCACTAAGTTCAATGATTCCCTAGTTGTGAAAGCTGTGCCCTTGAGTCCCCAAAATGTTGATCGACAAAAGTAGCAGATATGACGTATTAAAGTTGATAAACACTAATATCTTTAACTAGCTGTACGTTGCAAAACTTTTGCATAGAGATATATCCCCTTAGGCTTGATCGGTAGGCTAGGTTATATTCGGTTTCGGGCAGAACCGATTTTTTCACGATTGTATTTTAAACTGGAAGTATTAATACTGTAGTATTAATTCTTTACTTTCGATTTAACGCAGAGGCCAGATAGCTTTTATATATATTATATATATATATATATATATATACACTGTGTATTAAGTATATGTCTATGTACAGTTCTCCATGTCTATGGCGGCATGGTGTCCGTTGTGTACATTCAGACGGTGTACATTTTTGATGGAAATGAAATAATTCATATGCGTTATTTACAAAGTTGCGCATAACGTGGTTTTCTTTTTTTGCTTTTTTTTTGCTACAGTTGTTGTTATCAAATACTTGGGTTGGTTTTTTTTTGCTACATTTGTTGTTATCAAATACTTGGGTTGCTTTTTTTTTGCTACAGTTGTTGTTATCAAATACTTGGGTTGCTTTTTTTTTGCTACAGTTGTTGTTATCAAATACTTGGGTTGCTTTTTTTTTGCTACAGTTGTTGTTATCAAATACTTGGGTTGCTTTTTTTTTGCTACAGTTGTTGTTATCAAATACTTGGGTTGCTTTTTTTTGCTACAGTTGTTGTTATCAAATACTTGGGTTGCTTTATTTTGCTACAGTTGTTGTTATCAAATACTTGGGTTGCTTTTTTTTTGCTACAGTTGTTGTTATCAAATACTTGGGTTGCTTTTTTTTTTGCTACAGTTGTTGTTATCAAATACTTGGGTTGCTTTTTTTTGCTACAGTTGTTGTTATCATATACTTGGGTTGCTTTTTTTTTTCCCCTTAAGACATTTATCCCAAGTGCCCCTCTCGGGTCTTTTATGTTCCCGTAACCAGGGCTCGATTTACCGCCGGGGATAGCCCCAGCACTGATTAAACTGTCATCCCCGGCTCTGCTTTAGCTAATATATCCCTGCCGGGGATGAAACCATAGACATTTATCCCCGGCTCTGCAGAAATTATTTTTTCATCCCCGGCACTGGTTTTTTTTTTCTTAAATCAAGCACTGCCCGTAACCCAATTAAAAATGTTACAGTCTATCTACAGGGACACGTTTTCTGAACTATTCTGCTAGTTGTGAATTATTCATTAGTTCTAAAAGAAATGCTTTGGGCGAGTTTCACATTATGGCAGGCCTTGATTGATAACAACACCGCAAGGAAGGGCAATCTAAACCCCTTTTTATGAGCCCCGGGCTCAAATTCAGCTAGGAGTCAGATAGCCCCCCATTTGTTAAAGGCTATTGATGGCGCCCACATCTTGTTTGACTAGCCCTTCCTCTTCAATATAACTTTGCATTGAGCTTCTAACTGTAACTTTACGACATGCCCCCCCCCCCTAAATGTACATTTTCCTAGGGCTTATAAATTGGACCAAGGGCTTCTAATTGTTCCTTTGCCTGGTTCTCCCAATTGTAACTTTGGGCCAAGGACCCCCTAGGGCCTAGATGTATATCTGCCTAGGAGTCCTGAAAACGGCCCTGTTCGAGATGGATGTTTTGCTTTCTATTTTTGTTACCATAGTGAGATCGAAATTGGAAAAGCAATGGAGCAATAAATCAACATGGACAAAAAAGACTGTTTTCGCAGCATAGACAAAACACCGTTGTCTCCGTTATACGGACCAATGCATGCGGTTTTTTTTTTCGTCTTTTTTGTCGTTATTTTATTTTGGTCCATGAAAGAATGAACTCCGACCTTACTAGCCATAAACATGCTCTCAGAGTTATCTTCGCTTGACAGCTGAGACCGCCATAAGGAAATCCGGACAAAAGGTTTTTAATATAACCACACTTCACATGTCTACTGTCTTACTGGACTGAGTCATTCTAGGCGTCAGTAGCAACAGAGAGGCGGCGCTAGAAGTGTAATAATGCCGTTGCATCCAATTCAGAGGCGGTGCGTGGCGGGGGGGGGACAGAAATATAAAAAAATTGGGCAACAATACACTAACTGCATCGAAAGATAACCTTAAAAACTAATACTTGTATTGCGCGAAGAAGATAACATTTACTGTCTTTCGACTGACTACCCGTACTGACATGGAAGGGGCAGCCGTAGCATGCAAGCCATAGGGCTTCACTTTTAAAAAAAAAAGGTATTTCAAACAGCGCATGGTGCATCATTTGGTCCCCGTCCCCTAATTTGGTAATTCATGTGTCATGGGACGAGGCGTGAATCTTGCCGGTCATAACTCTTAGAGAAAATTGTATTGATGTATTGATATACAAAGCACAAACGAACATAGATTTATATATTTGTATAAATTATCACACTAACAACATATACGATTTATATTTAACTGAATGTTTAAACTTGTAGTAATTTTATTATGAATTACATATTCAAAAAACACAGTACCATTATAAAGCATTATCTATAAATATGACTATTACCGGCAACACTCACGCATCGTAGCTGCGCATGAGTCCCTTTCAAATTTCGGAAACCCCAATTTTACCTGATAACAAAACAGATAACTCAACATGATTAGTACTCTTTTAAATTAGTTCATAATGCAATTAATAAATCACAGCATGACCGACGTTTAAAATCTAATGAATGACTGTTTCCCAAAAGGGGGGGCCCCACAGAGAAAGAGGCACTGGGCGTATTAAGATATGAGATAAACAATGTATTGATAAAGTTAGTAAATAATACATGTTTTTTAGAATGTTCTAAAAAGAGACCTCTCATTTTATTGTGGCTAATATATATGATTTATAGGAAAGACAATTTACTCTTTTGTGGAATGATTGTCATGTCATACAATTCAAACTGCTAAGACTGGAATGAGATATAAATCTAAGTGAAAACTTGTACATTTTGTAGTTTAAAAGAAGCAATCACTGTAATGATTATATTGTGCAATGCCGATTGAATGTTTATTACGTGGTACTGCCTAGTGCCAGGAAATTTTATGAGTATCTCTGTTTGTAAAGCTGATCGAATGGGGTTGTAAACTACTAAATTAGTCTTTTGATCTTTTTAATTAAAGTGGGGGGGGGGAGAAAGAACTTACATACATCAATATAG